>OY730195.1:24110743-24710743 GCA_963422505.1 Pseudognaphalium luteoalbum | reverse complement strand
TTGGTCCAAATGGTTGAGTAGTTGATATTATGTTGAAGGATACCAAGATTCAAGTCTTAATATCTTCATAACTACTTAATTTTCTTTTTTCTTCATGTTCATATTTATTATTATTATTATTATTATTATTATTATTACACTAATCTAATAATATATAATATATGTAAATTACATAATGATACTAAAATATTAGACTATTCTAAAAATATACTAATTTATTTCGGAAGTAACGTAATGAATGTTGAGATTGTTGCAAAGAAATTAAAAGGTAAAAATTATTTCTTAATAGATACTTGAACTAACGACATATTAGTTAATTTATTATTAAGAAGATAATGTTATATTGAATTCAAGATAAAAAATCTATAAGATTGATAAAACGGAGATTTATCATAAAAAAAAATTATTTAACGAAACTTAATATACTCCAGGTATATAAACTTCGCAAACCGAAAAAACAAAAATAAAATATATGTATAAAATATAAATCCTTTGACCAATCAACATGTTTATAATTTTTAAATTTTACATTCTCAACTTTCAAAATTTTTAATATACACAGAAAATTCACCAATGTTTTAAAGTTATTTATATAGTCCTATCGGTTTAATTAATATCACATATTATTTTCAATAAAAGAAAGTTAGCCTTATAAACTGAAAAAATATTAAATAACTAAATAACATAAATCAAATCGAATCTAAATAATATTTATGATCCGACGCAAAGTGTGGGCAAATAGTTACTTGTTTTAATCAAAAGGAGAGCTTAATATAGGTTTATCAATGAAATCAAATAAGAAAGAAATTTTAATCAAATGGGAGAGCTTAATATATAGGTTTATTAATTAATAAAATCAATAAATTAAGTGGATATCAGTCTGGTCGAATTGGGAGCAAGTTTTGTTTGTTATGATCACGGCTCAACCGATAAAGCTTTGCTACTAACTAATGGGTACTTTTGACCTCATACTAACAAGCCACTCTTTTCTCAATGTCAAAGTTACCTTGATATTGTGCATTAACCCTTTTTAGAACTTTGTCATTATGCTTGTCCCAATTACTTCATTCGGTTGGGCAAATGAGGAAGGCCCGCGAACTTACGCCATTGACACGGCTTCATTAGTTGCTTCGTCGATTTTGTTTCTTAAGTATATTGATGAAAGAGAAGGAAGGTGGGTGGGCTAACAAATATTATATTAATGTATTGTTATTTTTTGTTTAATGTACGTAAATTATGTATATTGGTAAATGTGGAACTCAAAAATTGAAGTGACGAATGAACTATCGGCATGGTTGTGTTTGTCTTTTATCACTTTTGGGTATGCTGATGTGACACTGAGTTGGAACAACTAACGAAAGCTAGAAGTGACGAAATCACAATTGAGAGCGGTCTTATACATACAACAAACCTTAATTTTGAAGATATGACATCTCTAGTTACATCATTTGGAATTGTATATTAGCGTGTAAGCGAATAGCGACAATCTACAATGTTTGTAACAAAGTTTAAATTATCATATTCAAGGCTATCTTTGAGGATCTGGATAATCTATTGAAAGAACTTGTTTATCACTAAAATGAGGCCATGTATATCGATACTCAAGAATGTACTCCGTATTACATGTAGTACGGGTACCAGATGGTGGAAATGGATTATGTGTCACTAATATATATATATATATATATATATATATATATATAGGAATTGGATCAGGAGGGAACCACCAATATGGAGAGAACCAAGGAACCAAGGGGTATTATAGGAAAACTAATTATTTATCTCTCTTTCCTCTTTTTTGAACGTATACATCTCAGAGACTCTGATAATAACCTAGTTCAATCTCTCTTTCACAAAAAACTCACCTGCTTCTAGTTCTCTGACAAATTAATTAAAGAACACAATAGGAGACCAAAGTATCCTATCCAAATATTACTCAAAAGTCAAAGGAAAACAATAAGAAAATTATAACATGGATTTTAGTATTAGATGTCTACAAAAATAATGCTTTTGCAGATCCCATAAAATCTATGACGTAGCTATATTCTTCCTACTTTTTCATAACGAATACAACTCATTAAAACGTATGTATAACCATTGTATATTATTTTTCCAGTCTTGTCAAATGTAAAAATGACTGATCGACCACCCTCGTTGATGGTTTATTACCTAAGTCGGCAACGAGAATGGTGGGAACGTGATCGAGATAGTATCTATACTTTCAGCACCATCGAGTGTACGAATTTTAAATATATCTTTGATGTTGATGGTGTTTTATGTATGAAGATGGAGCGGTAGTTTGTATTCTTTAGCTTAACTGCTGCCAGTAAAAGAAAATTTTGATAAATATGGGATATTCGGTGATGAATATGAAATACTCGGTGATATATATAGGATATTTATTGACGAATATCGGATAGTCGTTAACGAATAGGGGATACTCAGTGATGAATATTGTATCGGTGATGAATATATCCAACTCAATTTCGTTGATGAATATGAAATACTCGGTGATGAATATCGGATATTCATTGACGAATATCGGATATTCGTTAACGAATATAGGATACTCAGTGATGAATATTGTATCGGTCGATGAATATATCCAAGTCAATGTCCAATTGTCAAATAATGAGTATTCAATGATGAATTTTGATCATTGATGAATATTCTTTCTATGACTATATATTGTATATTGAGTGACGAATGTTGTAAACTCGTTGATGAACATCGCATATTTGCTAACGAGCGTTGTTTTTCTATAAACGAAAAATAAATACAGTTAGTATTATTGGTACGATTTGTTAGTCGCATTGATAAAATCGTTGCTTCAAATTAAAAAGTGAGATTATTATTCTTGTGAGCTTAATTGAAGGGATGAAGCGTTGCTAACTAACAAATATATAGATCCACTTTTACGGTTTTACCCTTCATGAATGTTGGGCTGTTACTAAAATTCAAATTAATTACTAAACCGCCACTAGATCCTCACCTTTGATGAATATGATCCAACGATATGTAATAGGTTCTCTAGTTCCTTGGAAATTTGAGGTTTTCCATAGATCCACTCCTTATATATATATATAAATATACATTAGTAGAGTTCAAATGAGTATATCAATTTTAAGTGAGAATGAGGGAACCAATAATATCGTGGCATTTGTACAAAGAGAATGTTCCACATGTACAAAACACATTTACCCCCAACATCAATTATCTCATAAACGATAAATCGAAAAATTATGAAACTTGCAGCATTAAATTCAACGTTTTCTCCTCTTCGATTTGCCATCCCTCAAGACATACTTTTGACAACTTTTTTTCTTCTTCATTTTTTGGTGGGTTTTACAAATTAGTAACACATGTGTTAGTGATTGGTTGTACATTTGATTTGTGGTTAAGGTTAGAATTTAGGGCTAGGGTTAATGGTTTAGGGTTTAGGATTTAGGATTTAGGGTTAGGGTTTAGCAGGGTTTAGGGTTAAGGTTTAGTATGATTTAGCGTTTAGAATTTTGTAAAGCTTTTAGGGTTTAGGGCTTAGGGTTGGGTGTTTGGGGTTTCGGAGGGAAACCCCAAACACCCAACTCTAAATACTAAGCCCTAACCCCTAAACCCCAAACCCTAAACCCTGAACGCAACACTTTAACACGTGTTAGTAAATGTGAAACCCACCAATAAAATTGAAGAAAAAAAACTCGTCAAAAGTATGCTTTGAGGGACAGCAAATTGAAGAGGAGAAAACAATGAATTTAATGGTGCAATTTTCATATTTTTTGATTTTTCGTTTGTGAGATAATTGATGGTGAGGGTAAATGAGTTTTGTACATGTGAACACATTCTCTTTGTACACATGTCACAATATCATTGGTTCCCTCATTCCTACACAATTTCCTATTATCATTTGAACCCCACCCATATATATACTAGGTGAAGAACCCACGACAACGCGGGCTTTGATATTTGTCTTTGTTAAATTAAAAATCTTTAAGTTATGTTTTCAATTGTATGTTAAATTTTTAATATAATAAGTAAACTAATTTTAGCATAACTTTTCTTATCGAAGGAATTCATTTAAAATTCTATAATGTAATTTTCAATTTGTACTGTGTGGTTTTAATGTAAATTGATTTTTAATGCAAATAGCACTCTGCACTTGACCCAAAAATGTGAGTGCATTAAGATTAATTCGTGTTTCACCTGCATTTCAACACTAAATACCAATCCTTAACTTTAGGCGAATATATCGGAAGGCAATTTCTTCATCTCAACGCCATTTCTTCATAAAACTTAGATTACTTAGCTTCTTGGCTGCATCAATTAGCAATTTTCAATAACATATATAAAAAAGACTAACATATGAAACTTGGTCAATACAAATCAACAATAACACAAATCATGTCACTCACAAAGTCACAAGTAAATGAGCCGAACCTTTGATTAAAAAATAAACTAAAATACACTATACAATTACATAAACTGACGTCTATTCTTTCGGTACCTGTAATCAATCTTTCGATTTTCCGTCAAATGAAAAATTCAAAATCATTTATGTCCCCATTATTCTTCAAATTTGACTGAACAAAAACTATCGTCGAATTTTTTTCAGATATGGCCTCCGACATGGCTATCATCTCCAATCGCCAAACTTTCCCGCCACCTCCACAGAAGTTGAAGAAATATATGGTAATGAAGATTATATGGCATTATCAAGTCTCACAAAGCTATTCTAATCCATTTCACGTACTGTACAAATAGTGTAAAATCAATAAACACAAATTATATATTGAAGTAAAATCAATAAATATAATTCATATAATCAAGTGTAATCAAAGTCACGAATCATTTGACTCAATTTACTAAACACGCGAATTTAGCAGATCTACCCATATAGGATAAACATCAAATCTGATAGAAATAAAATGGAATAGACCCATTTGACCTGTTAGAGGTTAACTTAAAGCCAAATCAGTGATGAACTATAATCCAAGTTGCCCATGTTAATAGCCCTTGCTACACATACTTAGACTATTGCACCAGTAGTTAGAAACCATAGAAGGTAATCAAATATATCGAATAACTAAAATCCAAATACAATAAAGGAATAACTAAAGGATTATCCAACTAAAACATGGATAGTCGTATTCAGTACCCAAAATTTCCGAATATTGGAATAGACCCGAAGACTAAGTTGAATTGGATAATTCGTGAAGATTCAAAATATATAGCAAACAAATTTCCATTCAGTACCTCTTTCAGCCAATTATCAAATTTCCATATGAGAATTTGATCAAGTTAAGTTGTTATATATACAAAAAGATCCAAAAAAAATTTGGAGTATGGGAAAATATGATCATCTATATATGAATATTTTTACACAATAGTTGATCAAATAAACTAACAAAAAAATACAAAAGAACCAAACCTTATAACTTCAAATCTTCAATAATACATTGAAATGATCTAAATAGCACCTTTCATTTGTAACTGCAAACAAATATCGATATCATTTATCCATATTTCAACAAAAATTTAATATCTGATACAAAAAGGGCACAAAATATCTCGGTGGTCACAAATGAATTAAATTTACATGAGAAATTTACATACCAATTTGCAAGAAGTTGGACTAAGAACCTAAGTCATCATGCATGAACTATTTATCTAAAAAATTAGGCAGGCTAAAATAACTAAACATGCAAAGAATGTTTTAGCAACAACAAAAAAAACATAAAGATGAATGTTAAAGACACCAATAATGTGAATCTAACATCAGCATACTTTGAGAGAATTCAATGGCGGAGTTTATGAGTTAAAACAATCAAACCCAACACAAAACTTGAAGGATGGATTTCACTTCTTTGTGGTCTCCAAGAAGTTGATGTACATGAACATGAAGTTACCGAAGTTCTGTATAAGATCATGAAACTTGGCTTAGAAGCCAAAAAGAAAAATAAAAAAATTGCAACTTGCTCAAGATTAGTCATTATTCATTAGATTACTATAATATATTATGTAACCAACTCATAAAGAAAACTATAGGCAATACACAAGATACAAAACTTAAACATTGTTAAAACATGTTAGCAGATCCCATATTCAGTTGCTAACGAAAGTCAGAATGATCTAACTTATTAGGTGAATGCTATAAGATATATATCAATTAATTACTTAGAATGAACCTCAACCGTTTAATTGTTTTATCACATACCCATTAACAATCCAATTCAATAATCAATAAACATACAAAGAGAATAACGATTACAATCAGGTTATACCTTTTTTTAGTCACTGTCTGATGCCATATGAAAATCTTATTAATTCTCCATATGCTGCAAATTGATATTAGCCACAAATCCATTTGAATCCGTCTATCTACTTTGTTCAACAATCAACTAAAATCATAAACAAAAAATTAATCTACAAAACTGAAAACCTGAAACAAAAACGATTGTAGTAGCAAATCATCTTACAACAATTTAAAGAAAATGATCAATTGTAGATAAAGGTAACACGGAAACAACCTCGGAACGGTGGAGGTCGAGTCGCCGAAATCAAGTATGTGTGCTAGGGTAGGGTTTTGGAAAAGTGGTTTGGGGGACGGGTGAAGTTATGAAATTACGTGGGAACTTTTAGTTTGTTTATTTATTTGAAGATAAATACAAATAGTTAATTTGAGCCTATTTAATTTTGAAAAACATTGTAAAAATATTGGCCCGAATCTTTTTTTTAACCAATCGTTTTGTTAATTAAAAATATTAGTTAATTAGTGATTGAATAATAAAATATGAGTGAGGAAAGTATAATTATGAAGATTAAATATACACCATTAGATTGAGATAAATGGTATTCTGTTTTATAATATATATATATATAAGTTATTACAAGAAATAAAACTTTTGAATTATTGTATTATTAATTAAAAAGGCTTATTGTTTCATTATGTATTAAGCTTTATACATATTACTATTGTGTGAGACATACTTTCATTTGTTTAATTGTATGTTTTGAACTTGTAAATATCGTCTATTATATATAAATTTTCCTATTTTGTCCTTACCCAAAAAGGAAAATGTATATATAATAGACGATATTTACAAGTTCAATATATACAATAGAAATTTTCAAAGTTTGACTAATATAATAGTAAAAGCTATAAAATTTAATACATAACGAAATAATAATCCCATGTACCCTTAAATAAATAGTAAAAAAGAAATTGGTGAATGTGGTTAACTATTTGTAATAAAGATGAGCATTAGTATCAAAATCTTAATACCGTACTCATATCATACGAGTCTCGTATTCATGCCGGTACTATAACACTTGAAATGGTACGATATTCGGTACATATAAAATTTATTTTTTAAATGTGGTACTTTCGGTATGGTACATGTAATTTTCTGGTTTAGTACCCGGTATCAATATATAATATCCTGTTTTTTGTCACTATATAATAATTTTGTCTATTAAAAAATAAGAACAGTTGTTGATAACACATGCTATATGTCTTATGATTGATGAGTTTTTAACATTCACAAAACCTAAATTCTAATCATCATCAATTACTAAGGATTACAATCAACTACAATCTTATCATAATATGCAACTACCATCATCGTTATCATCATCAACAATAACAACAACAATAACAACAACAATTAAAGAATATGAAAGTACCTATATCCTTTATACGCAAACATATAAAATCTCATTGTTACAATTTACGACACTTTGAGTAATGAGAATCATCTTTTAGGATTAGTCTATTTTGTTTATTTAATATCATAATTGTGAACTATAAACTTTATTCATTTATGTTATAATATGATCAATGTTAAGTTGTTGTTGATAATTTGATGCTTGATGGATTAATGTTACAATATTGACTATTGAGTACTTTATTTCGAACACATAAACATGGAATTCTTTGTCAATTTTTTTGTTTAAGTTATCATACTTGGTTCAACTTGGTATTGAGGTGATTCTATGTTTTTTTATTGTACCACTTTTTACAACTTAATATTGTTCACTTTTGTATTTTTATATTTTCGGTACCAAACATGTATAGTATCACTTTTTACAGTACTAGTACCCGTACCGTCTCGGTACCAATACCACTTCAATTGGTACGATATTTGATACTCACATTATAGTCAAAAGAAAAGATGGTACCCACCGATTAAGTACAGTACTATACCGGTTTTGCACCACTCTTATCCCTAATTCCTAATGCTCTTGTTGATTGTTTGATAAGAAGAATAATAATTATGATATTGATGTACGTTATGAAGATCCTTAATTCCTTTTCACATTGCCTCTTAAGTCTTAACTCAATCATACGTACGTACACTACAAGAAAGTTGCTCTTTTAGTGACATTGAAAATCATCATTAAAATCCAAACAAACCAAAAGAAAAGAAAAAGGAAAGAAAAAGAAAAGAAAAGAAAAGTGGGACGATAACGTTTGAACTTTGAATGTCTTATTATCGATATATAATTGTAATTTTAATGATTGATACTTGTAGTGGTATAGATCATAGGGCTTATTGTTTTATTATTATACATTAAATTTAACATCTTTTATTGTTTGTAAGTTGAACTTTATAAAATTTTATTATACGTATTAAATTTGTAAATATCAATTATTGTATGTAAACTTCTCTTTTTAGGTAAGACTGGAAAATGAAACTTTCATGTTTTGACCTTATAAAAAAAGGAAAGTTTACATATAATAGATGATATTACAAGTTCAATGTATAAGAGATGAAAATATTATTTTGAGTTCATTTTTTTCGGATGCACTTAAAATATATCCAAGTGGTTACAGTTTTAAGTTTACAAAATAGAAGTTTAACTATTGTTTTGAGTTCATACTGTTCAGATACACGTGAAAAAGTGGTCAAATTAACTACTTTTATCGAAATACAAATACGTAAAACTAAATAAGCTTTCGAGCTAATTGGATAACACTAAGTATGACTATTTTTTAACTGTTGCACATATGCAAACACGAAATTAATGTAAGTTATATATCACTGATGGGTGCCAATATGACACTATTAACACATTTATACACAAATGATACAATGAAGATTTTTATTGCCCGCGCGATGCTACGGATTTTAAAAATTAGTATCTTTTACATAAATATTAAGCCTTAAATTTGGTTTTGATTCTTTTAACCTTAATGAAAAGGTTATGAACTTATACATTTTTGTAATTGTAAACTACTAAAAAGTTTTAGAATACCAATGATATAAATATCAAAATAATAATAACAATAATAAGGAAATATTGATAGTAGTTGCCCTAGTTAAATTTATCGTAGCAAAAGTAATAACTATGTATATAATATTTCGTAACTTTATTTATATTGTCCCTTTTTCTAACTTATATATATTGTTGTAAGAGTTAATCGATTTTTTTTAAAAAATATTGAATGAAAACACAAAATATAACATAAAGTGGTGGTATAAAATACTTATTTAATAATTTTTACCTTCGTGATCCTATATATATATATATATATATATATATATATATATATATATATATTGGGACGTTCAAACGAGAACCACTCTAAAGTTGAGAACTTTAAGAACCACATCAAATACGTGTTTGTTCACATGTGATTAACTTCAATCATATGTGAACATTGATATACATTTAATTGAAAAAGAAAAAAGTCAAAAAAATTCTAAATTTATATCGAAAAACACATTTTAACCGATTTGTTCACATTATCGTTCACATGTGAACATATATATGTCTTTTTGCGTTTTTCGATATAAATTTAGAATTTTTTCTTTTTTAATTAAACGTACATCAATGTTCACATATGATTGAAGTTAATCACATGTGAACAAACACGTATTTGATGTGGTTCTCAAAGTTCTCAACTTTAGAGTGGTTCTCATTTGAACATTCCCCTATATATATACATATACATATACATATACATATACATATACATATACATATACATATATATATATAGAGAGAGAGAGAGAGAGAGAGTTTGATCAAATGAGAACACTTCAAAAATAAGAACGGTGAGAATACCTCATAAATGCACAACTAGCCTACAAAAATCATTAGATTCACAGTCATAAATCTCAAATATGCAAAGAAAAACAAATGCACACTTCTAAAAATGCACAAAAATCGAAAAAAACGATTGATGCACGATTATCTCTATTATTGTGCATCAATCGTGTTTTCGATTTTTGTGTATTTTCAAAAGTTCAAATCTATTCTAATCAATTTTTCTACACATATCTGAGATGTATGAGTGTGAATCTAATGATTTTGTTTGCTAATTATGCATTTATGAAGTGTTCTCATTGGAACCTTACCATATATATATATATATATATATACATATTATATATATTCGTTTGAAAAATAAAACGTAAGAATTCAATAATAAATATTAAGAGACAATAACCATGAAATATAATTATTGTAGCTAATAGTATGATAAAATAATAATAGTAAATATAAGTTATATTCAGATACGTGATATAAAGTTAAAGACTCTCATCTTACTTTTATGCAACTCCAAAAAAGTTTAGATGAATATTCAAAATAATAGAATAAAATAATGTTACGTTAAAAGCTTTAAACTCATGTAACACATATGGAATTCAAATTCATTAATAAAAAGAAACAATATAGCATTAAAGGCATAGACTCATGTAACCCATAAAAATTCAAAGTCATTATCATCTAATATAAATTCATCAAACTACAACTATCATATGATAACATATTTTCGATCAAAATATATATACAAATTAATATGTCACAAAAGACAAAAGTAGTTAATATTCATAATAGTTTATCAGTTATAATTTAGGGGTAAGGATCAAAACATATATATATATTAATAATATATGTTATAAAAGACAAAAAAAAGTTACTATTCATAAGTGTGTCTTAATTGATATTAGATGATAACTAGAATTATCATGCCCGCAACGGGTAATGAAAAATATAATTATTATGCATTATATATAGGGGTGTTCACTATTTGGACAAACCGAATTGTCCAATCGGATAATTTGGATTGGACTATTTGGTTCGGATAATTTAGTTTTTTGGATCGGTTTGGTTCAAAACCGAATATTTATTTTGGTTTTGGTTACACATGTAGAAACCGAATAGTCCAAATTAACCGAATAGTAATATACTTTGGTAATACTTTCAAAATATGTACATATTAATTAGGCTAGTCACTCAATAATTGCATACTTATACCATTATTAACTTTATTCATCGTTTATCATAAATTTTTCAAGTATATCTTAGTTTCGTATTGCAAATTATTGAATTTTTGTTACGAACTTAAGAAACATGCTAATTAATTTTGTTTGATAATCAAGTTTTTTGATTTTTTTTCGAATGCTTTTATTATTAATATATGAAAGCATAAACCGAATAGTAAAAATCGAATAACCGAATAGTAATTAGGTTCGGTTCGGTTTGGTTTTTTATTTGTTCGGTTCGGTTCGGTTTTAGTTTTTCCAAACCGAAAACTGATCGGTTTCATCTATTAGGTTCGGTTTAAACCGAATTAATCGAATGAACACCCCTAATTATATATAAGATATAACTTGATACAATCCGGTTAACTTTATTAAAAATAATAATTAAGGACTCATAATTTATAATATAGTACGAATAAAAGGAATTTTGAAATAAGTTATAATATAAATGAAAATATTTCACGTTAACAATAATCATATTTAATTTAGCATAAGAGCAACAATAATAACTTCATAGTTACATTATCACAAAATAGTAGATGTGACATTCTCCGGTTGGTACTACATATTGTAGCTAATATATTTCTTTTTTTAGCATTGCCGTGTTCACGAATTGATAATATCATTTCACGTAAAACTTGTAGCTACCACATAATTTTTGACCTTGTAAGTAATTTTTTAAAATTTGTGTCTAGTAAAATAGTGCTAACTAACGGTTGTTTTAGTTTTGTCTTTTATTTAGTTTATTTAGTTACAATTTATATGACAAAAGTAAAATATGTTATTATTGTACAAATTTATAATGATATCTTTTTTAATCTTTACTAATATGAAAGTGAATCTCTGAATAACATATCATTCTTTTATCCTAAATTGTCATAATAATTATATATATATATATAATTGAAGTCGTCTTTCATAAATATATCATTTATGATATAATTATATTGGTTAAATAAAATTATATAAGTAAAAGTGACGATATAACCACATATTAAAAACCATTAATTTATATGCATAGTCATATTACATACAATTTTATCGATTACTATAGTTTGAAGAAAAGGTTTGTTTAATACTCAAACTGAAATGTAAATAAAATAAATCTAACTATCATCAATTAATACTAAGGAGTAAATAGAATATGTGTCAAATCTAACTACCAAACTTAAACTCCAACTTATTTAAGTCATATTACATATGCCAACTTTAGATATTACTATATTTTGAAGAAAAAAGTTTATTTATGTAACACCCGCCAAATTAGGACTAGTGATTAGTACTTAATCAGTTGTTAATACATGTAATTAGTCCTTAGATTAGGATAATTAATGTATCTCAATATATATTGATGAATATATACGAACATGCGATTTGATTAAATCGTACGCAATCCCAAATCGAATGTAATTCGATTCAATTTATACGGACGTTGGTGAACATTTTTATTAAATAATATAATATTATTTAATACAACTATTATATCCAAAATATTATGTTAATAATATTTCATATTTATTGCGTATCGTGCAAACACGGATTTCGCGGTTAAAAATAACAAGCACACAAACAAAAATGAAACAAGTTAAGTTATATTTTATAACTCAATTATTAAAGTAATTGGTGAAATATTTTAATTAAAATATCGGGAAGTTATTCGTATCTTAAAATGTGTGTATGACGCGCGAAATAAATATTTAAACGTTCAAACGATCTAGAAAACGAACACTGCACGGAGCGCGTATGCGGGAGAACGAAAAACTGGTGAAGCCCACACTCGGTGGACCCCACCAGCCCCCCCCCTCCCCTCTCTTTTCCCTCTTCTCTTCCCTCCTTTCTTCTCATTCCCACCATCCACTTTTCTCTCTCTTTCTTCTTTTCTCTCTACAAACTCCATCACCACCACCACCTCTAAATCACAAAATTACACCACCAAACGACCTTGGTTTTCATCGCTCATTTGGAAGAAAAGAACCACCTCGCAACGATCTACATTTCCATCTTTCCGGATTCTCCCCGCGTTAAGTTGTAAGTTTCCGACAAAACCCGCAACTCCTCGATTTTTAGTGTTTTCAAGCTTTAGTTGTTTCTTCAAGATTAAAATGTCCATATAAGGGTTGGTTAAAAGGATCAGACCAAACGGAAACCGAAAAACTCGTTTTTGGCTCAAAAATTCGTCATCAGACTTAAGTGTCGCATGGACAGCAGCAGTTATGCGTCACTTCGTGCGTCACTTAAGTGACGCATAGAGTGACGCATAAAACTCTAACTTTCCGTCACTTGCCTAAGTGCCGCACAAAACCCTCCTTTCCCGACACTTCTACCGTCACTTGACTAGTGACGCACAACAACTTTAACCGACACTTCTGGCGACACTTCTTAAGTGACGCCAACAATCAAATTCTGATTTCAATCCGTCACTACCTAAGTGACGCCTAGACCTATACCCGACACTTATACCGACACTTACCTTAGTGACGCCCTACCATGCGTCACTTCCCCTAAGTGACGCACATGCTCAGATTTACTATTTTTAGCGACACTTCCCAAGTGTCGCCCAAGCCCCTAAGTGACGCTATAAGTGACGCATAAACAGAAGGTTTCAAACTAATTTTACGCTAAGTTTTGAGGCCCAAATTTGACGCCCCATTTCACCCAAATTCAAGTCCAGGTGCGTTTTTCACCAAAGCAATATAGTAGAAATAAAAATTTTCCAAGCTCGACCCCAGCTAGGGGCTCTGCCCCTTGGACCCCGCTACCAGGGGCGCTGCCCCCGGACCCCCGTCATTAACGGGCTTCGCCCTTACCCTAGGTTCACGAGTAACGGTGTTACATCTAAACTTGCACACAAAGTGTTAAACTTGTATAACACTTCAAAATCAGCAAAATAATAATGTGGGATTATTATTACAAACAATCACCAACGGGCTGTACACATTTCTCAAACACTTAAACAAACAACCAAATCGTGGTAATTTGGACATTCTAGTTGAACAAACAACTACAAGGGTGATCTTTGAGATACTCAATCATGTCATAACCATCGCGTGTCGTGGACACCCTCAGGTGACAAGTTGTTGGACTTCGATTCTTGGCTAAATCAATCTAAGTTTATTAAGATAAACTCTCCAGGCTCAGGTGAGTTTCATGGCCCCTCTTTTTACTGTTTTACTAGGGGTGTGATACATTGCTCTGTTTTTAACACATGAACGCGAGTACATATTTCAATATACTACATGAGTTGTTTTCAACTAATCAAACCAAAGTCCTCCGTCAGTATAGTCTGGTAATACGAAAGTAGCGTGAATGTTAGTATATGGTACCATATAGGATTGACCCTCCTCGTCCGGGTTAGCAAGCACTAACCGGGTAAACGGACGTACTAATATTTGGGAAGACGAGTGTAGATTAGGCACTCGTGGAGGCACCTCGCTCGGAATTCTCTATATGGGACCCGACCCTCGAGTTAAGCTCAGACTATGCGCTCATGGTTGTATACATTATCTGTAACTTTATTTGCTGGATGCAAATCAATACTTAAATCTTGCGGTTCATAGAATATTATTTGATACTCAAACCTGTGAGCTCACCAGCGTTAGCTGACCCATTTTAGCATGTATCACAGGTACTCAGCAGTAGATTTGGACTGCCCATCAGGATGCATCTTAGCTCGAGTCTTCATGCAAACTTCAGAGATTTCATTGCATTATTAGATTTTGTATAACTAATTATGTACTTAAATCTCTCATATTACGAATGCGAGCTATGTATGAGTTCAAACTGTTGCAAACCTTTTAATATTAATATATTTTGTTAAAACGACGCATATAGAGTCGTTTGCTATATATCTGTGTGCTTTGATTATTGATTAGTAACACCCAAAGTATGCTTTCGCGAATCATTAAATTTGGGGGTGTTACAATTTATAACTCACAAATTGTAAGCCATATAACGCAAATATAATTTATCAATATATAGTAAGGAGTAAATTGAGACAACAAGAATGGAACATGCGCCAAATCTAGCCATCAATGATCAAACTAAAACTCCAACCTAGTTACCATCCATCCATTCATTTAAAAGTAACTTATCGTTAATACTAAACCTTTTTAAATCACAAAAGGATAAACAACTTACTATTTATAAGTAGTTGATAACTGATATTCAGTGATAATATAAATGTTTAAGGTTGTTACATTTTCCTCAGCCAATTACTTATATGCATCTTATGAAACTGAGTCCGTCATCGTAATATCTAAAGTAATATTTAGGTTTTCAATATTATTATAAATAACCAACAACAATTGTCATTTTGTCATCTTAGGTAGCTAATATAAAACTAGTACTTAACCCGGACGTTGCCCAGTCGAACGATAAACATATATAACAAATTGGAATATAATGCATTCGATGTATATAAGTGTAAGCGCCCTTAACCAAAGATGATCATGAGAATTTGATTGGGCCTGCTGGGACATTATTTATTTATTTATATATGTTATTTATATTGGGTCTGCTGGGACATTACCATCCTGCATGTCTGCACCTGGGTTTTGTTGGGCCTGCAAGCCACTCATATATTGGGCCTGTAAATTGCATCTTGGGATGAATTGAGCCTGCTAGGACATTATTTATTTATCTATATATGTTATTTATATTGTGCCTGCTGGGACATTATCATCCGTTTTTGTTGAGCCTGCAAGCCACTCATATATTGGGCATGTAAATTTCATCCTGGGATGAATTGAGCCTGGTGAGACATTATTTATTTATTTATATTGGGCCTGCTGGGACATTACCATCCTGCACCTGGGTTTTGTTGGGCCTGCAAGCCACTCATATATTGGTCCTGTAAATTGCATCCTGAAGTGAATTTGCATCCTGAAATTTTCGTGCTGAGCATCCTGGCGATTTTATCCTGGGGAATTGATATTTATTAAAAAACCTATATTATTAATAAAGCAAATCATGGAAGTCTGGCAAAAACGAACGCGATTTGATCCTGTGGATTTTGTTTCTATAAAAGAAACTTCCGATTTTAATATATATATATATATATTAATTTGGGCCTGGAATATTAAAGTGGTCTGGAATTTTCATCCTGCCATCCTGACGTTAAATGTATATATTATTTAGGCATCTTGGATTTAAGTAGCATCCTGTATAACTGGCGTGCAACCTCCATCCCGGTAACCTCCATTCTGGCGCAAAATAACAGAAAAGATTGAATAAAGGAAGGCTAGGATTTGAAGTCAACCAAATCCAAGGGTGGAGAAGGGAAGTCAATGGAAAAAATAACTGCCAGGACGGTTCGAGGCGGTTATCACTATGCTGGAGCCATAGATAAGGGAAATTGTAAGGACTAAAATTGTTATTATATGATAGCCATGGGCACCCTCTATATATCAAATTGGATGCTAAAGTAAATCTAAACTGAATGATGACAAAGAAAGTAATGTATATTTTAATTTCATGTGATGTGTCATTGTTCTTAATATAAGAAATTAATTATACGGGATCATATAACAAATTAAGGCTTTTAAAGTTTTCATAATAATTATATCAACAAATAATAGACATGTGTTTGTGCTGAACAATTGAGTAGGTAATTAAAGGATAATAAAAAGATGTGCACGAAATGACAAATTCAAAATAGTAACATTTCATTAATATGCACTACCAAAGTCATGTTAAAATCAATATTGACAAATCAAATATCAAGGGTTTATTTATAAATAACTGATAAAAAATATCGTATTATTTAAATTATAAGGACGCAAATTGAATGAAATAGGGAAGAATTGAAAGTTTCGTTTCCTGATAGCTATGGTTACACCCAATGTTTTGAAAACCGGTGGCACCGATCTTGTCCAACCGGTTCGACCGGGATTTGAGGTTTTCCAGCCGATTGAAAACCGGTTTTGACCAAGATTTGACCGGTCAACGAACCGGACGGTTCAGTCAAAACCGAGCGGTTCAACCAGGAACCGGACCTGTTGAGCCGGTTTTTGAATTTTTTCTTTTAAAAAAAATTGTTTTTGGCCCGGTTTTGGGACGGTTGGACCGGACAGGTCTTACCGATACAACCGGAAATTGAAGGATTTCAGTCCGATTCGATTTTCGATTTTAAAAACATTGGTTACACCTTTAATAAAGAAAAATGAATCTAGGAAAGAATTTGGGTGACAATCTCCATATATGAAACTTAATCCATGGTTTACATTGCTCCGTGGTATCCTTTTTTTCATTATTTATGGATAAATTGCATTTTTTATCCGCGTGGTCTTGTTAATTTAATGATTTCATCGTTTTACTTTTTTTTTTCTCACAATGATCATCCTCTAACTTATCAATTTTCTCAAACTTTGTATTTTTCTGTTAAAACTGACAAATAGTCTGTTAAGTCAATAGCAAATGACCAAATTACCCTTCTAAAATAAAGGATCAATTTTCTTTGGAGAAATGATATGTTCACATAACTTTTACAAAAAATCATCCACAAAATAAGGTGGACCAATGAATTGAAGGAAGAAAATGATGAGTAATAAGTTACAAATAAATATGTTATTTTGTAAAAACTGTGTGGACGTAGCATCTCTTTTTTTTACTCCAAACTTGCGTGCATCTTCTTCTTCACGTTAATTAACCTTAACATCATCATCAAACATCAAACACATACTCATAAGGCCACTCCCATCAGGGACTGAAATTGACTGAAACTCACTGAGCCACGTCAGCTTTTTTCCTAAACTGACTGAAACTGACTGACCACTTCCATTAGTGGTCCGTCACTTCATTTTCTGGGACCCACTGACTAATTAATTAATCAATTTAAAAATAATATTTCAAATAAACACAATAATTTAAATAAAACACACTTCATTAAAAATAAAAATTACAACATTTCCTAAAAAAAGTACAATAATTTTTTAAATAAAAAACTACAAATCCTAAAAATTAAAAACTACGATAATTAAAAACTACAATTCCTAACTTAATCTAGTCGGAGCTCATTTCGTCATTTTCGTTTGCGTTTTCCTCCTCGTTTTCATCCTCGTCTTCTTCCGACTCGCCACGTCCATATTTTTCTTCATATTGTGCTACCACTTCTTTGCGAGCGCTTTTGATCATTTTAACTTCTTTTTTTGACGGCTTTTTTGGAAGTGTTTTACACAGAAAACTAATAGACTTGTAAGCCGTCTTTTTGATTGCGTTTTCCTTAATCAACTTTATAGCATCTTGTTGCGCTAAAGCGGTTTGTTTGACGGCTTCAAGTGTATCAATCTTTTTCGAACGAACACTTTGTGAAAACGAACCGGCGGAGCTTGAAGCCGTACTTTTGACCAATTTTCGGCCCGGTGGACGACGGATGTGGTCGTCTTGAAACAACCGTTTCATGTTTGCATCTAGAGCCGAAGCAACTGGCTCGTCGTCCATGGCAAGATTGGTGGAAAAAGGTGCGAAAATGTCTTCGTTAGCCATCACGCCCGACTCCGCAAAGAATTTTGCGAAATGTTTAAAAACATTCCAAGATTATTCATAAATGAAAGCACGTTTCACTTGTTTACGGAATGCTTTTTGGCAAGCCATTAACACATCATTTTCGTCGACACCGCTTTGTGTTTGAATCTCTTTGTAGTGTTTGTAGATGCCTTGGAAGACTTTGGATTCGTGTGAAATCTTATTCCACTTGCCGATAAGTTGATGGAGGTTGCGCTCGCGTGAAGATGGTACACAAGAGTTGTAACCGGCTTTGACTTTACCCCAAAATGAGTCGTTCGTCTGATTTTTTCTTGGACCCCATTCTCGGAACAATGGATCCACCGCTCCGTCAAAATTCTTGCCTCGTCGTCGGTCCAACGTAGTTGTTTGCGTTTAGGCTCGGCGGGTTGTTTACCCCTTTTCTTGCTTTTTTTAGAACCGGGTTCGGGTTCCGATTCGGGTTCGGAGTCGGGGTCGGATTCGGGTTAGGCCTCGTCGGAGCTTTCTTCCAACGTTTGAGGTACGGTGAAATTAGTTTGGTGGAAATTTGGATTGAAAGCGCTTGGTGACCATTGTGTGAGGTGGGAGAATTGTGGTTGTGGTGGTGACCATTGTGTGTGATGAGAAAATGGTGGTTGTTGTGGTGATCATTGTGTGTTTTGGTACCACCCATAATATTGATAATTGTTTCTCGGATCATCCGAAGCAAGATTGAACGGTTGGGCAATCGGTGGGAAGTTGGCAAATTGTTATGGTTGAGAGGAGGAACCGGAAGCTTGAGTGTTTGGTAGTAACGGGTTTGGTAACGGGTTGTTCAACAAATTTTACCACATATCATGGCCGACATTTTGTTGATCTTTGTTTTTGGTTTTCGGTTTGGAGTTTGGTTTGTTGTTTTTTGACATTTTTGTGGAAGAAAGTGAGAAAGATGGAAAGTGTTTTGGTAGTATGTATGAAAGTGTGAAAGACTGTTGTGTGAAAATGGGTAAAATGGTGGTTGTATTTAAAGGTGAAAAGTGGATTTAAAAAAAAAAGTTTAAAAAAGCGGTCATATGGCCGTTAGATTTTAATATATTTTTTTACTTAACGGCTAGTTTACAAAAAAAAAACCGTGGGTCCCACCCCACCGTTTCACCTCATCGTCAAATAGAAGACACAAACCGACGGCCCAAGCTGATGAGACCGTGCCATCGGCGTCGGTCTCGTCGGTTTGAACTGACGACCCGTCGGTCCCACCGATGGGAGTGACCGAATTAAATAATCATCATCAAATTGTAACCATACTTATTCCTTGAATTTAATACTTTCTTCAACAATACAAAAACAAAAACAAAACCAAAATCCACGACACACCTACTTAAAAACAGTGTCAAACAAAATCAACACAAACACAAAATACACAGAACACATTGAATCAAAACCGTATTTACAGGAGATAGAGAGACGCAACATCTCGTAGCCACGAAAATCGCCAGTACCAGACCTTGTAGCCGCAGACCTCGTCGGCGCCAGATCTCATAAGAATATGGGAATTTCGGTGACCGGAATTGGGGATCTGGCCGGAGCTTTCACCGGTTCGAAGGTTAGAAAATTTGAAGCTTCACACACATTCGGAGTTGGGGAACTTCAACCGAAGTTTGACGATTTGATACCAAACCAACACAGATTTGAACTTCGTAATCGCTTATTCGAACTTCGTGGTTGCTGGAGTAGTGACAGAGAAGAAGAGTTCTTGTATGAGGTAGTGATTTTGCTCCGACCTAGGGCTTCGATTTTGTGTGTATATATTTAAGGAAGATTGGGAAAAAATTAGGGTTTACCATGTTTGAGGAGAAGATGGAGGCTATTTTTGTCATTTTGTTGGTTTAAAAGAGAAAACTAACTGGATTTAAGGACAAAAATTGCAAAAATTGATAAGCTGAAGGATGATTACTGCGAAAAAAGGTAGAAGGATAGAATCAGGCAATCAGCTAATTGACAAGATCACGAGGACAAAAAATGCAATTTACCCTTTATTCCATGCGCTACACATCCATTTATAAAAAGGAAAGATATATAGTTAATATCTAAGTAGCCCAATAACTTAATATTGTTTACTGAAAAGTGTAATTATCGTATTTTAAAAATCAAAATAATTAGTAACATAAATCAAACTATTAGAATTGTTAAGTTATTATTGACAAAAAATAGTACTTGAACAACAAATTTCAAATGTTGCAACAATTCTTTGTAAATGCATTCAAGGTGGTGTTGATATTTTCATGTATATGTATTGTCATTTTTAATTCACTTTTACCTTTAATTAAATCTTTAAATGCATCATATACTTTAACATGAGTAATTGGATGTAGAAGAAATAAAATAAGATGAGACAATGATTGTGATTGGCTCAAGTTAATTGTAATTGTGAAACATACTTCGAATGGATAACTTGAATGATATTTGTTTGGCGGAATGACATATTAACATTCGTGGGATCAAAATTGTTGTAATAATGTTGTTAATTCATATATTCATATTAAAATGTTTATTTAATTATAAGATTAATATTATAAAACAATTAGGTAATATAGTTATTTTTTTTATCCTTTTCACCCAAGTAGGGGTTTTATTTAATTAAAATAAATATATTTTATGAACTTATTTAAGACCACAATTGATGTGGTTGGTATATGTAAGATTGTTTTTAATACGTTAATAGAGTATGGTTTAAATGAGTATAACAATTTTAGGTGAGAATAAATGAACCAACTAGAATGTGTCATGTGTCACAAAACTCACTTTCATCCACGTTTCTTAAATGTAAATATCTCTAAAACGGTAACTCGAAAAATCATAATAATTGCACAATAAAAATGTACGTTTTATTCTCTTCGATTAGAGATGTGACAAGGTATACTTTCGACGAACTTTTTTTTTTTTGATTTTTCAGTGGGTTTTGAAAACAACTAACACATATTACTTGCGAGAAACACACGTGTTACCGGCGACTAACACGTGTGTTACCCGCGACTAACAAATGTGTTACAAATGAGTAACATATGTGATATCAGCGACTAACACATGTGTTACCGGCTGATAACACATGTGATATCAGCTAGTAACACATGTGTTACTAATTTTGTACAATTTGTAAAACCCAATAAAAATAAAAGTTGTCGAAAGTATTGTGAGACGAAAAATCGAAGAGAAACATGCTGATTTTTATGGTGTAATTTTTATAATATTTCGACTTACCGTTTGTGAGATATTAGATTTTTAAAAACGTGGGGGAAATGAGTTTTATGACACGTGACGCATCATGGTTGGTTCTTCCATTCACACTCAAAGTTGTTGTACTCTTTTGAACCTCAATATATAATTATTTAAGATAACAATTGATGGGGGATATGTAAAATTTGTTTTAAAAACTTTGTTTTATAAAATTTATACAGATTTATCGATAGATAGATTGTAAGTTTGATCAGTAGCTTTTTTTTCATTGTACGGCAATTCAATAGATTATTGTTTTAAATTAAAACTCAGGTGATGTTCAAAAAGTAAAAAAGAAGAAAGAAAAACAACAAATATGGAGATCCCACGGCACTAAAAATGTATGAAATCTATAGTTAGTCATTTATCCCCACAACTCCCAGATGACAATGACTCCACAAGCCAAAAGCCCTAAATGGTTACATATATAACAATTTGTCAAACAACAAACTGACTATAGATATACACAAAGAAGCCAATTATCAAGAATTTGGCTCATCTGTGTTACCTATCGAAGAATAGGACCATTCACATAATGAAATCGACCCACGAGGTATCAACGATTGCATGTTACTTGTGTACGCCACATGTTCCTCCATGTTAAATTTGAACTTTACTTAAGGGCATCCTGTTCAAGTATCAGCACATCATCAAGACTTAAAAGTTGCCATTGCCAATATAGATATATTTCTGGTTAATTAGCATCCACCAATATTTAACTATAGGCCCCCTAATTCCAAGTGGAAGGCAGCATAGGATAAAAGAAAAAAGAACACAGGATATTTTAGAATGTGCTGCACCTAAGAATCGGTACGAGCCACATCATTCAAGCTCACCCTTTTTCATTGCACCATAAATAATGTGATCATAGGCTTCCATTATACACTCTAATCTCATCTCAACTCACAAGTTCTTAAACAGAAATACTCTTGAGTTGAGGAAAAAGATGGTGAAGTTCACCAAGCAGTTTGAGGGTCAGTTAGTTCCAGAATGGAAAGAAGCTTTCGTTGATTATTGGCAGCTTAAGAAAGACATCAAGAAAATTCATATCGAATCCACTTCAATTACATCAAAACCAAAACAAAAAAGCTCTTTAAGGAGCACCCTCTTCTCGTCTATACAGAAACTTTCCTTATTTGGAACTCAACGTAGAGATACCGAAGTCATTCATGTACAAACACTTTTTATGACTCTTATCATAATTTATTGACTAAACCCTGAAATATGGTTTTTTAACGCTGATTGGTTTATGTGCTATTAGGTTCATAGTAAGCTTGCATCGACAGCTAGTTCGCGAATTTTATATGAAACAGAACTGTTAGAGCAGTTTGATGGCACTGAAGCTGCTACTGAATTCTTCGCTCTTTTGGATCGTCAACTTAACAAAGTGAATGAATTCTACAGAAAGAAAGAAAAAGAGTTCCTCGATAGAGGAGAATGTCTTGAAAAACAATTACATATTTTAGTAGAGCTCAAAACCGCTCTAAAAGATCAGCACAAAAATAAAGCTAACTCATCCCAGTATGATTGTAAGGATGAAGACAGCATATCTGGCACCATTTCTTGCGGTACGAATGTAAAATGTTAAAATGGGTCGTTCTGATACAGCAAAACTCGAAAATAAATAAGAAAAATTGAGAAAATATATTATATTTTCTATGATGGGATCTTTTTTTACCTGACTCTTTTGGAAACTAAACTGATTCGTATTTTTCATATTATCCGGGCACAGATGAAGAATCCAATAGGGGCATAACAGACCAAGATTTGCAGGAAGAGGAAAACATATTAGAAGAGTTGGAGAAAAATTTTATGCAATCTGATGAGTCTCCAAGATTGAAGAAGGAGGAACAGAATCACTCTGGTTTAATTAGTAATAACTCTCTTGGAAAAAAAATGAAGATTCGGATTCCTCTAACCAACCCAACTCGCACGTTCTCATATTTACTTTGGGAAGATTTGATCAGTCAGTCGTCCAAAAAACACAATGGTCATGGAAAAAAGCTTCAAATTAATAAAACGAAGCTCCATCATGCTGAAAAAATGATTCGGGGAGCTCTTATTGAGCTCTATAAAGGATTGGGCTATCTCAAAACTTACAGGTATAGTTTTCATTTAACTACATTGTTCTGTATCTAATTTTCTTGAGCCATCTTATAGTTGCAAGTTTAAACATTTTCTTTGAACAGTTCTAATTATAAAAAGATATCCATGACAATGAAACACTTGACCTTTTGATTCCATTTTTTACTGAACTTCATACCATATATAAACGTCACATTATGACCAACATATAATCTTCTTCCATTGTAAGTAATCTAATGACTCATGACGCTGAAAGTGATTCTGATAATTGATATTTTGCAGGAATTTGAACATGCTTGCATTTGCAAAGATTTTAAAGAAATTTGACAAAGTAAGTACACACTATTGGCAAGTTTTTTAAAGTTGATTAATATCATATTTAATAACTATGCTAATTCCTTATTCTTCTTTTAACATTTAATTTGTTACTAACTGAGAATGGCAACCTTATGCTCTTATGGTTTCTTCAGGTTACAGGCAAACAAGTTCTTCCCATTTACCTTAAAGTTGTCGAAAGCTCGTACTTCAACAGTTCAGACAAGGTAAAAATTCAAAAAATAAAAATATAACCATCAGTTTTAGTAAACTTTAGTAGTGCCTCACGACATAAAAACATTAGTATATTAGAGAATATCGCAGATGATTGCAATTCAGTACGAGCAATCTCAATTGTTAGACTAAGTTCAGACAGAATGTAGTGGTTTCTGATGTTCGATATTCTTTTTAAATGAAATAAATATACATAATGTAGAATACTGAAGTTCTGTTCACTTTAATATGGTATTAGTCTTTCCTATCTTATCATTTCTCCTCACAATCAGGTTTAATTATGCATATGACAGATTATCAAATTGGCAGATGAAGTTGAAAAAATTTTCGTCAAAAAATTTGCACAAGATGACAGAAGAAAGGCAATGAAATACTTGAAACCGACTCAACGTAAAGAGTCTCATTCTGTCACCTTTTTCATAGGTGTGTTCCTCTACTTTCTTTTGTTTCTTCTTATTTTTGAAAAATATATAATGATGAATAAATTGACGAAGAAAATAATTGGCCACTAAGAATTTAAAGGGAAGAATTTTATGATAACATATAAAAACATGAAAACCTGGCCCCTTTCTGTATCATCTTTCCATTAGTGGGCATTTATGTGGAATATACCCTGGAATTTTTGTGACTGGATCTCTATTCTATGATTTTGATTCGATATTAGCAGTTACAGTGAAATAGATCGAACACATATTGGTTTCAGCGTTAAGTTTTGCATTCCTAACCCTTTGATCTGTATGACTTGAAACATGTACTAGTTCGGCCAGTTGGGATAACTGTTGATACTAAAACAATCTAAAACTATACATTGAGGATAAACACTTTAATCATAAGTTTTTATATCAAAAACTAATCCAAATCAAACTTTTATATTGAACCCTTTTCATTTCACATTATTATTGTTCGATCAGTTTTGCAAGAGTTACAAGATTAACATTTCCATTTTTATTTATGTACCAATGGCAAGCATCATCACCATCTTTGTTTGTGTTAAATATTTAGGTTGATTGAAATATATAATTTAAAATATGTTCAAGTGGGTCACTTTGTCACTCAAGATAACCTTTAAAAGGACTTTGGTAGTCAAAGATTTAGATCTACTTTTGTAGCTAAAGGTGACCTGATAGAGCAAACTGGCCTTTATAACACAATACGTATACGATAAAAACATTAATAGGTGATCGATTTGATTGACAATTATTGACCCTACAAACATAATGGAAGCCTCTCATTTATGTGGAAAACCAACACAGCATAGATTTCTGGTACAACAATCTAAAGTGTGATCTTTCTCAGCACCATATCTTAGTATTTGTATAAGCACGAAAGCGTTTGTCTGTTTGTATGATAGTTGCAAGATATTAACTTTCTCATGGTAGGAGTTGTTGTAAGTAGTATATGACATGGACCCTAGGCTGCAAGACGTGAGAAAATTAATAAAGTTTTAAAGATAATCAAACATTTTGATCTGTATCTGAATTATGTTTTGACGTTCGTTTATGGTTTCTTAGGACTATTTACGGGATGTTTCATCGCGCTTTTTATTGGGTATGCCATCATGGCTCATGTTACCGGAACATATAGACCACAAAGTAATACAATCTACATGGAAACTGTGTACCCTCTACTTAGGTATGTCATGCTACCATAACATAGATATGACAATACAAAAATGTGCTTGATAATAATGATGGTGACAATATATTCTTGGTTTTTCAGTATGTTCAGCCTGTTGTTTTTGCACTTTTTCCTGTATGGATGGAACATCTTCATGTGGAGGAAAATGCGTATAAATTATAGCTTTATCTTTGAGCAATCACCAAGACGAGAACTCAAGTACAGAGATGTGTTCTTGATCTGTACACTGTCAATGACAGTTGTAGTGGGTGTCCTGTTTGTTCATCTATCCCTAATGGAGAAAGGGTATTCCTATTCTCAAGTTGATTCCATTCCTGGCCTTCTATTATTGGTAATCTAATTATATATATTATTATTATTATTCCCCGGCCATAAATCAATTCAACGATTGTGAACTTTTTGCGTGGTATTGATTGTAATATTCAGAAACATGAGTAATGCTTTCCTTCTTCCAGGGCTTTTTGTTATTGCTTGTGTGTCCCATCAACATCGTCTACAAGTCCAGCCGTTACCGACTCCTGAGTGTACTAAGAAATATCGTTTTATCACCTCTTTACAAGGTTGTTATGCTGGACTTCTTCATGGCTGATCAGCTTTGTAGCCAGGTATGATACCATCTTTATATTATTTTTATTTTTTCTACTCGTAGCTTTATTATATAAGTTTTAAGTAACGAATTTTTTGACATAAACGTATTTTTAATAGGTGCCGATGCTCAGGAATCTCGAATATGTGGGGTGCTACTACATAACTGGGAGTTATAAGACACAAGACTACGGATATTGTGTTCGCACGAAAAATTACAGAGATCTTGCCTATGCTGTTTCCTTTTTGCCTTATTACTGGCGAGCTATGCAGGTTTGGCAATAATATGATCTTTTGCTGCAAATCTTAAATACTAATAATAAATAAATAAAATCTAACCACTGATATAAATGGTCATATCTGCGTGGGTGCCACAGCTCCTTCAATATATGACTTTTTATTAGTAGTGTACTGATGTCCCATTTTCACCTTGTTAAGTTATACAGGTCTCGATTATAATGAAGTTACTCTAACAAAATTATTATTGTGTAGTGTGCTCGGAGGTGGCTTGATGAAGGGGATACAGGCCATTTGATAAATTTGGGGAAGTATGTATCTGCAATGTTAGCTGCAGGGGCAAAAGTGGCATACGAAAAAGAAAAAAGTGTGGGATGGCTATGCTTAGTAGTGATAATGTCAAGTATCGCAACTGTGTATCAATTGTATTGGGACTTTGTAAAGGATTGGGGTTTGCTACAAATGAACTCCAAGAACCCTTGGTTAAGAAATGAATTGATTCTTCGCCGGAAGTTCATTTACTTCTTCTCCATGGTATATATGCTTATGCTTGATATACACACAAATATTGTTCATTAAAATGATGAATAAACACTTGCATAAATAATGAAATTAAAGAAAAAATTTGAATTTTTTCTGACAAATTAACCCAAGTCAGAAGTCTGTTTTAATTTATCCTTTGCAATATTTTTGCAGGGATTAAATCTGATTCTAAGGCTAGCTTGGTTACAAACTGTCCTACATTACAAATTTGGGAGCATTGATTACAGATTGACAGGGCTATTTTTAGCAGCCCTTGAAGTCATTCGACGAGGCCAGTGGAATTTCTACAGGTAAACAGAACATTTTTTCTTCTTAAGTAGTACTGTAGAAACTAATGTTTTACTCAACAATACGAAACATTATATTCTTTGTAAAATGGAAGTAGGACATTATATAACCCATATTAATTTTGAATTTGATAAGTTTCACCACAAAAGTCAGATTTTGTTTTGCAATAGCTTACAAAAACACATCACCTTTTAAATGGTCCTGCAGGTTGGAGAATGAGCATCTGAATAATGCAGGCAAGTTTAGAGCAGTGAAGACAGTACCGCTTCCATTCCAAGAAGTGGACGAACAAGATTGATGATCATATTATTGATATTCATATGCAAATTCTCGATTAGAGTTGATAGTAGAATAGGATTCGTCGGCCTAGTCATCAATGGTTCACAATAGAACCTCTTAGCTAGCTTCACAAGTTGTTGCAATAGTGCCTCAATTTGTTCTTTACCTATCTTGTGGTCAGTTTGTGCAAATAATTCATATTTGTACAAAATCTTCTTGTTCGATTTAATGGAACTCTAGTACGTATTTTAAGACTATTATCAACGTCTGATTCTTTTCTGTTCAAATCTGCTAAAGGGGAAGGGAACTGCATTTGGGACTGAAACCGTTCCACCATTGACTTAACATCCAAAAGTAGAGAGTCCTGTTATCATGGAAGTTCTCATTGATAAAGAATTTTATTTAACTTTTAGATATTAATAAATCATTGCAAACCAGCTTGAACCAAACTTATAAGTACCTAGAGGTGGTCAAGCGGGCGGGTCAGGCTGGGTAATGGGTCAAACAGGTTCTAGTTGATCAGAATCTAGTCCATTCTTCAATTAAAGGGTTGGGTAATTAAAGTACCTAACAAAAATAAATTACTTTCTTACTTGTATTACTTTCCTCTCATTTATTATCAAAAAGCTTAACATATAAATTATTGATAGTTTCAAACTTACTAAACCATACAGTAGGCACACATAGGGAAAGTCATCATATGATTCTTTTTAGCCTTGAAACATCATCCAAAGACCAACACATAATGTTCTGAGTACTTTCCATTTAGATGTTATATCCTCATTTTTTGTAACCATCTTGGGCATTTATACCAAGTTTGTCACATCCATTGCTTCAAATTTTCGATTTCATTTACGTTGCGTAGTCCATACTCCATATATTTGCTGCTAATCGCTTTAATTATCGACAGGGTTTGTATTCTTAAAATCTTTAAACTGCTCAAAGCCTTATGGATTAACCAAAACCTGTAGGTATATAGCTGTAATGATGCCTGATTTCGTAATTGTAATGGGCATGTAATTTCAACAAGAACTATGATCAAATCGAATGTTGACATTTTCCTCAATATTTCTTAGAAATATAATCAAGTTCATCATCTTTGTCAAAAAAAAAATAAAAAAAATGCAATACTTTCACAGGTAACATGACAATCAAAAATAAGAATCATGATTTTCATGAACTGAATATAAAATGGTACAAATGCAGGTAAAACTGCTACAATATACAATTACAAGTAAAGTCAACTATTTCTATCTATATATGCATCAAGGTAATCTATTAAAATAAATTATTTTTCTCTTAATTACTTATATGCTTTATTTGGCTTTTAACACGCAGAACTCGAGTCTAGTACTAATTATCAGTGAGATTTGCTCATCCTTAATGCTACATAAGCCAGAAGCCTGTACCCCACCAACATCACACCCAAAGCAGCCACATCCCACCACAAGTGACCCATACCCAAATACTTGATCCCAGAAAAATCTGAAACCTTACAGTGAATACCTATCGCACACTCGTATACTTCATTTTCACTGTATTGGACTTCAACTAGAAGCTTATAACAATAATGACTAAATGAGATGTATTTCAACCAACTGATGAACAGCGGAATTTGCTGAATATAGTAACCTCCAGCAAGTAAAAACACTAACATGATCACTGATGATAAGGTGGTTGCTTGTTTCAAGTCCATTAGTATGGCTCCTAGTGCTAGTCCAAGTCCTTGTGAAACGAGCACGTTAAAAAGAATGATTAAAAGTGTTAGCACGAATGTTATGAGTGAGGGCTTGAGTCCACCCATCCAATATGTAATTGTTACAAAGATGGTTGGGAGAACTAATTCCATTGGCAAGTCGCCGGCCATTCTAGCAAAGTAATAAGAGGAGAGACGATACATTGATGAAGAGCGTTCTCTTATCAACATTGGGCGCTCTTGAGGAAATGTGAAAATCGCATTGGATAAAGGGTAGAAGCCCCAGAATATCGAAAAGAAAAAGAGAAGTCCCACCTGCATAATGTATTATACAATCAATATAAGCCTTTTAAGATCAATATTAAGTGCTTATCTTATTTGGATGATTCGTGTAACAATTTCTTTAACGGTAACAAAAAGTTGATAATTTTTTATGATCAGGAAATGTTAAGTGACGCTAACAACATGTAACCTTACGTGTTGTTAGGCTAAAACAAGAAATTGGTTTTGATATTGTCACATAGTAAAGTAAAGGATGAAAACTATAATCCCTCCGTCCCAAATTGTTTGTCCACATTTCTATTTATGTTTGTCCCTAAATTATTGTTCACTTTCAAAATCAACCAATCAAAATATTTGAAAATTGTAAAGTTGAAATTCTATTGGCAGTCAACAGTAATAAATGCACTTTTATTAAACTGTGTGTTTCTTGTTTGGTGACAAACATTTTGGGACGGAGGGAGTATTTATTTTAGAGGAATTTGTTTAAAACGACACCTAAACTCCCGTGTAGTCAACTATATGGATGTTATTAAAGTAAGTTTCATAGATGTTATGAGGTACAAAATTTTACGAAGCTAGGACGATCGTCGTACCTGATCTTGCAAGTGTGATGTATCAGAATGCCACCAAAGAAGACCTGATAAGATTGAGACAGACATCACTTGGAAGATTCGTAAACCTGAGTATGATTCGTGCCTCCTCTCTCTAAGACCTCTTTTGAACAGCACTTTAAATTGTGTCCACCAGCTTGTGGTCCATCTTTGGTCACAACCTGAGATTACACACCACTTATATGTTAACTTTGCACCAAACTTGTTTTCCTTAACATGGAAATTATTATTATGATCACAGCTAGCTAGAAATATAATTATTTTACTTTCTTTGCTAGCTAGCTACCTTAACCACCTTCATGTCCTAAATCATGTGAGAAATGTGACGTGAAATTTAATGTCTATTCAAAAGAAGATGTTGATTTGAACTTACATCTAGAAGACTGTGGTCCTCTAGTAGCACGAACCGGGTCATGAATATTTTTTCGGATATCGTCCTTAATGAGCGGGTGAAGCGTTTTCTTGTAAGATGATATTAGAAACTGTTTAACCGAATTTCGATCTTCATGGCACTCTGTTCTCCCTTGGTTATATTGATGGTTATCATCATAATCTGGGTTTGTACTAGGAGCCACCCCTGTATTTTAGAAAGAAAAAAAAGTTCACTAATTAATTCATCATTAATGTTTTCACAAACGTTATTCAAGAAAAAACTTGCAAGAACTTTCTTTTACCAAAATTGGTCAGCTTCATGTAGAACATTGATGCATAATATGAAATATAAATTTATGGATATGATATCAAAAATTATTCCAATATAAAAGTACCTTGAACATGCTAAATTGGTAATGGTTATTATAAAAAAATGAGACGACAACTAATAAAAGAGAGATGAATAAACGCATCTGAAAAGAGTAAAGTTTAAGAATCAGGAAAGCAGGAACCTTTGGAGATTTTTAATCATGAAAGTTAAATAATTACGATGCCGCATATCATTTAGTGCACATCAAAATTTCCCAATTCTTAGTTGCAATTTAATTTAACCAATTATTTAAACAAAAAGCAAACAAGATCAAACAATCGATCCACTTACCATTAGCAAGATCAAGCAGAAAATCAGCAGGGTTCATCAAACTAAACCCGGGCACAAACCCAATAGAAGCAAGGTACTCCATAACCCGGCCCGATTGACCACTATAAATCGGGCACCCATCCGATAACACCACAACCTTATCAAACATCCAATACAACCTACTCGACGGTTGATGGATCGTCGTCACCACACTTCTCCCACCTCGAGCCAGCCCTTTCAATGTAGCCATTATTCGTAAAGCAGTAGTCGAGTCCAAACCCGAAGTGGGCTCATCCAAAAGCAACAAACTCGGGTTCACCAACATTTCTTGTCCAATACTAACCCGCTTTCTCTCCCCGCCCGAAACACCACGAATAAGTGGCCCACCCACAATACTATTTCGACACCTTGTTAGCCCGAGTTCAACTATGATTAACTCAGCTTGCTCTACTTTTTCCTCATGGGTTAGATTTTTAGGCAACCTTAACATGGCAGCATATGTTAAAGTTTCTAAAACTGTTAAGTTCGGATATAAAACATCATCTTGTGTAACGAAACCGATTTTCCTTTTGACCGAGCTTGAGAAGGGTTGACCGTTGTATGTTATCGTGCCCGAAGTCTTTCCGGGCAGTCTACCAGCAAGGGCAGTTAGTAAGGTGGTTTTTCCACTGCCTGATGGGCCGAGCATCGCGAGCAATTCGCCTGGTCGGACCACTCCACTGACTCCCTTGAGAACACTTCGGCTTCTCTTTGATTCAGATGACGTAAAACAATGGTTTTCTCCAGATTGTAAGTTAATAGTGTAGGCCAAATCTTCAAACTACAAGTTTATAAATCCGAAAGCTTATTAATCAACCAATATATATACAACATGCATGCTTTTTCTGTTTTTCCATGCAAACAAATCGATGTTTTATTAATGTGTTACTGGTGATAAATGTATTAAAGTTTACTTATAAAAATTTCTTAAAATTATATTATTTCTTCATATTTTTATACACATCTAAGTGTGAGATCGTATCTTTATAATTATAAACACTTGAAGCTTTGAAGTATTGTTTCCACACTTAAAATCGGTTAACATAACTTATTGATTTCTCATATTTGTCTAAGTAAACATTAGTAAAACCTCAAAAATCACGAATTCTTCACAACTCCAAACATTAAGCTAATTAATGCTTGCATTAGATACAATATCACTCAAAGTAGCAAATGAATTGAAATGTCTAGCTTGTATAGTTGTATGTACCTTGAGTGTAATAGGACGTAAAGATTCGCGCAGAAAAGGCAACTGCGATGGTATCGATTGATTATCGTTTGCATCTCGGGATTCAAAGGTAGGACTCGAGTCTGTATTCGAACTCAGTGGCTCTGCATGAACTGTTGAATTCTCCATTTTTGTGTTAACATGAGGTGGTCTAGTAGAAGAAGCTGGACTGTTTGTGACACTAGAAATAGTATTGGACTCAAACTGATGATCAAGAATTGGCATGTTTATTTAATTAAAAGATCTAGAATGATAATACAAGATACAAATAATGGAAGTGAAAATGTGTATAAATTTGATTAGAGCATATGAATATGTAAAATGTAAATAGGTTCACATGCAGAAAAAATAAGAAAACGGGGGAGGGGCATTTAAAGAAAAGGAAGAATGGGCCATAGGGGGCAAAAAAGTAAGAGTGAGTCATCGTTTAGCTACAGTGTTTGAAATTAAAGTCTAGGGGTGATGTATATTTTAATTTGTATCTTTCACTTTTCATGGATAAAATTATATTTATTTATTTTATTTTCTGATCGAAGCAATAGAGTTAAGTTTGACTTACAATTATGATAATAATAATTTATATTATATAATTATTTAAAGGATGACATTATTAAATAATGACATTTTTAATGCTTACTTATTACGAAATGATATTTTTACCACTAATATTTATATAAAGATTATTTATTCATTATTATAATATTAATTCTAAATACAGGTATAATATGTTGAACTTGATTCCATGCGTGTTAGTGGACACTTAACTTAATTGAGAAAAGAAAAAAAAAATTGGGACGGGGAGGGTTTATATTTTAATATTTTATTAGTTGCTTTGGACAATAGTGATGGATTGGAAAATTAAACTGGCGTTACTTAAGAAATTGATTAGTTTCTTTTAGGATAAAAATAAATATATAACAATAATAACTTTTTATAGTACGTGATGATTAATGAAATTTGATTAGGATAAGGTGACGTGTCCCGTCGATAAAAGAACGATGATGCATGGTATGTAAAACGGTTGGATCGTGAATAGAGGCTTAGGATTGACGTACGGGATGCATGGTTAATTGTTAGTGCATATTCAATTTCAATCTCACGTAGAAAAGAAAAATCTCAAATACGATATTTAATTACGCTGATTGTTGATATATGAGTTACTATCTTTGTTATTCATTGTTTAAGATTGGAATCACGTTTAACAGCGGAGATCAAGGATAAAGGATTTAAACCCCATTCTCATGTTCCCTGATCATGAGTTACCAAATTTACCTTTTTTTATATTTATATTGATCATAAAACCGGTTATTATATTGAAGACCGCCACATGTTTGGGTTGACTATGTATGAACGAGAGAAATATCAATTCTAATGGTTTGTACATTATATCGATTACCATTAGCACCTTCCTAATAAAGGTGGTTTTCCCATAAAATTATGCGGTTTAAAGAAAGAGTAAATTTCATATATATAGTTAGATCTATATGATTTATATCGATTTATGAAAATCGTTCATTAACTTATTTTTTTATGTTTTCAATCAAATAAGTTTAAAACTCACTCAAAAAAGTGTCACTCCTGCATTTAAAATACTAAATACGTTTTTCCAATTATTATTTTTTATCATTTATTTGGTTTTAGAGTGTAATCACATTTAGTATTGATTACTTATTTGACTGAAAATGTGAAAGAATAAAATTAAGCGACAATTTTCATAATCTATCGATTTTCATAAATAGGTGTAAACCATGTTGACTATGTATGAAATTTACTCTAATAAAAGAAAGGAGCACCAAGGATTTAGCGACTATTTTATCGTCGCTAATAATTTGTTGACCAGGTCTTAGACCGGTTCTACTTTTTCGTACCTAAAGAATTTTACCGTTGCTTAAGACAAGCATATACGAGGCAATAACGCCATTTTCATCGTATTTTTTCAATGATTTGTGGGGCTGTAGCGACGGTCTTTTCCGTCGCTAATGGACTCTATTCATGTAGTACCTATCAATTATTCTAAACAGACATACAATTTAGTCAAACATTCATCCGAGCAATTTAAAGGGTTTAGGGTCTGGAAATGTACCAAACTTTAACCAAATATCTATTGTGTGTACTCAACTTACATTTGCTAATTTTAATGCATCTAATATTCAAAAAGGGTGTTTTGATGTACTTTGATGACGTGTCACTCTCTCCTAATGCCACGTGGCACGCTATGCACTCGCCACGTCATCAAAGTACATCAAAACACCATTTTTGAAAGTTTAATGCATTAAAATTAGCAAATGTAAGTTGGATACACACAATAGACATTTGGTCAAAGTTTGGTACATTTCCAGACCCTAAACCCTAAATTAAAAGGCACCATGTAGATATGCATCTTCTAGCTAACTGCATTATCATCAAAAATATCGGCTACATGATACTTGTATATATCATGTTGAGATATAATTTGTGACAACAGATCTAGCTTGAAAATATGACTGGTGTAATTATAATCATGTTCGTATATTGGTTTAGATTTGTAAATAAAAGATATTAGTTTGTTATTAATATTTGTTAAATATATTAATGTTGTTAAAGTGTTAGATAAATATCGAAATAAACTAAAGTCTGACATGCCGAGATCTCAAGTCGTAAGGCTTGGCAATGCGAGATGAAATCTGAGTTCGCGAGTCTGCTAGCGAGCCGAGTCGAGTTGGGCTTGGGCTTGGTTGCGAGATGAGTCAACTCACAGGCTCATGAGCTGCGAGTTGAACCGAAGTATATATATATATATATATATATATATATATGATTTCGGTGAAATTCATAACTTAGAAAAAACGAGAACTTTTGCATTCAATACTAAAACCTGCGAATTCAATCCAGAGAGAAAAAACCTAAAGACTAACGGCTAGACTTTAACGATTGATCGTTTAAAGCAAAGTATATTAGTTAATATAAACGTGAACTTATTCGTTATAGTAAGATAACGCGTATTGAGGAATTCCGCACCTTAATACTACAGATAACGAAGTTATCGATCCTAAAACCAGGGATACATATCATTGAAGATTCTGTATATATAAAAATAGACATGTACATGTGTATCATTAATCGACCATAAAACATCCGTATATATGCATCATACATGCATATTACTACCCATTTACTTGTGTGTAAATATATTATACAAATACTTCGGAAAAAATCAGGTATTAAATAAAGAAGATTAAAGTGGATGAAAATATTCTAATGGGAAAAGTCCGTCATTAATTACTTTATTATATAAAATTTAAATAAAAATAAAATAAAATAATAAAGCTAGGTTGATAGGTGTCTGGGTGAAACACAACTAATTCCATCTTGATAACGCAACCATGCATGAAGAGAAAAGAGAGACAAACTTGTATAATTAAATTAGCATCTGGCTACTATACTTTATCATCATCGGTGGGAAAAACAGGATCAACCTAGGTGGGGGATCAATTAATGGAAAGCCAATATATATTATTCATTAATTTTATGATTATTATTAAATATATAAAACGTACATATTGTGTCAAATGCAAATTCAATGGTGTATGGAAACCCTTCCAATTTATTCAATTCTGACCACACTAGAAAATTAATAATGGTAACTCCTATATCAATATGCCAACCAAAACGTATTTGACTTAGCACTCGAATGAGTGGAACCCGTTAACTAAGATTTAGCGAGCTCAAACCACTTTATCGACATAGTGAATATATAGTATTCGTTATTATATACTTTCTCCATTCCAAAATTATTGTCACCATATAACAAAATACTCAGATTAAGAAAAATGTATTTATTTCTGTTAACTACCAATGAAATATTATTCATTTTCAAGTATTGTGATTGGTTGGTTTGGAATAGTACAATTATTTTGGGATAAACCAAAATGAAAAGATGGACAAATAAATTGAGACGGAAAGAGTATGTATGTTAATTGTAGGTTTACCGTTATGAAGAAGATGGTGTGATTGATTTCCAAGTGATTTGCATTACCGGTTGTAAGTTGTAACTTACTATCTTAATTGATCAGCTAGAAGTTTTACTTTCACAAGTTTATAACCTAAATATAAACACATATTAACAGATACATTTTTCCATATTTCTTAATAATAAGGATGTATAAGTATCTATAAATATATTCAACTTAATTTAGTCAAGCACATTTATTGTGTATATCTAACTTTCAAATATCTTTAATGTACGTTTTCAATGATATTTTTTATGACGTGCGTGTCATTACTAAAATGTGTCACATGTCATCCATATAACTTAACAAATCATCAAAAATACCATCTAATACATACAATTAATGGAGACACTGAAAGTTAAATACATATTATATACTCCCTCGTCTCAAAATAAGTGTCTCATTTTGACTTTTAAAAGTCTTTCTTTTTCAACTTTAACTTTAAATATATTTGTCTGTGTTATATAATATTTGGTAAAAGTTATACCAATAAAACTAGATTTAAAACTCAGTCCATTCATATATTTTGCATCAAGTATCTATCTATACTTATAAAACAAAGATTTTTTCTTGATTTTTAGACATGTCACATCATAACATTTCCTTTTCTTTAAAGTCTCTTAACTTGACACATCATCATTTTATTTTTTTCTTAAAAACCTTAATTATTAACTACTAAGATTATTATTTATCAATTATACTTTATTATAATACCCTTTAAAATTTCTATATTATATTTAATATATAACAATTTTTACCTACATAAAAAAATTCATTTTCTAATCCATATCTTATACATTGCCTTTAACAAATATTATCATCATCATCAACTAACATGTTTTAAAAAAATTAGTTTTTATAAAGATATTTGAACTTGATTATTTTTTGTACATTTTGGTATATATTACTATTGAATTTTAGCAAAAAAATTTAAGCTTTCAACAATATTAAGATACATTTGAAAACCTAAAAGACATATGATTAGTTTTTATTTTTTTAATTACCTTGCATTGCATAGGCTCAACAAATGTATTAAAACTTAACACAATAACTTACAAATTAATTTAATTGTATTATGTATTCAAACTTAAACATAATAACATACTAACTAATTTAATGGTATTATATAAATGGTCGTGCATCGTACAGGCTCAATGATTAGTTTTTATATATAAAATAAAGTTTTTTAATTACCTATTAGAGCGTATTATTTTAGTTCATGATTACGTGTTATTAATTTACAAACTCTTGAACATTGATTACAAAGAAGTTTGGTTTATAACTTTATGCTGAAAAATAAAGGAATGATATATATGAAAAATATTAAAATAAACGTAAAGTAATTGGTCAACACCATAAATTAATTGAGTATCGATAACACTAATTATATGCCCATTAATATATTCAGCTACTTACAAATTACTTATTTTGAGACGAAGGGAGTAATAGAAGTGTTATAATTCAACCAAAATTTAAATATAGTTAAATATATTTATAAATACTTATTCCATCATGCTTTCACCGTTTATCACTAGGTAATTTTTAGATCCATCAATTTAGGTGTTTAATATAATCGTATCCCGTAAAAAGAAAATAGTAGTACTGAGATCTTTGACCGTAAAAAGGAAAATTTAGGTGTTTTGTCTTCTTTCTTTTCAAGTCGTCTTTATCACAACCCGATCGTATTATCAATGCTGCATGCATGTCAGCTGTTCAATTTCTTCATTTGGCACAAGATTCACCTTTTCACCATGCACCTACCAGCTACCATTAGTCCTTTTTTATGCATCGTTGTTGCATTATTGGCCACCTTTAAGGATGTATTCCTCTTATATATAACGTTTGTTATTATTATGTTGTGCCATAATAGTAATCAAAATCGTTTTGGATATTAAAATGTACTCCGTATTATTTATTTCTATCACTGCTCGCGTACAAATTCTTTGATTTTTCTGGGTATATGTTTCCGCTTATATTACTATATCCAAACAAGACAAGATATGTATCATTTAGATTAGATGTAATTTGACTAATGCATAATGTCCATTTGATTTGCATAAATTCTATAGTATCATACCATGATACGGAGTAGTATATATGTTCGATGTTATACATTTATATGACTGCCCAATTCGGCATGTAGACTATATTTACGTACGTAACATATATGTGTATATACATAACCCAAGTTAACCATCAATCAATCTCTTAATATATATCATAACATAATTGCGGAATATAATCATATCTTTTGATGTTATCGAAGCATCGTGACGAAGAATATTACATGCGCGTACAACTATTATTGTTTGCATTTACATCGTTGTGTAGGATTCTAAATGTGATTGATTAATCAAATCTATATATAAACAGAATGATATGACATCATAATAGTATTTGTTAGTTGTAGGGTAGATAATAAACCAATATATTCATGACCATAGAATAACAAAGCAACGATGGATATATCGATGAGGTTCAATTTTTCCAAAAAGAAAAAGCATAAAAAAGAGACTTGATAGTACGTTATGTGTTGCATTGTTGACACACCTTTTGTTTTGGCCAACTGATGAAACGCCAAGTGTTGTATTTATTTTTCTATTTTGTAAGCTTTTACCTAACAAAAAGTATTGCTTTTTCAACACTAGCTGTAGCCACTTTTCTTTTTCTTGATGATATCTCCTTTTGCAACTTTTTAATTATTTATTTTTTGTTGTAAGACTTCTTAGTATTTTTTAATCATATCGTGTTGTCTGGTGATTCGATTGGCCAAAGGTAAAATGCAATGCACTCGTCAATGATTTAAGTAAGTTTACTATGCGTCTATGCCACATGTCGCCAATTGGTTAATTATGTACGTTTCCAAAAGTTTTTTTTTTAGTAAAAGGGGCCATGTATGTTTTTGCCAACAAACACGTTTACAATCAAGTCTATAACCGTTTCTAGCATCCATTCTTTTATTATCATTTAATTTTCAACATCTTTTTTTTATATATAATAAGAACAACAGATTTAAATTGGTATAATCGAATAATGAGTCCTTTATCGAATCACCAGTTTCTAGCTTAGGTTTATAAAGAATGAAGATCGTATATAACGACTACAAGAGATTAAATATCTCATTTATCCGCATGTCTTAAAAAGTTTGTTTAATTTGTAGCTTAGATTTTGTCCTTTTTACGCTATTGTAATGTAGTTCAAATTATTTTGTTTAATTTGTATTTATAAGTACGTGTGGAGATGTATCCTACGCGCCCGATTTCTTGAATTCTTGCATAAAAAATCGCATGCATGATAAAATTGTGTGTGTAGAAACTATTTACGTTACGTTAATACATTAGAGTCGGATTAATACGTATGCTATCTACGTTTTTGGTTCAATTCGATCCTCTTCATAATTCCTATTTTAAAAAAATGACAAAACCACGGCAAATTAATTCGAGCGAAGAAATTTAACTTTTTTTGTAACTTAATACACAACTTCCTCCGTTCCAAAATAATTGTCACACGACAAAAAAAACACATTTTAATAAAAACATAATCATTATTGCTTTCTATTTCTTACTTTTTGCATAATGACAGTTTTACCCTTAACCAATTAATTATTACTTCTTTAAAAGTTTGTAATAACAATTTCAATTAAGGGTAATATGGTAATCACGATCAAGCTTTCTTATCTGTGGAAGTAAACAATTAATTTGGTACGTCCATAAATGGAAAAGTGTACTATAATTATGAGACGGAGGAAGTATATTTTAGTGTTATCCGAATTAATAGCAAGTGACATTAAATGGTGACTTGGTGTTTGTGGTCGAATATCTTTGTATTGTCGATACATATACTCGCGGTTCGTCAACTCTTTCTTCATCAAATATATATGAAGCTAGTACTATTTAACAAACAAATGCATGCCTTTCATCAATGTACCAAATAAGTTCTGGGTCGCGGGTTATCACGATATTTTATATAGTGAACTGATGTTAACGGTCTATTATTGACTGTTGGTAGCTAGTTAATTGGCAAATAAGTGTGATCCGTAATCTGCTCCCCTGTATGTGTATGTTGTCCAAACGTTAATATCACGTTTGGTTTGCAGAATTATTCGATTGAATTGTTAATTGCATTATCTTCGATAACATATAATGGAAAGTTAGCCTAAGATAGAAAGGAATTTCAATTTGTTAGAATTGATTTTTTTTAGCCAAGATTTCACATGACTAGACACTTTATTTATTCCAATAATTACCAAATTAAGCAAAAGTTGATGATATAGCTATAGCTATAGCTCTAATACTACCTCAAATATGTGTTCGATTTTTTATTATTCTAAAATAAGTACGTGTCTGTTCACGAAAATTTAATTGGCATTTGATAAAAAGTATGATTACTAGATGGTTTTCAAACTTCTTTATGATTTTCAAAGGAGTTTAGTGTCTGAAAATGCACTAAACTTGTGTCTGATATTAATTGTGTGTATCTTACTTACACTCGTCATTTTCAAAGGGGTTTAGTGCCTGAAAATGCACTAAAATTGTGTCTGATATTAATTGTGTGTATCTTACTTACACTCGTCTTATTTAATATATCCAACTTTTAGAAATTGTGTTTTAATGTACTTTGGTGACGTTTTGATCGATGATGTGTCGAACTCTCATAATGCCATGTGGCACTTAAAACGAGCGTCATGTCACCAAAATACACTAAAACACTATTTTTGAAAGTTTGATACATACAAAATGACGAATGTAAGTATGGTATACACAATTGATATCAGACACAGATTTTTAATGCATTCCAAGATACTAAGCCTTTTTCAAAGTAGTTCTTTAATTGAGACCTAAAAATTAATTTTTATATGTACCGTCACACGCCTGTTGGATTAACTAATATCAGTCGTGAGTCATACATTAAACGTAAATCAATTTTACAAGGGTGATCACAAAGTCAATCCGAATGTTAAAAAAACATGAATAAAAATAGCACAAAGATCTATTAAATGATACTCCATAACACATACGGAGTATTAATTATAACAAAGAGCTAGATAGAGTAGCTAGATCAAGTGACGTGCACGTACAAGGCATAATCGACAACATGTGGGGAACGTTTAGTGAGTAATGATTATACATCGTCTTTAAAAGTTACAGTTCCATCAACACTAACAATATATAATGTCTTTTGTATACTACGTACTTAGTATGACCACTTTAAGCATATGTTTTTTGTGTTCCCTCTTGTTTAATTTCTGATAGCTTCATCTTCCTAATCTATTTCACATACTCCAACCTCTTGTATAAATTTTTATCACAAAAGTTCAATCTCAAAAAAAAATATGTACATAAAATTAGAACGGACATGCTGACATGCATGTATTTATACGTTAATTCTGTTGCGGCTTTAGATCCGAAACATGAACAAAACAATATTAATGTGGGATAAACAGACACAAAAATAAATAATGACGCAAAAGTGTTTCGTGAATCCACATGTATGAAAGATTGAAAGGGGTCTCGCGTTGCCTGGTTGCGTCACCATCTAAGTGGGTCGCTAGATGAACTTGGTTTAGTTATCACATGATGAGCCTCATTTGTCTGACGTGGGCCGGTTGGGTCGTGAAATATGGTATTTCAACCTTTTGGAGAAGAGTGAGGTAAAACAGAAGATAAGAAGGTTGGCGAGGTTTAAGTGTTATGTATTTTAATTTTTAATACTTAAGCTCGATCGACCAGAAAACGCATACTCGATTTTACATATCTCGAGCTCCACGCAATATAATAAAACGAGTCAATTTTGAATAAATTATGACCCTACTATAGTACCAGGGAGTTGCACTATATATGTTCGATCTATGTTTATATATACATGTACCATTAATTATTTGAATCAACCAAAAGCATCATTTTAGTTTTAATTAACATATTTGCTATAGTTCATAGTGGATAGATACACCACAATTAGTTCTGTGCAACTAATACTTCTCCCGCTAAATGATTCCGCGTGAGTTGGTAATTCAGCTTCATATAAGTTTTTTTCTAATACTGTTTGAAATTAAATAACAATTGAAAGAACACTGTCAACAATAATAACGTCACTTCAGATTCTGAACCACACATTTACTAATATACCATTATTTCTATACACTAGAAAAAATAAATTCATCGCCACCTTTGTTAAGTTGGATATCCGACATCCCAAACTTATGTAATAAATTGATGTGTCCGTGTCAATAGTGTCAATTTGATTGATGCACGTCAGTCCCAAACTGACGAAGCGCAACCTCATTATGAGGTTAGTTTTTTTTTCTTCTTTTTCTTACAAACTAAAAATTGGAAAAACCGAGGAAGGTTCAATACTTCAATATCAACAATTAAAGAGGTAACCCTCTTTGTGAGGTGTATTCAAAGTGGTATTACTTTTGAGTGGCTAGTAAAACATAAAAACACCATCCACTAAGGTCTCATGACACCAGTCTCTTTTATTATATTATATCTAAATATTAATAAAAGAAAACTTTGCTATTTTCAATTTTGCTTCAAAATTAACTCTATTAACCAATAAGAATGAAGTATTTCACATTCAATTAACCAATCAAATGCAAGAATTTACCTAATAAATCTCTTTTCTAAAACCCCCATTTACATTAGTAAATTAATAAAATACGAAACCTTATCTCTTTGATTTTAATAATAATAATAATAATAATAATAAAAATAAAGAATATACTGTTGGATACGGCTTTTTAAATTATAAAATTAAATTTACTAGGTGATATATATTTATTACTCCGTTGTGATATATAATGAAATATCATATATACTATTAAAAAAACTATCATCATAATTATATCATTATAATTTATATGACAACATTTACATGTGATTTTATGTATAATCATATGTGATTTATGATAAAATATAACATTTGTACACGATTATTCATCAATTGTGATTTATAATCACATGTGATTTATAATCACATGTGATTTATAATAAAAATATAACATTGGTATGCGAGTATTCATGTGATTTATAATAAAAATATAACATTGGTATGCGAGTATTCATCAATTGTGAATGTTAAATCACAATTGATTTAACATGTTTATAATTTGATTATAAATATAATCACACGTGAGTGTTAAATACTTAAATCACATGTGATTTAACCTTACGAATTTTAAGTACCCATTAAAAATGAAAAAAAAAAGTTCATCAGAATTATGTCATGTGAGATATCTAATTAAAGATAAAAAAAAATGTTGATTCCAACGGTGTGATTTTTATTATTTATAGATATACGGTTTGTGAGATATTCCAATTTAGAATTTTTTTTTTTGTGAAAATGAGTAATTGAATGGAGTAATCATATTGGTTCTTCCGCTTTTCATTTTTTAAGCATTGTTTATTGAACTTCCCTCTAAACATCATTATCTTTTGATAGAAATTGATCTCATCTTTTGATAGAAATTGATCTATGGTTCACTTAGACATAAATTGGTGAAAAAGGTCATTTTTGTTAGAATTCAATGATATTCACATAATCAGGCCTAATCAATAAAATTCAAACTTAAACATCATAATCATAACAAGATATGAATTTAATTTGCTTGAGTTAGTAAATTTGTAATCAAATTTTTTAATTTTATTACACATTCAATTGACCAATCAATCAATTAATTTTCTTAAAAAATTTAATCAACTAATTATCCTAAAAAATATAATATTGAAAAAAGATTATGTAAAAAATAATTCCCCAATAAACTTATCTCTATAACTTTATTATATGTATTAACAACTAGGTATTTAGCACGTGCGATGCACGGTCATTTCTAAAATAGAATTATATTAATTTGTAGTTAAAGCTGTTAATTAAAAAATGCAATTATTAGTAACAATGAAAATGATTAGTAACATAAATCAAGTAATGGATGGATTTGTATTTAATTTTTCAACCGTTGATACGTCAGGTATAATATAGTCTTTTCCATTCTTAAGAGTGGTTGAATTTTGGGCTTCTGTTCACTTCCCACAATAACAACCATCAATTGAAAAATTATGTTAAATTTTAATACATTTATTTAAGCCCTTGCGATACATGACAACTAAAATAAAATACAAATAATTATACATTTTTTTTAGGTTTTTAATTGTATTAATATTGTTGAAAGTTGAAAATTTATTATTGAAACTCAATAGTAACATATACCAAAATGAACAGATAATAATCAATTCCATATATTTTATTAAAACTGATTGCTTAAAATATGTTAGTTGATGATTATAATATTAGGTCATTGGAATGTATATGATGTAGAAATATGAAAAGTTTTTATAATAAATTATAATAGCATTGAATTATGACTCTTTGCAAAATAGAACGTAGTAGTTTGTTAATAAATTTAAATTTTATATTTTTTTAAGATGAAAGTGTTAGTAATTATGAATTTTTAAGGGAAAATTAAATTGATGATTTGCTTTGATTATGAGGGTTCTAGAAAAAAGTAATTAGATGATCTCGCATGACTAAAAAATAAGGAAAAATCTATTAATTTTTTTTGAGAAAAGTAAATTGATGATTTGGCATGATTAGAAGGATTTAGAAAAAAGTAATAAAATGATGTGGTATGGCTAAAAAGCATGAAAATATATTTGTTTTATAGATATAGATAGATAGATAACAAGCTTATATCTTATCAAACAATATAAAAATTAATGTTAAAGCTGCAGATCGATAATTAACTTTTACTTTTATACCAAGTTAGGTATTAAACAGATTTTATAACTAAAGTAGGAATCCAACTTTCAAATTTTGTGTCGAGTTAAGTATTACATGGCAAATTACCGTGATGCCAAAATCGGTTCATTACATAACACGATGCAAAAGTGAAAGTTCGTTGTCGATTTATAGCTTTAATCCTAAACATTTATTAACTATTATTTTCTATACATCAGTCGAAACATGCAAGTGAGTACGCATTCATACGTTAATTTAATATATTCAATATCTATTAATTAATTATTAATTATTATTATTATATTATTACTCAATGAAACAAACGAAAAAAGTTTATTATATATATTAACAATAACAAGCTTATATTTTATCAAACTGTATAAATATTAAATTAGTTTTTATTTTCTACTCATTAGTCGAAACATGCAAGTGAGTACGTATTCTTGAGTTAATGTAATACATTAAATATTAAATAATTATTATTTTTATATTAGAACTCCATGAAATAGATGAACATATTTATTTAATACAATCAAACTTTAGTTACATATTTACAATGAACAAAGTACGCATATATTTTACAATAATCGTGTGCATATATGGGTTTCAAACTCTATATTAATAATTTATAAAAAAAAACTACGCTTAAGTTTCATTTTGCATTTACCGTATCATGTGTATACACGGGATTAGAAATCTATATATTAATCACAATGAATGGATAATGTATTCATTTAACAGTTTTCGTGTACATACACAGGTTTAAAGTTTAAACACTAAATTAATAAAAGAAAAATTATGCTTAATTTCATATTACGTTAACCATGTATATAAGAGTTTAAAATTCTATATTGATGAAGGAAAAACTATGTTTAGTACAAAACTGGAATATGTATTTTTTTTTTTTTACGTTGACCTGTTGTGACACCCCGTAAATTTAAACGCGATTATAAACGTTAAACATTTGCATTATTAGGCTAATTCCCTACTTGAGTGAATTCACAACTACTTTTAGAGGTAAGTCTAGCAAAGCCCGGCTAGTTAATCGTATTTAACGTTTCGTAATTTATTGTAATTACGTACCAAATATTTGGAACAAACTCAATAGATATACATACAACCGTTGGTGAACGAAATTATTTAATAACATTATTATTTACTAAATATTATGCTGATAATATTTAACACGTATTTTGTAACGTATAAAACACTCCGTACGTGACGAAAACACACGATTCGCGACCGATGACCAAATGAAAACTCGAATATTATATTAATAACTTAGAATATATTATTTGAGTAAAACTTTATTAAAACATTGTATTTTCAATCATTAACAAAACGTATTATATAAAACGTTATACGATCTAAAACGTAAAACGAACGGGTAAACGAACACCACAACTAACGTAAATTAGGAAACAATAACTTAACCCACCACATCTCATAGGGCCCACAGAAAATCTGCCCCATGAAGCCCCATGCCCCTTTCCCTTGCTTTTCTCTCACTCTTTCACCCATACTCCATCAACTTCACTCAATTCTCTCTTTCTTCTATCTTCTCTCTCTCTCTAAAACGACTTGGAGGCTGTCATAAGCCACCAACACAGCCTCCTAACACCATCATATCACCACCATAGTGCCGCCACGATCCGCCATGCCGGAATTCAAGAAAACGCATAAAAATGAGCATTCGACTTCTTTCTTCCTTCTCCTCTTCATTTCTTTGCAAGGAACTCTTTATTCTTCATTAATAATACGTGGAACATATATATTTACATGTTAGTATGTTTACTCAACTATAAAATGTCCAAAATGTAAAACGAAACGCGTTTTAAAACTCGAAATATATAACTTTGTTTCATGTCCAGATTTCTATTCTAACTTCAACAAATTATTTAAAAATCATTTCTCCACGAAATGATGCGTTTCTTAAGCCTAGAATGTATTACAAGAAGTTATCTTTCCAACAAAATTAGTCTCGTGACTTTTTGACTCCGTTTGCTACTCGAAAACATTTTTCTCCGGTGACATAGGTTTACTGTTCCGGCAGACAGGAATTTTCAGTAACTTCTCGGGACTATATCTCAAGTTCTAGACCTCAAAAACGTGTGAGACCACTTGGAACATCTTGGTAATTTTGTTATGTACAAAAAGTTCCTCTTTGGCTCATTCCATAAATACACCCATTTTTCCATAAAATTAGGTTTGTGAGAAGTGGTCTAATCTCGGATTAAACTGAACACTGACACTTTGTGAATTTTTATAAAATATCAAAAAACCTTCAAAAGTCATAAAAAAATTACAGAAAGTATATAACATATGTAGGAACTTTGTGTAAAAATTTCAGAATGATTTAATAATGTTTACTATTTTAGATAAAAATCACAAATAATCCGTGAATACATTGTTGGACGAACAATAATCCGTGAATATATTGTCGCATGATCATCCGAGAATCTCAATCTATACTCATTGTCGCATAAAAACTAACACTTGAAAGAATTCCGTCAATCCTTATTGACGCATGAACAAAATTCCGTGAATGCCATTGTCGCATGAATAGTACTCCGTGAATATTATTATCGTATGAATAAAGTCCGTGAATCGCCATTGTCGCATGAACAGTAACTTTGACTTTTGTTGACTCACGCATGAACAGTAACTTTGACTTTCATTAACTTCGGCTAAAACATACACTTTCGGAAAAATAAACGTAAACTTAATTATACTCTCGCATACACTTTTATAAGTGTACAAAACAATGAAACACTTAATAGTAATACTTGAAATTATTATTACAAAAACTCACCAACGTTTTGTATACAATTTTACAACACGAACAAATAATTAAACCATTTGGACATATCTAGTTGAGGGAACACTAGCATGGATGGTCAACTAAGACATCCACTTACTCATACTTATAAATTTCATACGTTTAGGGCGTTAGTAGACTCTGGACTATACTTGGGCTTTAGGCCTTGCTAGCTCTCGCACTATTACTTAACTCAACAGGTGAGTTCACAGCCCCTACTTTTACTGCTTTACTACTTTTGAACAGGGGTGGAAAACATAGTCAACTGCTTTACTGATTGTCATAACTACTATTGCATACATGATTGTTATCATGCTTGTTTACTCGTACAATTTGAGTACCTTGAACTGTTGAACCTTTACAACAAAACTGGTATTTATGAAACAACATTTTCATACTATAAACGTGATAAAACTTGTTTGGAAAATCGGAGAACGACCGGTACTTTTTATGAGAACGCTGGAGAACGACCAGCAACGTATTTTAGTGCCAGAGAACGACTGGCCAAGTGGACGGGAGAACGACCCGTGCGTATTTGGATGGGAGAACGACCCATGCGTCTTTTGACCGGAGAACGACCGGTACTGTGTTTCGCTGGAGAACGACCAACAGTGTTTATTGCCAGAGAACGACTGGCCGAGTTGGACGGGAGAACGACCCGTGCGTCTTTTGACCGGAGAACGACCGGTACTGTTTTGGAAACGCTGGAGAACGACCAGCAACGTATTTTAACTATGTTTTGGGCAACATCCCAACCGAACAATATTGGATAACATTCCACAAAACGTTTACTTAACTATTATGACAACAATTGTTTACGAACGTGCAACTATTTAACGAACTATACTTGCAAACTTAAAACCTGTGAATTCACTCAACCTCGTTGTTGACTTTTACTATGTTTTTCAGGGAATTAGCTGCATGTAAGACGACCTGCACACATGGAACATAGGCGACCCATGAAGGAATAGGATGCCAATTTTGACAACTGGATTTCTTTTGTATAACTAAAGTGATTTTAGTGATATTTACGAAATCTACTTTTGTAAACTTAATACTTTTAACTTGTACGATTCGAGGAATCGTAAACTTTGTAACTAATACTTTGGCATCTTAATATATTTGTTCTGTTGTAATCATATGCTCTGATACGTATGCATGTACTGTATATTGTGGCACTCCCCATACTTAACTAAATGCTTCCGCTAAATTAAATCAACAAATTTTGGAGGTGTTACACCTGTATTTACACATAGTCAAATAACGATTACATATTAATGGTGACAAATGTTGTCTATATTTGAATAAATAATTATGCTTACACAGCCCGTGTTAATACACGGGTTTAAAATCTAGTTATATATTAAAAGAAAAACTAAATTAGATTTCCTACCAAATATAGATCAATATAAAGTAATTTTGTCCATTAAATGGTCAAAGTCAAAGATTTTGAATCATAGATCTTATCTTCTAACCTTGACTACCTAAATAGCAAAGTAAAATCAAATCAAATGACATTAATGCCCTTGAAGGTTACACTTAATTATCCATGTTTAATATTAGCAATTAAATTTAATAGGGTATAATAATTTAAATACATGCTTTCTTTTAGGTGTTAAGGCTTCTTTAATGTAGGGATTAATGGTCATCAAATGATTTTAATTAAATTCATAGTTACATATTTAAAAATAATAATTATTGAATTAACTTAATTACGATCATACTATTTTTGAAATAATATGATCTTAACATTTAATTAAAAGTGTATTTAGGTTAGTGGATTAAATTATCATAATTAAATATGCATAATAATTAAATAAAAATATCTTATATTACACGTGTAACTATTAATTTAACACCCCAAATTCTACAAAAATGATAAAATGTTGTAACTATTATATTGAATCAAATTTCGAGGACGAGATTTTTATAAGTGTGTTAGAGTTGTAACACCACAAATTTAATAAATTATATTAGTTATGTATTTTAAATTATACACGAAACTTAATGGGTTGAAATATAAATACATCGACTATAATAGGGTATAACTTTAAATATAATATTAAAATAAATGGATACGTGCATGCGAATCAATATATGACCGAAATTGTTGGGTTATAGGTAGTTATTGAGTTGTGATTGGAATATAAATGTTAGCTTACTTTATATACATTTATATTAATGTACTTACGGATAAAAATATTAAAAAATAAATAAAGAAAAAAAGATTTACATGTATTTATGTGTGTGAGTTGAGGGAGTAAAAGAGAAAAATAATGACGACATTAAAGAAATTGGTTCGTAGTCGGTCTTTTTGGAGGAAATTAACAAGGAAATCAAACTCGGTTGTTTAATATTATATGGAGAGTTTTTACTTGACTTTTTAATTGTGTTGCAATTGTTTTATAAATGATATGCTTATAAAATTATTTAAGTGCTTTATGACTATTTTGATAATGTGAGCTTTATGCAAAATGTTACTAAAAGCGTATTGATTATCCAATATCTATAAATAATAATGAAATCGCATAAAAAGTGAACTAAACAGTTTATGAATAACAAATAGTGGCAAGTGTAAAACTTAAGTTTGCCATCAAAAAGTGAAAAAGTGTGAGATGTGTAAAACTACAATTTGCAATCAAATAGTGGACAAAAGGTATATGTGAAAATTGAAATTGAAAAGAGATTGTTGTACTTATTCCTTATTGCTTATGTAACAAATTGGGATATAAAAATGGTGGTTATATGTTTGTGTGAAAATGTGATTCTCACAAGGCTTTATAGTTGATCAAAACTATTCTTAAAATTATAGACAAAGGTGGATAAAAGTGCAGAATAGCTATTGTCAATGAAATTGGAGAAGGTTATAGTGTGGACATTTCTGCATATTGGTGTAACACTCTAAATTGAGATGTTTCAATTAATTCAATTCAAATTTGAATACAAAACTAAATATAATAGTTATTAAATTTATACTTAGGTATATAGGTTACATAGTCATAATTAAAGTGGATAAAAAAATAAACATACAACATATTTAGACTTTAATAATTGGGACATATATTTGCGTATTAGTATGTACCTACAATTTTACTGCTTCAATTTTAATTGCACAACAGAAATACAAAAAATATGAGAATTAACGTCATATGATAGTTTTAAATATACAAAAAAATTATTTATGAGGGCACACTGATTTAACATAAATCATCTGTATTTGATTTATCTTTATAAGTTCATAAAATAAACGTATTCAATTTATTGAAAGTGAATAAGAGAATATATATGATATCAATTTTTCATTATCCTGATACGATTTCATAATACAGATATGTCTATTAATGCATGACTAATGTATACTGTATATGTTGACTATTTTCTATTTTCTTAAATTATATCCGACTTTTGATGTTAGTCATAGTAAGTGTTTTAGGTGATAATTGATAATGACAGACCTAAAGACGGTTTATAACGAAAAAATTGTATAATTGTTGAAGTTAAAGCTTCTTTATGTAATCAAAATTATAATTAATACACTAAAAGTTTGCATTTAATTCACTGGAACATTCACTTTATATGTGATGTATTAATTATGATTTTTGATAATAAATGAAACTTTAAGTTTAATAATTGTCATTAGATAGTTCTTATTGACAACCCTAAGGGTTGCCAATATTGTTTCCCATCTTTTTATTCGGAATAGAGAGAAAATCTCCCACTTTGTTATAATCATATTTTTTTGGAAGATTACGAAAATAATGTGGTTGATTTTTCATTTTTGACGATATCACATAATCACATAATTAGTATTAATTAGTTTTACTTTCAAATTTGGAAATCTGACTTGCAAAATATCTAACGTTCACTGTTTATAAAATAAAAATCATGAAATAGCCCGCGAATTCACGAGTTATAAACTAGTTTTATAGACAAAGAGGAAGCATTTAAAACTTTCATGATTTAAACACCTAAATATACGTGGCACATATGGGAGGTAAGCCCTTCTTGGGGGCTTTGAAGAAAATACGGAAAGTAAAAGCATGTTGAGGCCCAAAAGCGAGCCAGCTTAGGATGTGGGTCCAATCTTACATGCTAATGCCATGTATTATTATCCTAAAATGTCCTTAATTGCTTTATTCTTTTTTTAGCTAACCTTTTTTCGAAAAAAGTTGCCCAACAAAAGTAATCTGATGCATATCGAATTGTACAATGTTGTCGTGAGGTGGTTTCGTGGTCGTTTTTTGTTCTTATGAAAATAACGTAACTGTTAGGATATAGTAGCAATTCTAAGTGGGTTAAAGTGTAACTTAGTATACTATAGGGATTTGATTGTACTTGGTAGATAGAGTTAGTATTAGATTTGAATTAAGATTACTTGTTGCACACGTAATTTATACCCTAATCTTTGTAAAAGGAGGTGAGGGGGTGAGACATAATCATTCTTTCATTTATATATTCTTCCTTGCTGATTCGTTGGTTAATAAAGTATAACGTTTAAGGTCTCGTGTGTGATTTCTTTGAGTTAACTTCCGCATTAGTTTTAAGGGTTCTTGGATTTCTTTCAACAATAACATTGATCATTAATTGCAATTGTAATTGTATTAGAAACCTAGCAAGTTGCTATAACAAGGAAACATAATTGGAAAAATATCAAAGAGGTGAAGATAGGGTTTTTCCTTGAGGTTTTCCTTCTATAAATCTAATCAAATTTAAATACTTAACATTATTTAATAATATACTAGTTTTGAAACCCATGTATATACACGTAGAGGTGTTGTTCGGATGAACAATTCGGGTTTTGGATTATTCGGATTTTCAAGTTTATAATCTATCCATAAACCAAACCGAATAAGATTCGGGTTATTCGGTTTATTCGGATACAGATTGGATTGGTTCGGATTCGGATATTACGTTTTTATCCAAATAAGAGAATATCTTAAACTTTCACGACTTTAACATATATAATCTAAACTTCACAAAATAATACTAAAAGCTTTATATAAATCATTATAAGTGATGTATATGTTGATTATATATAAATATACTCATATAAAAAGCATAAATAACATATATAAAAATTTTATTTTTATATATAGTACCTTCTTCGGATTATTCGGATCAACCAAATTCAAAATTATTTATCCGTAATCCAATCTAAATGAGATTCGGGTTACTTGAATTCGGGTTATTTGGATTCGATTAACCGAATAATTCAATCCGTTTTACCCGAATCCGATTAAAGTAGGATTGGATTTTCGGATACGGATATTTTCAACACCTCTATATACACGGGCGTTGATATTCTGATTTTTAGAAAATATTTAGCAAATGATATATACCATAAATTAAAATCTAATATTCAGGATGAATTCAAAGATATATTTGCAACTAAGTATGAATATATCTACATTTATGATGATTATATTGAATGTGAAGGAGGCTATGACACCAATTGAATCAACTTTTCAATAGATACCAACTATAATAATAATAATAATAATAATAATAATAATAATCCGTAATAATAATAATAATAACAAAGATAATAGTTTTTATTTTATCTTTTGCTTTGGATTCACGTAGAAAGTTTTAGATTTTTAAAATTTGAGAATTAAGGAGAATTAAATTAAAAATCAAGTGAAATTAAAGGACTAAATTGATTAATTTAAAATTGATGACTTCAATGGTATGAGCTTCCGGAATACAATAGGATCTTCGTAAAGTTGATCATCATGAGTGTTACGTCGAATTTGATTGGGAAGTTTAATGGCAATAAGAGGGGCATACTTTAGCTCGTTATTTAGTACGAATCAATGAAATGACATAATCTATAAAAATAATTCACTCGATTTTCGGTTTTTTGGTCATAATAAGTTATAGTGAGTTATAGTTTTCACGAATAATCATGTTATACATGAGCATCCTCCATAAGATCTAGTTCACTTAACTTTTTAAAACCCGTGTATATCACAGACCGTTGATTTTTTAATATGAAATTTCATATTAAGTACCTTCTTTATAGTAATAACATCATAAATCGATTTGAATTATGTTTTAATTAATGAAATAAATTTCTTTTTATACGTAAATGGTATTTGATTAATTTTTTTATTAAGTTAGTGATTTTATCTAAAATACACTAAAATCAAAGGCCTTAATTGACAAACTGAAACTTAATTATTATGATGATATCAAATAAGTGTTTTCTATATTATATTATATTATTGTGATAACAAAGGGTTTAATCGAGCAAGAGTTTATAATAAAGAGGTCTAATTGCTTAATTGAAAGTTTATTTTAATTTGATTTGATTGCATTATTATGATATTTATATTTTAAGATAAGATAAGAATGTTTTTGGAGTTTTGGGTGATAAAGGTAAACATGATTTCTTTGGTCCTACCTAGGTTATGTTTGACACGCTCATTTTTTGAGCTTATGGGAGCTTGTAGCTTATGGTTTTCATAAGCTCTGTTTGGTTAATAAAAATTTAAGTAGCTTATGGTTTCCATAAGCTCCAAAACCATAAGCGACTTGAAGTAGCTTATGGAAGTAGCTTGTAGCTTATGGAAGATGAAATTACATAAATACCCTTCAAATAATTATATTCATCTATTAAAATTAATATATTTGTCATTTTATGTCATTTTACATTCATAAGCTACAAGCTTCAGCTACTCTGTCAAACACAAATATTACCAAAAGCTCCAGCTACAAGCTCCAGCTACAAGCTACCAACTACAAGCTACAAGCTACCAGCTACAAGCTACCGGCTCCAACTACTTGCACCAAACATACGCTAGACCGCCAAATCATCTAGAAGGTTGTGTGTTAAGTCCATTAGTCTAGCCCATTAGATAAGTCAAGCCCACACATGAGTTACTCAAACACTTGGGTTTCTAACTTTCTACCCCAACTTTAAATGGGTCTCTCCGAGACAAAAAGCCCATTAAATCACTACTTTCTTAGTTTCTTAGTCAACGGCGGCCATGTTGCTTCTGATTTTCCAACTACGTCCTGATTTTATTATGTTTGCTATTTAAATGTTAAAAAATGATTGTCTAACTACGATTTAATGATGAATTCTTGCCGGTTAACAATACAATACAATTACTGTTTATTTTTAAAAAGATTATGCAAATCTGTAGCAACTAATTAAATTGTAACGGAGAGAGTAACAAACGAGGTTAGCCTCTAGTGCAAAAAGCATTGGATACTCTTATATTAGAATGCTACCACCACTAAGAAGAATCGATTGACTCGTAACATTAATGTTCGTACCATAATTTAATTTTTTTTTTTAACTATGCATTATTTTGACAATTAATATTTTTTTCCTCAATCATATGATTCCAAAACTCAATTAGTAGCCTACCAGTAGAAATTAGAAAGTTACACGCAAGTATTTCTTGATTCTTAAGACATAGCATACGCTACTAATATAAAATCAGAGTTCCTTGTATTTATTTATTTATTTTTGTTTTGGGAATGATGTTCCCATTACTCTCATTATGTAAGGTTCTGATGGGCAGTATGCGATTGCTGAGCTTTTGAGATCAGATTCATTGCATCGTAACAAACTTCATTTTACATAAAATGCAGTATAAAATGCAACGTTACGAATATGAGTCATTAATCATATATAATCGTTTGCCTCACCTTCTCCTCAATATACAAACTGACATTTGATTCTACGCCATTATGATTTCACGAAATCAAACAAGCATGTTACTAAATAATTACGGAATATTATTCTTTTCTGTTGGATAAGCTCAAGACAGGTGGATGGTTTTAGTTTTAGTAAACTCAACTACATATAATTTCATAATCTCAAAATTAAACTCAACTATAAAAAATACGGAGTATCACTTAATTTAATTAATTTTAATTATACTATCTAAAGTAGGGTAATCACATTGTTACCAAAATTCCATATACTCGATCATGTATGTACATACATCCTCGTTTATGCATACATCCTCGGTTATGCATACATCATACCTTCTATATTTTTGATTACCGAGTATATATTGAAATGAAAAAATTAGAAGCATATAACCTGAATTTGTGACATTCATTTTAACTTTAATTTATATAAAGATTTATATAAAGATTGAAAATAAATGAAACGTATATCCTGCTTTTTTACGCGTATATTTCGCTAATACGCATTATTTTAACTAATTAAACACTTGGCACAATGTTACACAATTAGACCATCCGTAACCCATAACGCCAGAACGCCACTTTTCAGCTGCCACATCAACGCCACATCAGCATCACACCAGAACGCCTGTAACCCAGAATGCCAGAACGCCACTTTTTTAACCAATTCTGGGACCCACCCACCCACTAACTAACTAAATTTAATTTTCTTCTATTTAAAATACAATACAAAACAATTTAATTAAAAACACAATACACTACAATAATTAAAATAAAAATCATGCATTAATTAAAATAAAATGAAATACATTACTTTTTGAAAATAAAATACAATACACTAATTTTAAAATAAAATACGATACGACAATTAAACTAAATTACGATACAATGCAATAATTAAAATAAAATACGACACAATACATTAATTTTTAATAAAATAACTAGTCCGTGGAGCGTGGTAAGCTGCGAAAGTTTGGTGGTAGCATCCAAATGTGCTCGGTAAGATCGGTCCGCAGTTGGTCGTGCACACGTTTGTCCCGTATTTCCTTGGCTCTAGACTCTCTATCTTGAACACGAGTCCTAAAATCACGACGAGGTCGGTTAGCAGGGTCGTCGATCATTTCCTGCTCGATAGATGATATTGCGAAGCCGTTATCCTCTTGGATCATGTTGTGTAGTATGATACAAGTATACAACTGTCTTCGCATCTTGTTGACACTCATGGATCTCGCCGCAATTTTTAAAATTGCAAACCTACCTTGCAGTACACCAAAAGCCCGTTCGACATCTTTTCGAGCACTTTCTTGAAATCTCTTGAACTTAGCTCGTTTCTCATCAGTAGGGGAGTGAAAGCCTTTGAGTAGTGTACACCAATCCGGATAAATATCATCTGCAAGATAATACCCTTTGGTGTAGTGATGTCCATTGACAGTGAAAGTTGCGGGTGGACCAGTGTCATTTTTGATAGAATCGAACAACGGAGATTGGTTTAATACGTTGACGTCGTTGTTCGAACCCGCCATGCCAAAAAAAGCATGCCATATCCACATGTCGTATGAAGCAACGGCTTCAAGCATAATAGTGGGGTGTCCGTGATCACCTCTAGTGTACTGCCCTTTCCATGCATTCGGGCAATTTTTCCATTGCCAATGCATACAGTCAATGCTCCCTAGCATTCCTCTAAACCCATGCTTCTGCTCGTGTGCTGCATATAGCCGAGCAATATCTGTAGCGGTCGGCTTTCTCAAATATTCCTCAGAGTACAAATCAAAGACACACTTACAAAAGTTGTTTAGACAGTCGAGCGATGTTTTTTCACCCATTTGTAAGTATTCATCGAACATATCCGCGGATGTGCCATACGCCAATTGGCGCATGGCGGACGTGCACTTTTGTAGCGGCGTAAAACCAAGCCGACGAAGTGCATCCGGTTTTTGTTTAAAATATTGAAAGTGTTCGGGAATAGGTTCGATGGAGTAGTCGGATATACCTTGTACGATTCGCACAAACAATTGTCGACTCATACGAAATCGCCGTTTGAACAAATTTGGAGGATACTTCGGGTGCTCGGAAAAGTAGTCGTCCCACAGACGTTGTTGGGCACCTTCACGATCTCTTGGAATGTATCTTCGGTTGCGTGGTGTTCTTGAACTTTGTCCGGCGTCACTACTTAGTTGATCTTTGTATTGTTTTCAAAAGTTGAATAAAGTTTTCATCGTCGGAGTCGGATTCGCAAATCTTATTTATCGAATCCATTTTGTGATTGAAAATGGTGGTGAAATTGTTTGAGGAAAGGTGGTAAAAGTGTATGTTTTTGGATGAAAATGTAGTTGGTAAAATAGATGGAGAAAAGAGGTTGATGGAAGAAAAAAGGGGTTGATGGAAGAGAAATGATTAAAAAAGAGGTTGAATTGGGTTGAAAAATGGAGTAAAATGGGGTAGTATATATATAGATAGGTGTGGTGGTTTAAAAAAAAAACATTTTTTTTTTTGAAATATCCGTTGCACACACGCTCCCCTATTTTTTTATTATTTTTTTTGTTTTTTTCGAAATCAAACCGTTGCAATTTTTAAAAAAATAACAACCTTTTTTTTTAATTTTTGTTGATTAAACAAGCAGAAGAAAAGGGAAAAGAAAAAAAAAATTCACGTGGGGCCCACGAAAACGCCTAAAACGACCTCGTTATCCCACCCAGAACGCCGCCCAGAACGCCCCGTTACAGACGTTGTGGCGTTCTGGAGGGTGAGAACGCCCGCCACATCAGCGCGTTACGGATGGTCTTATAGGTGAAGAATTTATCCTTTCCCTAGCTAGGTTTATGACATGCAAATAGGATTTGCCTAATGGGTTGAATTTTTTATGCAATAATTTTGAGAATAAGCATGATGGGACTCAGGTTTGAAGAAAATGAACATTATTTGATGCAATTATTATGAAAATAATGATGAGATTCACTTTTGAAAAACTTTGGTCGTACACATGAAGTTCTAATGATTTCATTTTCATGGTGTTCCATCTACTGACAATTTAAGTAAGTTGGAAATCTTAAAATTTCTTTGTTTGGTTGTTATATATTTTGGCATTATTTTATTAATTATTGAAGGTATATAATAATATGCACTCTTAAGTTGACTTTTAATTTTTAAGCTAATTGATAAGACCGTATTGCTCTTTTGTGGTGACACAGACTAGCAAAAGTGGAGATTTACATATACTTGGTCCGTTTTAGCTCAATTAAGTTACCTCAATCAAAATGTGTCAAAACAAATAACATATTCATTTAAAACGAACATATTAGTGTTCTACAAAACAGAAGCGGATGTAGACGGAGCAAGGGTAATTGCCCCGAAAACCTTCATAATATGTATAAGAGAGAATATTTTTTAAGTATTACTGATATTTTATAACTTTTGCCTCCTTACGAGGCTACAAAGTGTTCATAAGATGTACGTGATCAATTAGATGCCGGAAAAATGGAAAGGGAATACCAAATAAGTTCTTAATTAGATGAATTAGCATTTCATAGGCATAAAAAATGATCGAATTTTTTACAGTATGCATTCAATCTCTTTAGGAATCAGTCATATTTATATGCTGCTGATTGCATACATAATTCAACTATATACATAAAGAAACGGACGACTAAGAATCGATCATTTCATATGCTTTTCCATCGATTTGATCTTGTTAGACAACAAATATGTCGATCAATTTATAAACGTACTCTAAATCTTTGAAGAACAGAATGAGCTTGAGATAACGACTTGCAGCATTAGTGGATGATGCCTTATCCCATCAGAGTCGTACAAGCACTCATAAAAAAAAGAAAAAAGATGCGTGATGCGTATAAGTACGTGTTTTGTCTTTTAATGGTATGTGGTATGCATGTTTAGTTATATATCGATTTTATACTCCATTTGTACTATAATATAAGATGCTCCATGAATCGAGCATTATATATTGATTTCACCGATAAGTTAGCCTGATGTAATTGCGAACCAAGTAGTATGTGTGCATAGTAATTAAGCACGAAATTCCTGTTACCGATCGTTCTTGCATGCACATTAAGCTAGCCTCGAGCAACTTCTACATTTCGTACATAAATTTTAATACTATCCTAAATAATATGTGAAAGTAATGAACATGGTGCCTTAAAGGATTGTTTAACTTGTTCCTCGTGAAAATAGCACATGTTAAGACATTATTATCGAACATAGATTACCTTTTTAATATATAAGTGTGAGTATTACTTTGATTTTAATCCATATTTTATTTTGATTGATCACAATCAAGCAGCTTATATCATATGATTCATATCAATGACTCAATTAAATCAAAGTCTCAAACACCATTGGGCCTTATACAGTGGCTTTGCTAATAAATTTGGAGAGTAACCCACTGTGATCGGCCCAAAGATTAAAAGGAGAATGATATATTGTAATTTAAAACAGTTTATACAACAAATGAGACTACATATATATATATATATATATATATATATATATATATAGGCATGATCCAGAGGGAAGCGCATTTTTTGAGGGAAGGGGGGAAGCGTTAGTATGCATCAGGAAGCATATTACCTTCACCCATACAAATCTCGAAAAAAACAAACTGAAATTTAGTAAATGTTAATCAGAATCGATGCTATGAATATTAAGCTTCCTTGATAAATTATTTCTTCAAGTTATAGCATCGATTTATGAATATTACATCCAAATCCGTTAATATGCATCGCGGTGCATATTAGTTAATATGCATTGTGATGCATATTAACACTCAAAATATTTTTCAAATAATGTGAAGTTTTTAATATGCATCACGATGCATATTATTTAATATGCATCACACTGCATTTTAACAATTTATTAAATAAATATTCATCAATTAATGTTATGACTTAAAAATGAAATTCATTCGTTAAAATATTCTTTATAGCATCAGTTTTGATTACTATTTACCGATAAAAATATTTTTTTGTTGACGTTTTGATTGATAATTGTAATATGCTTCTTGATGCATACTAACGCTTCCCCCCTTCCTCCCAAAAAGGCACTTCCCTCTCGATCACTACCCTATATATATATATATATATATATATACCATTTCAATATGTTACCAACTCATATTTACATAAATCGAAACTCAAGACAAATTTTAACTTTAGATCATCATATGTACATTTATATTATACATAACTAACCAGTATTCCTCATCCCTGCAGCAATTCCATTTATAGTAATAAGCAGTGCATCGCGAAGCTTATGATTCTCGGTATCATTTCTTAACCTTCTCAAAATCTCCACTTGCAACATATTAAGAGGATTCAAATACGGAAGCCTACTTTCGATCAACATCCTAAGACTCTTATTATTATCGGACAACTTTTCGTGTCCAGTCACAACCAACACATAATTTTCAGTTGTCAAAAGGTCGTTCCTAAGTTCGTCGCCAAGACCCCTTCGACTCTCAGAAACAAGCACTTCATCATAATGTTTAACAATTGGGACATCAGCTTTACCCAAAACCATTTCGATAAGATCTAATGTGGATTGGAAAAAAGGCCATTCCTTGTAAGCTGCTTTTAGTTCTTCTGCGTGTCCCATTTCACAAACACCTTTTAAGCCTGCACCAACTCCTAACCATGCAGGAAGTACAAATCGAGTTTGTGTCCATGCAAATATCCATGGAATGGCACGAAGATGACCAATTCCTACTGAAGTTTTCCTACGAGTTGGACGGCTTCCAATGTTGAGGTTACCAAGTTCGGCTTGCGGTGTTGCTTCTTGGAAGTAAGTAAGGAATTCAGGATTTTCGTAGACTGTGCTTCTGTAGTTTCTTGTGCTGATTTTTGAGATTTCTTCCATTAAGTTACGCCAGTTTTCATCTCTGGGTGGTTTTGGGGGACTTAGTGTGGCAAGAAGGACAGCTGTTGTGTAGACTTCTAATTGACGGACCGCTATTTGGGGCAGGCCGAATTTGGCCTGCACCATTTCTCCTTGTTCTGTTGATCGTAGTGTACCCTGAAAATTCAAGTAAAAGGATTAAACTAGTGTACTAAATTTGTACTTATCGGGAACTGTACTTTTCCCCTTCTAAATTTATACAGTCGGCTGGTTGCAGGAAAATGCAGTGTACTAAATACTTTTTATCAACTTATGGAACATATATTTTTACCATAGATGTTACATACTTACCATTTCTTACCAAGTTAGCAATTTGCTACGATAAATGTTTTTAAACTTGCTGAGTCTAATGCATTATATGGTAAAGAATATATGTTGCAGCAAGTAAAGTCAATATCACATATCATTCTTTTTGAAGATCGGTTGATTTATAAACAACAAGATTATAAACTATACTGAAAAAATAATGGTAAGTATGCTGCATTACACGTGTGACCTGCTGGAATTTAAATACAACCCATGTTGACCCAATGTCTTGTAATTGTCTGTAGACTCAAGAGGCAAGATATAACAGATCGTAAAACATACCATAACTGAACCAGGTGGTTGTGATTGAATAGCAAGATGTGTAGGACCACCACCACGGCCAATACTCCCTCCCCGACCATGAAATAAAGTGACTTTAATACCATACTCTTTACATGCTGCTACAACATCCTCTTGAGCTTTGTATAGTTCCCACGCAGCAGCAAACCGCCCTGCATCTTTACCCGAATCAGAGTATCCAACCATTACCTGCATATGTGGTGCATAAGATTACAAGCTTCTAAAACCAACGCATTGTAACAAATTATATTGATTTATCCTATACCTCTTGGTGACTATTGTGATTCTTTATAATATGGTCACGGTACCAATCAATAGATAATAATCTTCTTATCACTGACCCAGCTCCCCTCAAATCCGCCACAGTCTCAAACAAAGGAACTACCCGCAAGCTATCATAACAGAGGCAGTTTTCTTTTATGACAGATGAATCATAACTCTAATCACCAGTTTTAAGTGCGAGTCTAGCCTTACATTCCACCAACACATGGTCTGCCTTGCTCCCCAGCAACAGCAAGACGAGCGTCTTTCTGAAGAAGCTCCACAGCAAGAACATCGCTTGCCTAAATGAATCAACATAACAAAATCGTTCATTAAATGGTGAAAGGAAATTGTTGGAGAAACGTCTAATTGAATATGTACACATCATACATTTGAGGCCATGGAAATCACATATGCTCCTAATGAATCACTTCCCAACCCTGCAGCAACTCGAAATGTATCCAAGACTTCTTTAACATCGGGAGAAACCTGATAAATCAATATAATAAAATCAGGAATGTACATAGAATTGGCATATAAAGTTATTCACCGTGATGCGACGATTTTACGTCTATGGTTGGTGGAATAAGAGGCCTTTTTCCTTTTAGCTCCTTTGATAGAAACTCGAGTTTTCTAGCTTCATCCCATTCACTGTATTTGCCCATGCCAAGATAATTGGTGACTGCATCAATGGTCTCCGAATGTCTACCAGATTCCTGCATTATCTAGAACTGTCAAGCCAGTTTGTGACGGTGTTATCAACCTACATATTAAAGGTGGCAACATTGTTGGGTGGGTTGGGAGACAGGTCAAAATGGGTTACGATTAAAATAGGTCATTTTAATATAGTCAGAATAAATAAGGTCAGGTAGGGTTGATCTGCAGATACTAATAAATTCAATCAATGTGATAACTGTAGTTACAAAAGCAATACAATTACATTTATAATCCAAATATTCTAGTGAAAACGCTTTTTCAGTCATACACAACGAAAATGAACTTTGGGAGACTTTAGCCTAATTGAATTATTCAACCCATTTGACAATTATCTTCTAGCTAAATACTTCATTACAAAATGTGAACAGTTTTAGATATAACAGAACCCAAATCAACTTATTAAGAAATAAATTGGTCAGAATTGTCGCCTCTGCTATATATAAAAGAAAAACGAACCTGGCGTAAGTCAAGCTTCATTAAAACCATTCCGAAGACAGAAAGTCTTCTTATTAAGTCAGCAAGCCGGCCATCAGCTAGAATTCCTGACCCACATGATTGCTGTCAAAAATACCTTTACTCAATAGCTTGTCATATTTTTCAGGAATGTTCATTAGAACATAAATTAAAGCAGTGTATCGTACCAACGATTCATAGCACAAGTGGAGTGGTTGCAAAAGCTGGTTTGGTGTGTCATAATAATCACAAGGATCCAGGTCACATGAATGATCTTCTAGAAGATGCTCTAACCGTCTTCGAGTATTCCTAAGCTGGTCCCATTTAAGAAACCATGTATCCAGGGGCGGAGCTAGGATATATAAATTGAGGGGGGCAAAAAAAAATTTGTTTGTTAGTTCTTCTTAGTTTTAAGGGGGCAAAAATTTAAAATTGTCATTAATACCTTAGAAAATTTTATTTTTTACGTAATTTCAAAACTGTTGTGGGGGCAGCTGCCCCCACTGCCCCATTCTAGCTCCGCCCCTGCATGTATCATACAATGTCACAAAAAGGAAACCACAGTATATCATTACAGACTTTGAATAGTATTATACCTTATCTTTTATGTCCCCGAGAACAATTCTATAAGGAGAAATAGCAGATTTCTGAGCCATTTTTGGTTCTAGAAGCCTCTGGAAGCTTGCTCATCCTACTTGAGATTCAGTAAACATCTTCTTATGAAAAAGTAGCGATCCTTTCGCTGTAGTAGGTTGAGGTGAACTCCCATTTCCTTGTGATTTAATATTTTGGCTTGAAATTGAGGATGAAACAGATTCTCCATCCTAGAATTTGCAAAACATGATTCATTAGCTTGTAGTGAGTCCACAATTTATGCCGCTATAGGCGTGTATTATTACCCACTTCAAAGGATTGAACTCTGACCCAGGAACTTCTAGTTGAGGATAATGAGATTCCACTTTATTGCATTCTAAAAAGCAATTAAAATATTAAAACATTACTAACCATTTACGTGATGTCGACGATATAATGTAACAGTTATGGTTTTTAACAAGATTTGAACCTGTATGAGATGGTGAATCTGCACCATCAGGCAGTTGAGAAGGTAAGCCATGAACGTTATGACTCTTTGGCTGATTCCAGTTCAGTGTCTGATTTATTTTTTCATGTCGGTCCTCTTCAGAATTTTCTGCAAAAACATCATTTGAAAACCATCATTTGTATGTTGTTAATGCTGAATTAACATGAAACATTTAAAAAATTATCAAAGGTGGACCTTTGCGAAGAATTTCATGAACCAAACTTGACAGTCTGTCACTGCATTGGTTCATTGAAAGCTCAAATCTAAGGTTATCAACCTCTCGCGTGTATAGATCAATAGCCATCCACCTTGATAAAAGAGAGACATCTTTTGTGACCTGCGAAATTGACACAAGTATGTTAGTGTACTAATAAAATTCAAACTTGAGGTCAAAGCAGAGAGTTGAAAGCTGGCCTTTGCTGTGACATTAGGATTTCCATCTCTATCACCACCCATCCAAGATCCAAATTTAATAGGTGTGCATGTTAATGGAAGTGGCTTCCCGGTATGCTAAATGACATAAAAGAAGATTTTAGAAGACTGAAATTAAGAAATCAATTAGCACATACGATATATGTATGCACATTGGGAAAGTACCTTTTTGAGAGCATTGCTAACTCGTCGTAAGTATTGAGGTATTGCTTTCCAAAGAGACTGCTCGATATAGTTTAAACCTATTTACTATAAAATATCAAACGACTTCTCCATCCTTCAATATGAAGTTATTACAAGTTTATGACATTTTTAAGAAAGAAACAAAAAGCTTACCAGATCTAGCCTCATCTACCGGTGTTGGTTTCTGGCGTCTAAGTTCATCTGTCTGCCATATAGCAGTTATCTCTCTGACCTACAAAACGAAACATATTGTCAATTATACAAAAATGACCGTCTTTTTGTTCTATTTTAGCTTAAGAGGAAAGAGATGAGCACCAAATCTTCTATTAGCCCGTCTTGATCTTCTTGTGTAAGATCTTTGCGGTCATTAACCTCCAACAAATGCTGCAGGAATTAATGAACAAAGTGAAGCTCAGGTTATTATTACTACTCGATGACATATATTATAAAGCTTGATATTAAGAAATTTTTTAAATCACTTACAGCTATTCTAAGATGTTTATATTGTAGGGTACGTCGATTGATCTGTGTTGGATGTGCAGTGAGGACTATCTCAACCTCCTAAATCAAGAAAAACACTATGAACAACTCAATAAAAGTCTATTATATGCATATCTTTTTTAAAAGTACATAATTGGGTAAGCAAATATGAAATCTTTTAAAAGTAAATCAAAGTGTTAAAACCGCACCTGGTTGCACATGGTGTCATACAGTTTATCAGGAGGAAGTCCACCTTGAAGCAACTGATTAAAAGTATCATCGCACGATTTTGAGACTTGTGCTACGTTCTTTGACTTACGTGATCTGCAAGGGTGGTACTCTACAATATTAATTCATTTGGCATGAAAGTTACTTAAGTATGAGAAGTATATTTGATTCAGGTTACAACAACGTACAAAATGTAAAAGACGAGAAGAGAAGAGACAGACAATAAAAACATTCTTAGGACAAACATGGATGGATTATTATAGAAAATAAAATTTTCCTTTATACCTATGATGGTTTTCTGCAATTCCCATTAAACTAAGAAAATTACTAAAGGCTCTACCAAGTTTCAACGCTTCCTCTAATGTCATTTTTGATAATTCGGATGCTAGTTGTTTCTCAAGTAATTCGGCGGTGTTCTCAATCCCGGATGTTCTTATAAGACACGCACTCTGCATGAAAACGGTTCGCATATAGATATTTCCATCAAAACCTTACTACTGTTAACAAAATTATTATCGTATTGCAGCAACGATATAGTAAACATCTACATGATGAAAATAATCATCAACATTGCGAAATGATCGACCTGAGAGAGAGTACGAGTATGTTCAACTTTGGCCATGATATTTGCACCAACTTCGTGTTGAAGAACATCATTGAGCAGACTAAATAAAAGACGAAGATCGTCTTCGTAGCTTTGAAACGATATTTCTTCTGCTATATCATCCATAATGTCCGTCATTGTGCTATCCTTTTTATTATTTTTTTGTTTGTTTTTTTACAATGTGAAATGAATTATAATTATAAATATATAATATGTGATGGAATTGTAGAAAGAGATCCATAGGGATGGTGAATCTTAATTTGATGAATGAATGTTGAAATGGGAATGTGTATATTGTTGGGAAATTAAAGTGATCTTAGGGGTTAAACGTACACGTGGCAAGTGTATGGAGGATTTGGCGGTAAAGAGAAAATATAGGTTAATCATCAAAGTAAGTCAATTTTGTGTCAAGGATTGGTAAAAATATTTGAATGTTATGACTTCGTTTTTCTTTTCACTTAGCTTATATATTATAAATCAATAATCAATCACTCGTAAAAAAATTTAATCACATACTGCTTGTTTCTGTCACCTTTTATATGTAAACTCAATTATAACGATTTACCTTAATCTTGTTAAATCATGAATTTGAAATGATTACAAAACAAACCAGATTGTTAGCCAATAGGGTTAATTACGTGTAAATGTATTTAGCTAAGATCTTATATGTATTGCTTTTAACAAACTTATTATTTATTGTCATTGTATATATTATGATGTCGTGTCAACTTATAAAGATGACACTTGTCACCTTATATAGATAATACATCATTAGAATACATATATACAATGCCGATATATAAATAACAAGTTTTAAACATACAATGTATGTCCAGGTAGTTTAAGTCCACACAATTAATAAATATTAGACAATAGTTAAGTACAATTACAAATAATTAGCCCATTATACATACAACATGACTTTTCTTTCGCTTCTACGTAATGTAGTGGTCGCTTAAGACTAAAGAGTCTTATTTACTGCCCAACATATTATCCAATGATAGAAGCTTTGCCACAAACAAGCAAGACGAGGTATTGTAGGTTATGTGTGTGAATGTAGTGTTATGATGCGTGTATCTAAGGGAGTAAGGCATTTATGGTTTTTGATCATTTTGTGGATTTACAAAATTAATGGTTATTTTTGTTGTGGATTTCTTCCCCTTGATAAGAGCATTCACGATGAGAAAAGTTTTAGAGAGCTTTTTTGCAAGACAAATCATCAATTTCTAATAAGCTTTTTAAAAGCTTTTTGTTCCGATGAGTAAAGCTTTTGAAAATTAAAGCTTTTCTTTTCAAATTTACACACACAAACTTGATAAAAAGCTTTTACTCAAAAGCTTTATCAAGCTTTATCGCAAAAAAAGTTTTATATTCCAATGATAAAAAGCTTTTCAAAAAGCTTGTTTACATAAAAAAACTATTAAAAAAACTATCATTGGAGATGCTAAGAGAATCTTCGATGATCAAATTTGCAAAGCTTTTTATTATCCAACAAAGCTTTTCAAAAAGCATTAGAAAAAGTTTTTCAAATTATAATGCAATTTTTCTAGCAAAGCTTTATACTATCAAGCTATAGGCATAGTAGACGACTAGACTCACTCAATTTACATTAATTTAATGCATTTTTAATAAACTATGTGTACTTGAAAGCTTTTTATTGTTGGAGTTAAACCTTTTTCAACAGTTTTTTTTGTAATAAGCTCTTACAAAAATTTTATAAAAAATTTTGTAAAAAGTTTTACATTGGGATGCTCTTACTATTTTGGTGTTTCAGTTATAGTTGGCATTATTCGTTTTTACATTTCGTAGATGGTGGGTGCCTCTGGTTAGAGTTGGTGGGTACCGGTGATAATATTGGTGTATTATTGATCTTTTACGAAAGAGAAAAAAGGTGGCATCGTAGTTGTTGATGATGATGCTTTCATAAATCTAAAATTCCAAATAAGCTGTTGGTTGAGGGTGACGATGATTTGTAGTCCCCGACTCATCCCGATTAGTCCCCGACTCATCGGATTTTAGGGTTACACCAACTTGACTCGCCTAAATCCTACTTAAAAGTCAGTCAACGGTGCCAAATTCGGGATTATTCGATCAAAGTCGCGATTAATCGGTCAAAAATAGTCAAAGTAAAACTTAGTCAACATTTTAAACTTGGTCAAACTTGAACAATTGAACGATTATGTATATGTTTCTAAACAATTATGTTTTATTTATGTTTCTAGACAATTATGTTTATGTTTATGGTTCTCATATGTTTTTACACATACGATATTAAAATTTATCATATAAACGTAAAAGAAAGTCAAAATTTGTCAAATCCAACCAGTCCCCGACTTGACCGGTTAGTCCCTAAAAGATCCCGATCGACTAGTCCCCGACTAACGACTTTTACAAGCTTGTATGTAGTGGAAACTGAAAAAAATTAATATAGTAAATAGAACTATATTAAATGAAGTAATGAGCAAGTGGACTAAATAGATACGGAGTATTAAAAAAGAAAAAAAAAATACTAATCGCGTTTTTTGAACAAGTAAAAAAGTAATATTTTGATTTACAATTTTAACATATTACCTACACCAATTTGCGCCGACACGGGAAAATGGAAAGAATAATGATTCAGAAATTAGAAATCACACGATAAAGAGCAGGGATTTTTTATACACATCCCTTATTTTCATGTCCTCAATCTCCATGTCACATATTTTATCTATTTCAAGCTTTTCTTTTGCTTAATATATTTTTTATACACAAAAATATTAAAATGTACTATAATACGTAAACATGAGCTAGATACTTAATAAGCAATATTGTACAATCAATTATACTATTACAATTAGAGATTGCATACATTAAAATTATATTTTTAAATTATAGTCATCCTTTAGTCACGTCGCATTATTAATACTTTTGTTTTAGTCGCATCGTATTATTACTACTTTTACTTTAGTCATAAACGTATATGTTATATAAAAAAGATATAATCTTTGAAAGTATAGCTAGTTAAACGAATTTTAATAAAATAAAGTCCTACGAATATTTTATTGAATAGACAAAATAAACATTTTTACCCTTGTTACTCTTTTTTTATATATAATTTTTTTTATATTTTCTATATATATATTTTTTACTTTTTTTAATAAAAATATGTTTTATCTATATATGTGGGGGTGGGGGTGGGGGTGGGTGGGGGGGGGGGGGAGGGGGTGCTATAAATGTTTTTTAAAGTAGACACATAAAATTTAATGTATTGCTAACGTATATTCCGTGACACAATGTGCATTTAGTGAACCCGTAATTTACTTAAAAAATAGATTTTGTAGTTAATACTCATTATATGCTTAAAAAAGGTGATTATTAGATTGGATTAAAGTATATTAAACGCAAATGTAAATACTCAAGGAATTTTTGACTTCATTAAATACACCTTAACGTGTACCATGGGGGGGCATCGTTAGCAAAACCCAAAAATAAATTCTACTTATTCGGTCTAAAGGGGATCATGGTGTATACCTACAACAAATATATCATTTATTCACACTTTTTTCAACACTTTTTAAACATGTGTGAAATTATGTTAAATTATTCACACTTATAATTAGGTGAAAACTTGTTACATCAATAAGTGTGAAAATTACAACAATCTTCACATATATAAGTTTGAGAAAAACTTTCTCCTCAAAAGTGTGGAGAAATTACAACTTGTCAACACTTAAAAGGTTTTCAAAAAAAATTGTAAAACTCAATTTATTGCGTGAATAATTTGTTACAAATTTTTTTTCTACATTTACAAGTGTGAACATTTCTTTTACATATATATGTGTGAAAAATCTCATCTTTAAGAAGTTTTACACACTTTCTAAAAACATGTAGAAAAAAGTATGGTAAAATGCATTTTTTGTAGTATATATTAAATGCGAATATCAATAAAGAAATGTTTACTAGATTAAATTTTGACTTGATTAAAGTTATCTTAATGAAATTATGACACACATTAGCAAAATTGAAAATTAAATTCTTCTTATTTCGGTCCAAAGGGGATCATGGTGTGCTTCACACGGCGGCTACTTGTTGTGGTCTATGTCGGTAATCACTCTGACCCCAACAACGATTTTTATATTCAATTTTCTTGAACACGAAGTCGAACAAATGTCTACAAATTTGACTTTGCTTTTATTGGAGGCTTTTTAAGTTTTTTACTTTGTTAATTATACTTGTTTACGCGACTTTAATTTTCACAGTAAAAAAATTACTCACATTACCGACTCTCACATTACCCGGAATAAATGGTTGAAAATGTGTATATATCTCTAACAATAACTCAAAGTCTATTATAACTTCCCAACTTTATTTTGGTCTATTTTGTGTATTAATTTTTCAATTATCAATTTTTTGGATTACATGACAACCGTGTAACTCATCATGTAACTCATCATGACATCACGTTAACGGACACATTATCGTCATATCATTGAAAATGACTACCACGATTAAGCATGACAACAATTTTTCTCGATCGATTAGAATGACTTAAATAAAAGAAGGTTGATAATCTTCTCTATATCGTTATTAAATGGGTCAAGATGTGTTTGCTTTAGGTGATAATATAGGTTTGGATGCTTGATGTCTTAGAGATCTATCATTTAGTAATGTTTAGTTACATCTTGTTGTAATCTTGTTGGGCTCTTTAATTTATTTAATTTATATTGGAGTTGTTTCTAATATACTTTATTGCTTTTCCTGAAGAAAAAAATTGAAGTTGATATTTACAACACAAAAAGTGATATTTGCACCACACTATACAAGTATTAAAGCAAGCAATACAAATATATCATTGCATAGTTGTATTATATGCATCAAATTATTTGTTACATATATCACCACCAAAAGAAAAAAATATTTCAAACCAAGGACGCCGTAACATCAATGATTGGATATAGGGGAAATGGCATTATTGGAGCAATAATGATAAAGCTTTGAGCAATTTTTTGGCCTTCGTTTGACAACTTACTACGTAAGTTTGTTTTAGAAATATTGTTCATTTGTAGATAAATACCTATAAAAATTCATGGACAAATCATTTGTGCTGTTAACACCATTAAAAGTTTGTGATGTTGACCGATATGATATTAATGAAGTATTAATACGTTACATTTTTAGTCTCTCAACTTTCTCAGATCTACGTATTCAGCCTCCAAATTAGAGAGAGTATCATATATCCCAACCCATAACATTACGTATTTCCCTTATGAATCATACTGACATAATCCACATCAAATTGGACAATAAAATTTAATGTTTTTAATTACGCCCTTACTTTTCTTTTCCTTTTCCTGAATCAATGTCGGAATGTGAAATTTTATTTATCAGAGTATTCACTCCTCAAAACTGAGCTAATTTTAAACGTAATATCAATTACCGGATTATAATAGTAATTACAACTTCAAAATATATCAATTAAAGACAAGCATACAAATTGTATAGAAATAACTCAAACTGTCGACGACAAAGTTGAAATCATAGTCACAAAAATCACAGGGCATGAGGTTATTGCAAAAATGTGACATGACGTTATTGTTATAGGCATCATGTGAAGATCGAACAACTACACACTAAAATATCACCTTAATAACGCGTGGGGAGGGGGGAATGAATCATGCAATTGATGAACTCCAATGTGAAAGGGAATTTGAAGATATCATTGAAAATAATACACAAACCAAACTCTTTTCTAATGAAAGATACAAATCTGGTTGCAAAGGGAACATTGAGATAAATAAAAAAAATTAAGTAGGTGTGTGGATGATTTCAGGATTCCAAACTTCGAACTCGTAACTAATATTTCATGTAGGTTTGACATAAAGAAAAGTCATGAATCTTTGAAAAAGAAGTATACTCACAAAGGATAGGAGAACTTACGATGTGGTAATTCTCTACCATAGATTGTGAGATCACAACGAAGACGGCATTTAAATTAGGGTTTTTCGAAACATCAAAGGGTGATGGATAGATTCTCGCAGAAAACTCTAGAGAGAGAATTTAAAGATGGCCTTACCTGATAGTCAAAATTTGTGGCTAATGCATGTTTTTATTTTGTTTTTTTACTTTGAAAGTCAAAGTTATGCTATACGATATTACGATTGATGGCTGCGCACAGAGCAACTGTAGAATATATTGAAGGTATAAATATTAGATTTGTTTGCTCATCTTTTCATGTTTAAATTCAAACGTTAATCACAAGACTCCCAAAATAGAAAGTCCGATTGAAATGGCAACAATCAATATACGGCATCATGGAATGTCGAAATTAGATGGTCTGTCATATGCAAAGAACCTCAGTGGATCATTGCTACCCGTTTACGACCTCGTGAGTTCGCCTCAACACCAACCTGTTCGGAAATTCTGGTATCCTGTTGGGTTAAAGTCGATGAAAATCGTTAAACAAATTAGCCATGGACCAGTATTTTCTACCAATCATCTCACCTTGCATGTAAACCTCTCCCCCTTTATCTATCGTCTTCGCTACTTTATATAATGTATCTTATTTTTGCTAAAAAATGTCCAAATATAACACATGTCACAGGTCGTATCATATATTTATAGGGAGCTGATTTTGGCAAGTAAACTTTTACTTGTCACAAGGAAATAGTGCATTAACCAGTTGTACTATAGGCATAAACAGTTGTACTGTTGTCTTGTGACAGGTAAAACCTTACTTGCCAAAATCAGCTCCCATATTTATATTTATATGAAACACATTAACCCGTGCTTTTTTAATTTTACCTTAAAAAATTATCCAACGGCATCACATATCTTTCTGAAAGTGATCTCTCTATCATCAGGTGGATCGAGTTATATATGACCGTCTACGTCATGTATATCATTTCAGTTATTGATTGTTCTGACATGCTGGTTTGGGATGAAACTAAATGATAGTCAATTCGTTTACCTAGCTAATTTACTACAGATTTATTCTATAGTTCAAAATATATGACTAACGAAAACTTCACTTCGACGTAGACATACTTCACGTCCCCTTCGGAAGTGAGAAACAAAATAGCTGAAGCAATAGATATCGAGTATGGGATGATATCAAAGACTAGAGAAGTTGGAGTCGGGGTGTTCATATTAAAGGATAATAAGGTATTGTTCGGTCGTCGCCTCTCCACCACCATTATATCCCACACGTATGGCCTCCCCGGTGGACACCTTGAGTTCGGTTAGCTCTCTATAAACTTATGATCACTAGCTTAATTACGTACATACACCTTATTTAATGCTAAATCATCACGATCACCATTTATTTATTCATCTTCACTGGCATAGTGAAGGGGCAGAGTTATAACGGGCGGGGCAATCACCATGACATAAATTAAAAAATTCCATAAAAAATATTCTATTTTATAGGTATTAATGATATATATTATATATCTTGCACCCTCAAAAATAGAAAAAAAGGAAAAAAAATGAATAAGTTATCCCCTCAACCAACAAATCCTAGCTCCGTCCATAGTAGGGATCGGAGAGGGGCAGTGGTCCATTTAAAATATTTCATTCAGCGCAAATATTTTTCTATTGTAAAGTTTATAAGTGCATTTTTACCGCTTTAGAGAAAGATCATTAGATTTGTTAAATTTCGTTATCTAAATAATTTACTACGGCTCTTATCTTACATATATATTTTAGTTCTCTCTTTCATTTATTTTCTTTTGTTTACATAATACATATACTTTTTGTACATTTTTGTTTTCAATTTTCCTGTAATAAGATGTAATTAACCAACAAATCTCATGATACGTGTATGCAGGTGAAAGCTTTGAGGAATGTGCGATAAGAGAAGTGAAAGAGGAAACTGGGCTAGACATCGAAAATATCGAGCTGTTAACAAAAACCCACAATTTTCTTTCAGATGAAGTGTCTCTCGATATTATATACATGCGTGCACATTTATCAGACCCCGATCAAACACCTCAAAACATCGAACCCGAGAAGTGTGAGGGTTGGAATTGGTATGACTTGAAAAACCTGCCTGAACCGACTTTTGGACCGTTAGTAGCAATGTTGCAAGATGGCTTCGATCCTTTCCCTACCTACTCTTGATCCATGCAACTTCTTGGTATAGTAGCTTGTACAATTCTCTTATAAAGACCTTCACTAAACTCGATCCCGTGTGTATATACATGTATCATGTTAGAATTTACGAGTGTACGCACGTTTTATTTGTATTATGTTTAAGCTTTTATTTCTCAACTAATAAATTAAAAATTAGTTAGTAAAAAGGGTTTGTAACTTTGTTTTAATGTAACTTCGATTCATGGATATTACTTAGGGAAATTAAAAAAAATGCCACTTTTTTCAAGTTAATATATGGTTTTGCCCTCTCCGAAAAAAAGTTGACGATATACCACCCCCAATCGCAAAAGCAAATAAATTTTGCGACCGGGTTTCTTGCTTTTTGCGATTGCACCACAAATCGAGTCGTTTGGCCGAGTAGCGAGAAAAAAATAAATGATTTGTGTTTGCACCCCGCACCAGTCGCAAAACGCAATTTTTTTTTGCGTTTTGCGATTTGCTCTTGCTCTTGCACTGCACGCTCGACTCGATTTGCTCCTTCTCCTCGACGAGTCGCAAATTATTATTTTTTTGCGATTTGCTCTTGCATTACACGATGCTCGACAATCACTACCGAGTCGCAAAATCAAAGGTATGGCTTCTTTAATATTATTTACACTATTGTTATATATCGTATTCACAAAATTTTCATTCATATGCATATATTTTTTTAAAACTTTTTTAAATATATATACACATTATATATATATGTGTGTGTGTGTGTGTGTGTGTGTGTGTGTGTGTGCTCCCCATCCGATAACTTGATTTTTAGATAAGATTTTGCGTGATTTTCGGGATATAAGATTTTTGGATAAGCTTTTCCGTGATTTTCGGGATTTAAAATTGTTGGATAAGATATCTGGATAAGATTAATGGATAAGATTTTCTCTGATTTTCGTGATATTCTGCCATTTATAAATAGTGTAACTGTAAGCAGGAACACATTGTCAAGATTTTCACGAATTTTCAGAAAATACAAAATAAAAATTTTAAAAATGGTTCAATCAGGTCATTTTTGACAATTCCGATCCATTAATGAAGAATCATTTACCGAAGAATTATACGCAGAAGTTTCCGAATTGTTTTCAATCGCTTTTCATCACGGTGGACACTTTCAGGGCGCAAAAAGAAGGTACACGCAAGGTTTGTTGACCTTTATTGACTGCGTAGATGTCGATGAATTTTCCACCAAATTTCTGGATTACGCTTTGTCAGAGCTAGGTTATTGTGCTCCAGAGAAGTGGTTTTGTTACTTTAAAGAGCATGATAAAGATCTAGATAATGGTTTACAATTGATAACTGATGATGTCGACCAACTGAAAAAGATTACTGACTACGCAAAAATACATAGAGAAATTGAGGTGTATGTTACACGTAACGATCTGTCACATCCCTCGAATTCAGAGACAATGATGCTAGTAGCAATTTCTAAGATTATGACTGGTTCTTCAAGTGCAAGACGGTTATTCGATTAGTGATTAGTCAAATCTTGCAATTCGTATCTATGTTTCAATCAATTGGATGTTTGCCAAATTATGTTAATCCTTATATAAGCTGTCTATTTAGTGTCCATTTAATTGTTATGTAACGTTAATCATTATGTAATGAAGATGTTTTAGTATTGTTCAAACATGTAAAAATGAACAACAAGCAATTACATTCACTCAAATTAAGCACGATAATAAAAACATAAATTTCAGAACTAACTAGTACATAACATAGGTTTTCTATTATAAATAATTTAAGGGTCACTCAAATGAACACTTGGATAGCTCTGAGTCGGTTGAGACGTGGTTGCAGCTTCGTCCTCGATATGGCTTTTCGTTGATTTTGTGGACGCTTTCTGCAAGTAAATATTTGAGGATGACATTAATGATACAATGTAATATGTTAGTTTTTATATGAATATTTTTGAGAACTCACTTTTTTCGATTTTGATTTGGATCTTGATTTTGACCTTGACTTGGATCTTGTTGTGGTTCTTGATCGGCTTGGCTCGTCTGTTCTATCGTATGGAGCCATACAATTAACTCGACTATGACCATGTTCCTTGCAACGGCTACATTGCTTTGTGTATTTTCCTTTATCCTCTCCTTTAGAAGGAATGCGTGCACGCCCAGGTGGGCGACCAGATTGCCTTTTCACAAGTATCGGCGGTAAGCAAATCTGCAGATTACCGGGATCGGCCCACTCTGAAGGATGTGGCAGTGGACTTATAGCCTCACTATAGGCCGCTCGATATGTTTCCGTTGTGAAATACCTCTCTGCAAAGGCGGACACGTTGTCCATATGAAAGTGACGAGTCACTGCCGATACGTGTCCGCAAGGTAAACCGGATAATTGCCATTGCATGCAAGTGCATGTTCTCGCTTCCAAGTTGACTGTCCCATTCTTCTTCCCGTCCACCACCTCACATATCATATTTTTCGATGGATTAACCCTCCAGCGCAGCGATTTGTTAACCCTTTTACCTATTTTGTGCTCCGCATATGGTGTGACAGGTGTTGTAACAGCTGCGGCAGTATTCCGATGTTTGAAATACCATTGTTGTACCGAAGATCGAAAAAACTCCAATAGCATTGTGACCGGCAGTTTTCTTGCATGCTTGGTCATGGCGTTAATGGACTCCGCACTGTTAGTTGTGAGGTAAGCATATCGTGTCTTTGTTGAATGATGTCGTGACCATCTTTCTTTCCCTACGTCCGTAAGAACCTTAGCTGAAGCCGGTAAATGTCTAGAAATGGCATCATAATGGCGATCGAAATCTGACTTATGATACGCCTTACACATTTGCCAATAATGTCATTCGAAGTGCTTGACCTTTGAAGATTTTCTTTTCAAGTCCATCAACAGATGACGACAACACAAGGCATGAAATGCCTCTGGAAACACAGCAGAGATGCCGGATGCAATTGCTTGAGCCCTGTCAGAGATGAATGTCAGGTTGCTAATCCCACCTGCAGATTCAATGGCGTCTCGTAAGTTTCCTAAGAACCACGTCCAAACGTCGGACGTCTCTCCCGCCCCAATTCCATAGGCTAGTGGCAAGATGCCATTATTACCGTCCATCGCCACGGCAATCAAGTTAGTGCCCAAGTAACCCCCCTTCAAATGGGCACCATCGATGATGATAATTGGGCGTGTATGGTTGACAAAAGAACGTACCTGCAAGTTCATATTAAATAACACATAAATTATATATGAATGTACGTATGCGAACATAAGATGTAAATCAACAATCATTACTTACAGCTGCACCTATGGACATGTAACACATTACAAATTTATGCTCTTTGTCTGTACGGAGATTCGTAATGCTCCCCGGGTTATATAGCTTTAGGTTGTGGAGGTAAATGGGAAGTTTCGTAAACGATTCAGCTGGAGTACCTCTCAACAACTCTATAGCGTAACATTTTTCTCTCCATGCGTATGTAAGGCTTATTTTAAAGCGTTCAGTCATATCAAGTTTGATCTCTTTGCCTTTGTATACACGTCCTTCCAAACTCATCGCCTCTTTTAAGATGTTACCAAGCACTTTCTTGCTCGCAGAACGGCTGTTAGGCATGTTTTGAGTACGCGAACAAGTGTGAACATCACGCAACTTCCTAACTTGGAAGTTGTGACTATCTCTGATACACGCTGCACTAATCTTCCAATCACAATTAGGCAAGAAACATTTTGCTGAGTACCTTTTCTTGTCTGAATTCTTCAGCTTAATCTGAAAACCTTCTTCGAGACACTTTGTATGCAATTGGAGAAGAAATTCTTCTTTAGTTTCAAATGTTTGGCCCTCTCGAATCCGACTAGATGTCTCGTACATGGTCACTGGTCGTTGTTGAACTTCTTCTTCTTCGTTTCCTAAAGGCGATGGCATATTCCAGAATATGTCTTTTTCTGCTGCTGTTTGTGGTATTGGTTTGTCATATGTATCTCTTGGATCAGGCTCATCCTCCTCATCATCCTCATCATCACTAACAATGTGATTACAAAATGGATGGTCATGATCCTTAGGTGGATTGACATTTTCTTCATCATAATGATCAAAATCATAAGGATGTGGATCCGGCTCCCCCGGCTCCTCCACATAGTATTCTGACTTAGTGTGATCATAGTGAACATTCTCATGGTATTTAGAATCATCTTGGGTTTCTTCATCTACCTTAAACATTCCTTGACATTGTGGTTGAAAAGGAAAGTTATGCATCGGCATGTTTTGTGGAGCCGCATGATAATGAAATTGATATTGTGGTTGAAAAGGAAATGGAAATTGTTGAAAGGGTTGTTGAAATGACTGATATTGGTGTTGTTGGTTTATTCATTAGTGTTTAGTTGTAGAAATTGTTGAGGAAATTGATGTTGAATGCCAGAACTAGTACTGCCAGGTTGATTGCTACCCATACCCGAAACATTCCTTACAATATCAACGATGTAAATTTCTATCGGAGCATTGTTAATTGCATGGCACAAAAAATCTCCAAAATCATCAGCATCATCGTTTATATCAATAACATATTGATCTACTTTATATTTCAGACAAACTGGTGTATCAAGTGGCAGACCAACCTTTTTTAAAACGTTTTTCAACAATACTTTGCATGTCATGGGTTTTTCTGGTGCCACTGGAAGTTTTAATGGCACTCTACCACACTCTATTGGCAAATATATCGGGATGTTATCAATATATTCAAAACGACCATCATAACATATAAAACCTTTGAACTTTTCCATAATGAAAGTAAATAAAACTAAATCTTATCAGAACTCGTACCTGAAAATTTTGTCGAATGGAACTGGAGAATAAAACGTTTTTGTCGAATGGAAAATGTGTTTACAATTGGTTGTGAATGTGTTTACAAATGGTTGAGATTAAAGACGGATCTTGTGAGGTCATGTTATAAGTACATTTCAATTGTGATAATGTTATCCGAAAAAATCTACAAAATCCCTGAAAAGTCACGTAATATCTAAAAAAATCTTATCCACAACGGATAAGGATAAGCTTATGTCAGAAAATCGCTTTCAAAAATCTTATCAACAATGGATAAGGTTAATCGCTAATCGTTTTACATAATTGTTTCAAATATCTAAAAAAACTAAAGTTAACTAGTACATAATTGTTTTACATTACAACTACGTCTATCACTATATAAGCCTAACAAGTATGTGACGGTGGCGGTGGCAATGGTGGTGGCGCCGGATCCTAATCAAAACGCGCATTAAAGAAAGTCTCAATCATGCGCCGCCTATAGTCCGTAGCAATCAAATCAGTCTCCCCACTCACCCTGTAGTCTTCCTGATATGCAATCTTCTCCATGTTTCTGCACACCCATACCCCACAATTCCCTAGAAACCCACCTTGTTGAGGCACATCCTCCATCATGTGAGTTAAAAACTCACGGGTATCACCCTTAAAAAACCTTCATCCATCAACATGTCTCCAAAAACCAATCGCGTCTAGATATCTAACTACATTTTGACCTAACTCTTCAACAATTAGTAGTACCTCCTTGTGGCATTTCATTTTTTTACAGCTATCATATGCCGTGACATCCCAAGTAAGGAGATCCAATACAATTAAACCCCAATGATCCCTACTCTCGATGTTGACCGGCATTAGTACCTGCGTATTAAGATTTTTATTAGGGAAATGTAAAAATGTATTCCTAACTCGATGACAAATTATAGCAAATTATATTGTTTACTTGACAATCGCTTACTTACTTTGTCACAGGTCCACCATGGCGGGTATGGGGTACGTTTTCCGTTAGCATATCCCATCAAGAACTTGTAGTCCGGTCCGGATGATGTCTCAGTTTTGTCACCTGCACTAATAACGACTACCATATTAAATACTAGTTGCATATTTATATAAAATTGAATTGTCCTTTCATCGTACATACGTACGTAGATATATATACACATGTACATACCCGGTTTGGCAAAAACATTATCCACATTATGCTCCAGCTCATTTTTGTCAACTGCATTATCCACAAAAATATTATAATATAATGGACACTATAATATATGTATATGTATATATATATATATGTGTGTGTGTGTGTGTATGGGATATATATATATATATACATACATAAAAGCATACATATATACTTACTCGGCTCGGCAACTACATGATCCCCTTTCTTCTTCGACTTCTTTTTCCTTTTGTCTTCCTTGTAGTTCTTGAAAGCTTCTATCATACCAATAAAACCCACCGGCATAATAGTCCGGCTCAATCTCTTTTCCAGCTGAGTTGGTCGAGGCCAATTTCGATACATCCACCACATCAGTAGATAGCTCCAAGCGTCAATATGCTAAAAATGAAAAAACATTATTAGTATCACATTTGTAATATGCCATAGTTTGTTAAAAAACATGAATTCGTAAACTTACAAAGTTTTCTAAGTAACCACTCTCGACATTTCCATACAACCGCCCCCAAAAATCCTTTGTGAGGAAAACATAAGTCGTGCCCGGTCGAAGAAACATACAACGCACCAAGCCTCCACTCGTATACAACTCCTCAACTGTGGATGGCCCGTCGATCTCTCTATCCTGGCGTATCACAGGGGGCGGAGGAGTGAGAAAACCATTATCGTTCACCAAACTGTCAACCATGGCCACTAGGGTGTCCTCGGGTAACTCCTTATTGTCTGACCTCTTCCTTGCCGGGCGCTTGAACTTCTTTGCCCGCTCAACGCCCTCTGTAACCACTCGCTTAACCGGCTCGGTGAGCACTTTCTCTAGCACCTCATCATGCACTGTCTTAGCAACCCCACCCTCATTCGCCACCGATTCTCCCTCAACCAATTCTGTCTCAACCGGTACTACCGGCTCAGTAAGCAATGTCTCAGCAACCCCAGCCGCTGGCACCACCGTATCAAAAATCTCATCATCGGCTCCCAAATTAACTGGTGGTGGTTCCTCATGTTCCTCCTCGTGCACCTTCAAAGGTTTCTTCAAAAGTCGTTTTAGATGTGACGGTGTAAGATACGGCGATAGTCTAGCCGGAGCACGTCACCAATCTCGCATACTCCGGCGCAACCCATGTGCCACCGAGAACTTGCCCGCAGAAAAAAGCTGGGTGTCAGAAACATAACCCTCATCAACATAACCCTCATCAACATCACCGTCATCACCAGCATCCTAAAAAAATAAAGTGGTCCATGTTAAAATAAAAACACCTTAATATACAAAAGGCTAGAATTAATCAACCTTTTACCTGATTCGTCTCAATAATCTTCAATAACCGGTTTATAGTTTTTTCTTGATCGTCAACTCGCTTGGCTAAGGTGGAAATGGTCTCTTTCATCGTCTGCACTTCGTTACGTAAGGAATCATAAGTCCCTGGCTGAGATGCCGGCTGAGAGGCCTCACGGCGACCTGTACCCAAGGAATCATAAGTCGCCTCATCGTCATGGGATGGGATCGGATCACATGGCTCGGCATCCTCCTTTTGACTGTTCCGTGCCTTCTTCATTGGTCTCTCGGCAACTAGCTGCTCATCAAAGTATTTGCAGCTATCAATCCACCATTGGCACTGCTTCTCATACTTATTCGGCTTCAAAGTTATCTTCGAAAGATGCTCCGATATAGTATCCTTCTGCATAAAACAAGTCATCAAATGTTCATCACATTAATACGTTCACATATACATATACATATATGTATATATAATGTATATATATATATGTATATGTAATGTATATATATGTATCTATGTATACATATATATGTATATACATATATATATATATATATATGTATATACATATATAAATATATGTATACATATATATGTGTATATATACATATATATATATACATAGATATATATATATATATATGTATATATATAATGTATACATATATATATATATATATATGTATCTATGTATATATATATGTATCTATGTATATATATATATATATATATATATATATGTACATATATACATATATATGTATACATATATTTATATATATATATATGTATATATGTATATACATATATTTATATATATATATATATGTATATATGTATATATATATATGTATATATAATGTATATATATGTATATATGTATATGTATGTATACAGATACCTATTTAAATTTCAGAAAAATTGGAAATGTCCTTTTTGAAAAATGGATAAATCAGCTAATATTTTAGCTTTTCAAGTAAACAAAATTTCATCAATAACTTTATGAAACGACGTACAACGATCGGCAATTATACATATACATATTAAACAACTTTATATATATGAACGTCGTCAAAAATAATGAACTCTGTTAGATCCAAACTTACCGCAATCTTCAAAATCTGCTCAAATTCTTTAAATTCGTCGACCTTCTTTTTACGCACCCAGTATATCCCACGTGGAATTTCATTTGCCTTTGGCCTTCTAGCAACATTCTCAATCTGACGATAAAAAGCCTCCCACACCCAACTCTTGAAACATTAACCAAACAGTAAATCAGCATATAACAATAGTAAAAAATAAATCAAACAATAATAGAGAAGAAGATGCTACCTTACACGCCCAGCCGAAACCACTCAACGTATACTTCATCCCGTCTTGACTCATCCGAGTCTCCAACCCCTTGTCCAGCTGCTCGTAAGTTCTGGGCCAAATAATATTACCCCACGGGTACCCGTCACAAATACCAAAATCCTCAACTAAATGCATATGATCATTCTCAACATTATGCGAAGCCTGCTTTCCCAAAAACCCTTTATATATCAGGATGAGCACACACAGGCGCACACAATCCTCATCGCTCAATTTCCTCGGCCCACTAAACAACCCCTTATCGTGAAACTTATCCATAAGGTCTGATACACATACGCTGCGTTTCACAATATCCGGGAATACACGCTCTCTAAATGCCGATGTCTTAACGCGAACATTATTAGGAATATGATCCGCCATGTTTTCATTTGGATCGAACCGTAAACCTGTCACCAAACAAAACTCCCTGCGACCGAATCGTATAAAATGGTCATCCATTAAGGGCACCCTAAACCATAACTCATCCGCCTCCGCGCGAGGGTGCTTTAGCCCTGGACGCTCATTTCGACGATACTGCAATATATAATGGACATAACCCGGGTCATTTTCCGGAGCCTTAACATCCAACCAAGGGCCAAAGCAATGGTTCCTGAAAATCTTTTCTTGATTCTGTGTTAAACGCGCCTTCATATGGCTTGTAATAGTCAATTGACTTTTCAAAGTCAATCGTGCACTGAAAATTAATGAGAAGGGATCAATCAACAAAACAAATTTCCATTAATAAAAGTGAAAAACAACTTATATATAGACACACACACACACACACACACATATATACGCATATCTATCTATATATATATATACATATACGCATATCTATATATATACATATATACATTTAACTTTAAAGACTATAATACTTATATATATATATATATATAGTTATATATAGTTATATATATACATATATATATAGAGTTATATAACCTATAATACATATATATATAGTTATATATAGTTATATATATACATATATATATATAGAGTTATATAACCTATAATACTTATATATATATATATAGTTATATATAGTTATATATATACACAAATACTATATACTTATATACTCCACATATAAGTATATACCTTAAAAATACTTACATACCTATACTACACACATATACGTACATTATATACATACATTATATACGTACATTATATACATACATTATATACATACATTATATACGTACATTATATACGTACATTAATTACATACATTATATACGTACATTATATACATACATTATATACGTACATTATATACATACATTATATACGTACATTATACATACATTATATACATACATTATATACGTACATTATATACATACATTATATACGTACATTATATACGTACATTATATACATACATTATATACGTACATTATACATACATTATATACATACAAATACTTATATATATACTTATATACGTACATTATATACTTATATACATACTTACACTTATACTATAACATATATACACAAATACTTACACTTATACGTACATTTTGTCAAGAAATACAAGCCGATAATCAAAACAAAAAAGTAGCACACCAAGTGTTCGATGAAATGCCACAATGAAAATTCGAGACTACTTATAACTATATACCTTAAAAACGAACACTTGCCATACTATACACATATATATGCAAAGAAACCAATCTATTTTCGTACCAAACCATATTTATACCGTATATATCACCCGATTACCTCCATAACCGGGAAAAAAATGTTGCACACCAAGTGTTCGATCAAATGCCACAACGAAATTTCGAGTTTAAACGTAATAAATCCATAAACAAGTGGTAATTTTACGAATATAATACACAAAAAGGACACAAAAATGGGTTAATACCTGAGATTCGTCCATCGCATGACCCCGGGAGTCGTAAATCGGATGTGGTGTGGGGGTGGTGGCGGCGCGGCTTGTATTACGGTCGGGGGTGGTGGCGCGGCGTGTAAATGGGCTGTGGTGTGGGCCGCCGCAAGAAGGTGGGAGTCGTAAATCGGAAATCGCAAATAGATTTGCGATTTCCGATGGTGTCGTAAATCGTAAATCGGATGTGGTGGTGCGGTGTGTATGGTGAAAAACGGGTTGGGTGAATGGAGTGGATGGATATATGTTAAATTCCCCCTTTTTGGGCGGGAGCAAATCGCAAAAAAAAAAAAGTTTTGCGACTGGTGCGGGGTGCAAACGCAAGAGCAAATCGCAAGAGCAAATCGCAAAACACGGGTAAAGGACACATCGAGTCAAGCGTGCAGTGCAAGAGAAAATCGCAAAACGCAAAAAAAAATTGCGTTTTGCGACTGGTGCGGGGTGCAAACGCAAATCATTTATTTTTTTCTCGCTACTCGGCCAAACGACTCGATTTGTGGTGCAATCGCAAAAAGCAAGAAACCCGGTCGCAAAATTTATTTGCTTTTGCAATTGGGGGTGGTATATCGTCAACTTTTTTCCGGAGAGGGCAAAACGATATATTAACTATAAAAAAGTGGTATTTTTTTTAATTTCCATATTACTTGTTAGAATTTAGAAGTATCTTCGTCGGGCTTAAATTTAGTTTAGCCCAAATGATGTATAATGAAAGGTGTGCAGATTTCAGCCCAAATATGTATAAAACAAGCAGGCCAACTGGCCAACTACATAATGTGTAATAGATAAGCCCACCAGTGTGGGTTTATTCCATAAACGTTTACCTTAACGGTTATTAATTAATATACATATAAAATTGATTAAACTAAATAAATATAAGGATTTTGCTAAATGTAATTCTAAGAGCTATGTTTGAGAATTAATTTAGTGCTTAAAGTGGTGGAACATTAAGGCCCTGCTCCCGAATTTTTGAGTGAAAGAAGAGAAGAGAAAAGAGTAAAAATTGATAGAAAATAAAAGAGGAGAAATAATATTTATGTGTTCCCGAGTGAAAAGAATTAGAAAGAAGAGAAATGAAATTTATATGGATTTGGGTTCCTGAGTTGAAGAGAAATGGAAGGAAGTCACATTTTATAACTTGTTTGATCTTCCATCATTCCATTTCTTCCCACTTTTGGAGAGAAAGTTTGGAGAGAAAAGAAGCTCAAATCCTCCTCCCACTTCTCTTCTCTTCTTTTCTCTCCGTAAACAAAACTCTGGAACACAATGTGATTCATACTTCTTCCAGCTTCTCTTCTCTTCCTCCGAAAAAACAACTCGAGAGCGGGCCCTAAGTTGGTTGGGGGAAGTTAAATTTAAGGGGTGAGTGGTTATTATCATGGTACAAACGATATATACGTGTATGAATTTCTTAAACATAGGCCTAAGGGCTATGTATAACATTTTACATTTTAATATAAATATATATAAAAGTTGGGTTGGTTCTGTTATAGGGATATATTTTTTTTTCTGCAAAACCCAAACCGAACCAAAACTTTGGGTCACTGAGAACTGTTGGTTTTAAATAATGGTTAGGCTGTTTTGGATTGGCCATTTCAGTTATTTTAGCCACAGTTCTACCCATTTCGAACAATATGCACACATCTGATATTCTGATGCTGCTTTTGTTTTGTAGAATTCTAAAAGAATTCAAATCTTAATTTCATTCGATAAAAGTGTTTAGTTAAAAAGTGAACTGATTTGAGATTCACTAAATTCCATTCACTAAAAGGAATTTGCATTTTCTGAAATTCCAAATCAATAAAAAAGTATTATATGAACCAAACGCAACCTGAGTGTTTATTGTCTGAACCATTGAGACCCATGATGTTAACTGGCTTTAGTTCCTTCTCTGCAGTCTACAGACTCTTGATGTATGCTGTGAAAACACTTGATGGTGTAGTTACAATATTGCTCTTCACAATCCGTAATCAAGTTTATAGGTAAGTTTGGTCACTATTGATTTAAATTTCGTAGTAAAAATTTCAAGTGTTCTTATTCAATCTTTTTCCATGTAGTAATAACTTAATATGTAGACATGTACGGAAGATGTCATATAATTGTGGAAAAGATCTATCATGCAGTGATAAAAATGATGTTCAGAACTTACTGTCTCAAAATGATTTGTTGGTTTAACTCCCATTAACAATGTAGCTTTATCAAAATTACACAGAAAATTTATTTAAATATTTTATCAAATATGTCAAACATTTCAAACTCTAGGGTTAATACACAAATACGTGGTGTTGAGGCGAACTCATGAGGTCGTTAACGGGTAGCAATGATCCACTGAGGTTCTTTGCATATGACAGACCATCTGATTTCGACATTCCATGATGCCGTATATTGATTGTTTCCATTTCAGTCTGGACTAATACTATCAAATCATCATCTTAGGTAGTCATGCGATTATAGTTGTCACCTTTTTACAAATTAATCCAATAAAACAAACAAAATAGGAAAGAAAGAAACCAAAAAAACAAAAACATAAAATTAAGTGTGTTTATGATAAGCTTTCTACATCCTACAAAATATGGTAATCACGATAAAACTTTTGTATCCATTTTTAGAAGTGGACAATTAATTTAGAACGTCCGTAAAAGAAAAAGATAAACTATAATTTTGGAATGGAAAGATTAGTAAATTTTTAAATTTTTGTCAAACTTGTTTACAAAAAGTAAATTAATTCAAAGGTTACGGAGAGCAAAGAAACTTGAGGAGATGCAAGCCTGCAAGGGTTTTTTTTTCATCCCTGTTATTTTTTTCTTTTGTTTTTTTCTTTTAGCGACACTACTTGTTTTACACTTTTACGTTTGGTTTTTAAATGAAAGGCGGACGGAGTATTAGTGAAACATGAATTGTAATTCAAAATTATAATGTTAAACCTTATACAGTTTTGTGTACTTCATTATATAAAAAATATAATATATAATATCGATATTTGGTCTTAAGAAGCTTTTAACCTAACGCTTAACAAGTAATAACAATGATACGCCGGTGATCGTAATGACTAAATTCCTAATGTTTATTATTTGGTCTTGAAAGTCAAATATCACCGTTTGAATTCCGTCGGCTGCGCATACAAACAACTCTAACAATATTAAATTCATGAGAAATGATAGGATTCCCGTATTTTTACGTAATTATATTCACAAGATGATTTGGACCAATGAAATGAGCGAAGAGAAGTATGAGAGAAAAAAGAAAATGATGTGATTGATGAAACTCACTTACCACTTAATTTTGTGAAACTTTATTTGTAAAATTTATGTAACACATCTACGACCAACTCAGTTCACCTCTACGAAAACCTGTAAGGGACTTCGTGTATCCTGTTGTGTTGTTTAAATCGATAAAAATCGTTAAACGAAGCCATGGACATCGCACCCTTCTTCTATCGTCTTCCCTACTTTATATGTGTATATAGATATAGATAATATACTATATTACTATTCGTGTGACAACAATATTCACTGTCAATGTGTCAGACAAACTTATATTCGTTTAAATTGTCCATACATAACAAAGATCACATGTTGAATTATAAATTTACATAGTCGTGTTCATCAATTTAATTGAATTAGAAAAAATATGTCATTTTTACCTCTTGAATAAGTGAATATTATGAAGGAAAATGAATTCACCTGAGGTTTTTTCTGTAAAAAGTCTATTTACCCTCGAGTAGATATATGTTGTCTACTTCTAACCTCCCTCTACACGCACCCACCAGATTGGATATTGTTGCCGTCGTTGTATAATAATGAAAGCCAATCCAGTTGCCTAAAAGTTTAATGTATTCTTAGTTTGAATATATATATGAGCGCTGAAAATTTCATTTCGACGTAGGCATAACTGATGGCGTCGCATTCAAAAGTGAAAATCTAAGTTGTTGGAGCCATGCCATCAGATATCGACAGAGGTTTGATACCGAAGGCGGCAGAAGTTGGAGTTGTGGTGTTTATATTGAAGGATATTTGTAAGGTACTGTTCGGTCATCGCCTCTCCACCTCCATGATACCCGACACGTACGCCCTCCCTGGTGGCCACCTTGAGTTCGGTAAGGTCTCCAGACTTCAAACTTAACCTATTTGATTTGAAGCTTGAGGTGAACAAAAGCCGGTTTTAGCCCAACCGACCTGAAAATCCGAACTGGGTTTTAGTCAACAAGTCAAAACCGCTTTTAGCCCAACCCGACCCGAAACTGACCCGGTTTGGAGGGGGAAAACACAACCTGATACTAACCGGTTTGTACTAGCTTGGAACCGGTTCAGGTTGAAAACCTCGGTTTTAACCCAATTCCAACGGTTTTTAAATAAGGTTTAGTGTAATTCAAATCGGTTTTTAAAACAGGCTTTTCAACCCGGCCCGAGTCCAACCCGGTTTGTACCCGATTCCGAAGGCTAGGCATCCAACCCAGGTTTTTAGCCTGCCGGTTTCTAGAAAACCCGAACCGGTTTTGAAAAAAACGGTTTCTACCAGGTTCATTTTCGGGTTTTTTTGGGTTTCGATTTCGATTTTTTTGTTCACGTTTATTTGAAGCTAAACCAATCCCATTTTATTCATTCCTTGCTTTTGGGTCGCGGCGTAGATAGTAGGGGACAGGCCGGGCCGGGCTGGGCAGGGAGAGATGCAAAAAATTATGTCGTGGTATCTGTAGTAATTACCTTAAATGTAGATAAAAAGATTTGCATAAGTATAAGCATCAAAGTCGCGTTATAGCCAATGTTTTGAAAACCGGTTGAACCGGCCCGGTCCGACCGGTTCAATCGGGATTTTGAGGTATTCAGGCTGGTTGAGAACCGGTTTTGACCAAAGTTTGACCAGTCAACGAACCGCCAGGTTCGGTCAAAACCGGACGGTCCAACCGGAAATCGGACCGGTTTCAACCGGTTTTGAATTTTTTTTTTTTAATTCTCACGGATTTTGCGCCGGTTTTGGAACAGTTTGGACCGGCGGTCCGACCGTTTCAACAGGAATTGGAGCCCTCTCCGGTCCGGTTCGGTTTCCGATTTTAAAAACATTGGTTATAGCAGCCCAAAGTGGCTCAAAGAATATCGATCAAAATGTCCTACAAGCATCCAAAACATTATCAAAAAACTAAATAGCAACATCAAATATCGTATTAAATTAATAATACCAAAAGCAAACACTAAACACCAAATTAGTAGCAAGTAAGAAGCCAAAAATATGTTGTTGGAAAAACTATTTGCGTGACTACTACAACAACTAAGCAACAACCCCGATTTTTAACGATCGAAGAATTAATAACCAATTTATTATTTGAAATTTAATTAAGATTAAATTGAAGCTGCAAATGTCGTAATATAATGTTTCATAAGATAAATCACTACAATATAATGTTCCGTTAATGGCTCATTCTTTGCATTATTGGTTCAATCAAGGGGGGCCCTAGTATTTGCTTCATTTGGGGTGCATAGAAGAATATGATTATTATTGGCATCATTAGCCTATTAGCTAGTTTAAAGAGGCCTCTCTACTAGTTGGACTCATTTTTTGCATTATGTGAATTGGGATGCATAGATATATATTCAAGGGTTTATTATTTCGTTATTCATTATACTTTATACATTTTTCTATTATATGAGTCGATTTTTAAAAACTTCAATTGTATATATTGAACTTGTAAATACTGTCTATTGTATGTACAGTTTTCTTTTGGCATTAATATAATAGAAACTTTCCAATTTTAGCGTTACCCAAAAAGGAAAGAATATATACAATACGATATTTACAAGTTTAATGCATACAATAATATTTTTTAAAGTTCGAGTCATACAATAATAAAAAGTGTAAAGTTTAATAGATAGTGAAACAATTAACCCTATATTCAAAGTATATAAGGTGAATAGCATAATAATCACTATGGCTAGGGGCAATACACGGCCGGGCAGAGTAGACAGCCGTCCTATGTAGCTTTTACGAGTAGCAAACTTATTTGCAGAATCTGTACTTGGATGTCCGACATATACATAGAAAACGGTTGCAAAATAATATAGATACAAGAAAAATAGGTATGGATTATTTAGGTACGGGTAATCGGACGGGTATTACCAAAATCCATATCTATACTTGCGAAATATAAATATATATGTACCAAAACCCATATTCAAACCCACTAACCCGCCTCCATATCTGCCTCAAATATTTCTCCATTTTATCCCTTCTACTTTCTGGTCTCTCCATTCATTTTTTCTTTCTTCACTTTTTCCTTTCTATGTCTTCTATCTGTTTATTTTCTTCTGGCCCATTACCTATATAAACATATAGCAAAGCTAAATGAAACTATTCAAATGATAAATATTAATTTTATAGATATTAAATTTAATTAAGAAAAATGTATAACATATAAATAAAGCGAGTGTTGTTTGAGTGGCAAATTAAGATGATAATTTTAGTTGTTAATAATTTAAAATATTGATATTTTCTTATTAGAAACTTCATAATTTACAAAACATTACTATAAACATTTGTAACTAATGTTTTTTGATTAAAAAAAAGCATTTTACTTATATTCTATATCATATAATTCTAATATAAGAAACTAAAATGATTTCTCTACTAAATTTTTATATATAAAAAAAAATTCATGTACTATTTAAATTGATTTCATCAACTTATATGTGTTTTATATGATAGAATAATACAATTCATAACGATAAGACAAAAGAAACATCTATCAAAATGTTATATATATATATATATATGTGTGTGTGTGTGTGTGTGTGCGCGCGCACATGTTATATGTGATGTTATCGATTATAAAGTGTTATTTTTCTACTGAATTATCATCTAAATATTATGAAATAAGTATAGTTATGTGTAAGGGGTCAATTGATTTTCATAGCCTATAACACGTCCTACATTTGATTTATTTAATTAATTGTTTAAGAGATCTACTAAATTTTAGTCTTTTCTACTACATATTTAACATATACACATCACTACATGAGTATAACATGAAACTAAACTAGATACCTAAATATAACTTTTGTTGCGGTAGAACTAATTTTACTTGCATTGAGTGGCACCAAAAGGTATTTAAAATCATACACTTACAAATGGTTGATGAGTAAAATCGGAATATGTAAATTCGTACAACATTTATTGATAACAAAGAATATAATGATATTAGTTATGAGTAACACTAACACCGATATCATTATTTTTGTAAGTGCTTTTATAACGTCTTTACACTTTGATGTAATTAAGGTTGTTATTTGCAATTTACATAGCCACCAATTATGTAAAATTAGTTGTAAATTGACCTGATGTACAACATGATGTTCTCGGTCGGTTCATCACTAAGTTATTACTTAGAGCACTTGGCGTGAGCATAAATTTGTCACCGTTTTTGGTCTAGAACGCTGTTGAACGGCGTTCTGTCGCACAAGGACGGCGTTCCCAATGACATTCAGGTCCCAAGGTGCGATTTCGGATGGCAAAACCAAACAAAGTCTTCCATTTTTTTTTTTGTCTTTTTCCTTTTTCTTTCTTTTTATTTCGATGATTAATATATTTGTGTCTGTGTGTTTTTAATGTGTGTGTTGCGTTTGTGTGTGTATGAAGAAGAAGAAGACACATAGAATATTATACGTGTTAAACTTTTGGGTTTTAAATTTATGTTGGGCCAAGCCCTATTCGAATTGTAATTTTTCCATCCATCATTAGAGGTGCAAAGAAAAAATCGGTTTTTTTTTAACCGACCGAATAACCGTCAACCGGTTTTTACAATAACCGGTTTTTTTTAAACCGGACCGGTTTTTTAATAACCGAACCGGTTAGGACCGGTTTAATGTTTTTATGTCAACCGGTTTTTTACCGGTTTTTTACCCGGTTTAAACCGGTTTTTTGGGAAAACCGGTTAAAACCGGTTTTTTTCGAAAAATATGCCAAACGGCTATATAGCCGTTACCAGCCCGATTTGTCCGTTTTTTTGGCCCTTTTTGGGTGCCTTTGCCCCCCTAAAGCCCCTATAAATATGCTTGGATGGTTTGGGTTTTAAAACACACCAAATTCTCTCATATTCTCTCATATTCTTACATATTATTTCATATTCTATTATTCTCTCAAAAACTCTCTATATATATACACACACTTTTTGTTTGCGAAAATGGAAAACATAAATTCTCAAGCTTCTGCTTCCGGTTCCGCTTCCGTTGGTAACACTGTACGAAATAAAGTTTACACAAATGTTGATGTCGTGCAAGTTAAATCAACGACCCGGAACCCGGAAATTTGGGTGAATTACGATTTGTGCCTTATGAGTGATGGGTTTAGTAAGGCTCGTTGCAAAAGATGTGGGAAGTTCTATAACCCCACATCAAACTCGACATTAAGAAGTCACATGACCTCGGCTTGTAGAGCCGCTAGTCAAGATGTCTCACAAACGACACTCGGTTCGGATGGTGGGGTATTTATATACGATGCCGAAGCACTTCGAGAAGATTTTACCAAGTTTGTCATCCAAGAGGCGCTTCCATTCAACCACTTTGACAACCAACGACTTACGAGTATCATCAAAACGAGACTACAACCGCGATACCAACAAGTAAGTCGCACTACCCTTAGAAATGATGCGTTTAAATTGTGGAAAAATGCTAAAAAAGATATAATTGATGGTTTTCTAAACTATAAACATGGCGTTTCTATTACTTGTGATGTTTGGACCGCACCACATGGTACGGCAAATTCTTATTTAGCCGTTACAGCCCATTGGTTTCATCGCGAGTCTTGGTTGTTAATGAAACGTACAATTGCTTTTAAATTATTTGGTTATCCGCATACGGGATGTAACTTGCGGAAAATTTTAAATGACACTTTAATTGAATATAATTTACACGATAAAGTTTTTACAATTTCACTAGACAATGCGTCAAATAATACGAGAGCTATGAATTTACTAAAATTACGTGTAAAATCAATTTTAAATGGCGCTTTTTTTCATTCTCGTTGTGTTGCTCATATTATAAATTTGTCCGTGCAAGCGGCATTAAAAATATGTGATACTTTACGTCAAAAATTTAAGGGTTTATTAGTAACTATATATAGTTCTAGTAACGAACGACAAATTAATTATAGACGTTTTCGTGTACAATGTGGTGAAACTCCCCTAGGACCATGCTATGATAACAATACTAGGTGGAATTCTACTCATATTATGTTTGAAAATATTTTAAGACAACGTGATACTTTAAATGCTTTTAATACGTTGTTAGTTGATAGAAATAAGTCGGTAGCTATAACCGATTACGAATGGGATCAACTTTATGATTTAACGTCTTTTTTAGTAGTTTTTAAAGATGCTACTACTATATTATCGGGTGTATATTACCCGACTAGCTCTTTAGTTCTAAACCAAATTTTTATAATGACCGAAAAATTAAAACAATTTGAACTTTCGTCATTTCCAATGTTTAGAAAAATGGTTAGAGTTATAAAAAAGAAATTTATAAAATATTTTGGTAACATGCCTTTGGTTTTTAGTTGTGCCGCCGCACTAAATCCAACTATAAATGTTGGCGGCGTACAACGTATACTCACAACAATAATGGAAAATTTGGACTTAAACTTAACCCCCGACCCCAACTATATTACAAATGAACTTACTAGATTTGAAAATGGTTTTACACAATTGTTTGAGATTTATGCAACAAAAATTGGTTACCAACCAAACTCACTTGTGGACTCCATGCGGGCGGGAACATCTCGAGCTTCATCGAGTGACATAAGCATAAACCTTTATAATGCTTTACTTGAAGACGCTACAAAGCGTCAACGTACATCGGCTCCAACAAGCGAGTTGGGACACTATAAGTCTACAAACTTTTTAACCACTTTAAGTGTTGAGGATTTTCGTAATTTTGATATTTTGAGTTGGTGGAAAGAAAGAGAAGTACAATTTCCAATTTTATCCGCAATGGCTCGAGATTTATTAGCCGTCCAAGCTTCGACGGTAGCTTCAGAATCGGCATTTTCTAATAGCGGTAGAATTTTATCGGAAAGAAGGTCAAGACTAACCGCTGAATCCGTGGAAGTATGTGTGTGTTTGAAGGATTATTTGGACGGGGTAGATAGGATACAAAATGTAACAACGTTAGAAGGCCCACTATTAGGTAACGTTGAAGAGGTTATCGAAGATGAAGAAGTCGCATTAGGGATATCACCTCCAACGACCGAATTAGATGAAGGTGAATTTGAAGAACTTGAAGTTGAATCCGTCGATGAAGATGAAGTTTGGGACGACATAAGTGGTTAAGTGTATCCGGGTGATGGCCATGCCGAAGCTCGATATACTTTACCCGAATTAGATGAATGTATTTGTATTTGTATTTTATATTTTTAGTTGTAATTGTATCATTCCAATAAAAGTTATTTTTGTATTTTATAAGACTTTTGTTTAAGTTATTGTTCAATTATGTTTCGGTAAATCCTATTATAGACTTTTCTGACAAAACATTTTTTTTAGGAAGATTGGTAAGACTTTTGGAGTAGTTCTTGATCAATTATGTTTCCATTACTAATGTTCTAACATTCCAATCAAAAAGATTTGGCCCAAACGTTGGTTTTCCCAAAAACGCCTTACGCTATTTCGGTAAATCCTATTATAGACTTTTCTGACAAAACATTTTTTTTAGGAAGATTGGTAAGACTTTTGGAGTAGTTCTTGATCAATTATGTTTCCATTACTAATGTTCTAACATTCCAATCAAAAAGATTTGGCCCAAACGTTGGTTTTCCCAAAAACGCCTTACGCTATTTCGGTAAATCCTATTATAGACTTTTCTGACAAAACATTTTTTTTAGGAAGATTGGTAAGACTTTTGGAGTAGTTCTTTATCAATTATGTTTCCATTACTAATGTTCTAACATTCCAATCAAAAAGATTTGGCCCAAACGTTGGTTTTCCCAAAAACGCCTTACGCTATTTCGGTAAATCCTATTATAGACTTTTCTGACAAAACATTTTTTTTAGGAAGATTGGTAAGACTTTTGGAGTAGTTCTTGATCAATTATGTTTCCATTACTAATGTTCTAACATTCCAATCAAAAAGATTTGGCCCAAACGTTGGTTTTCCCAAAAACGCCTTACGCTATTTCGGTAAATCCTATTATAGACTTTTCTGACAAAACATTTTTTTTAGGAAGATTGGTAAGACTTTTGGAGTAGTTCTTTATCAATTATGTTTCCATTACTAATGTACTAACATTCCAATCAATAAGATTTGGCCAAAACGTTGGTTTTCCCAAAAACGCCTTACGCTATTTCGGTAAATTATATAAAAAACCGTGTTGGATCCGGGTTTACAACCTAAACCGGTTAGAAACATTTATGCCGAATTCGAATCCGAAAAAAAAACCGAAAAAAATAACCGATTAAAACCGGTTCAAAACCGAAAAAAACCGATTCCGAAAAACCGAAAACCGAAAAAACCGAAACCGATAAAAAACCGGTTTTTTTTAACCGGTTTTTAAAAAACCGAAAACCGGAAAAAACCGATTTTTTTGCACCATGGACCATCATTATTCACCAAAATTTATATTGGGCCAAGCCCTATTCAGGTTGTAATTTGTTCATTTAAAATTATTATGTATGTGTGTTTATGTAATTTTAATTTTATAAATTGTAATCTTTGTTATTTTTTGAATAAATGAATTGTTGTTTTATTTAGTTTTGTTGTTATTTAAATTAATTTTGTTGAATTATTTATCTTTAAAGTATTTAAAAAAACATAAAAATTAAAACCTCCAAAACACTGTTCACCACACTACAGAATCCTCAGTAACAACATTTTTCAGAACACTGTCCAGAACAGGTGAATACAGTGTCACCACACACTGTGCTCTTAGTAATATTATGCACATTATGTGAACTTGATGAATGATAATATTTGTTGTGAATTGAATTGCATTTTATTTGTTTTTTTTCTTTCTTTTTGGTGGTTATTAAAACCGTCTTCCTATATAAATTAATCTTACAAAAATGTAACTAGAAAATCCGCAGCAACACACGGACCAAGTATACTCATTTTGTATGACTAGTATGGTACCCACGTAATGCGGCGGTATCACATTTATAAAATATTGTTATTTTATGATGGTGATAATAGTAGCCATCATATTAAACCAATAAGAGATATACAATGTAATTTAAAAATATAGTGTTGCCGTCATAACTGATACACTATTTGCTATTAATGGAGGGTTGGTTGAAAATAAATGAAAATGCATTATTCTGAAGACTTACTGTAAATTGTGTTGAAGACTTGCAGTAAATAAAATTGCATGCAATTAAAGTGGAATAATTTGTATAGATAATTGTGCTAATTGTGATTTGTTTGTTTTTTATTCTTAGAAAACAGATTTGTTAGTTATTGTATCCTTGAAAAAATCAATGTTACTAGTTATTTCTTATTAATGAATGGCAGTTTGAGTATTTTGATATTTTTAAGACTTATAAGTTTCACATGACATGCTTTATAAGTAGTTAGGGATTAATAAACTTATATGCTTATATAGACGTGTATAACAGTTATATACATTTCAATGAAATGACATTTTTTCCCCTTTCTTTCCACAATCTAATCGTAAATCGTAATTATTATGTATTATACTATAAAAATATGTTAAAAATATGGTGATTAGGAATTATAAAAATGTCAAAAGTCTGAAAAGAGTTGCTGATAAATTGATGGCTAATTATTAATATTGTCTGTGTAATTAAGAATTCAGATTTTAATTTCTCGAGTACATATATATGTTTAACCAAATTAGCTTTCGTTCAAACTAAAATTGTTATGGTTAAACAAAAAAATGAGTTGATGACTCGACCCGCCGGCCTCTGACTATGGCGCCTTACTCTATTACTCGTCACACTCGAAATTAATTACCTATACAGCATGCTACCCTTATCATTTTGTTTATTCATATACTTAATTTGTACACAGGCGAAAGCTTTGAGGAATGTGAAGGAAGAAACTGTTGAAAAGAATCAATCATCTTCTTCCAGATGAAGTATCTATCGATATTATATACGTGAGTGCGCATTTATCAAACCCAGATCAAACACCTCAAAATCACGAACCAGATAAATGTCAGGGTTGGGATTGGTACGACTTGAAACACCTACCAGAACCGATGTTTGGACCATTGAATGCAATGTTGCAAGATGGCTTCAGTCCCTTCCCTACCGACTCTTGATGTGTATATATATGCAATTTCTTAGCATCACTAGCTATATAAAATCCATCACTATTCTCAGATCGATCCTATGCATTATCATGTTGGATGGAGGATAATTATGTTCAAGTTGTTTACTTGCTCGCAACATGTAATAAATTACAGTACTAATTTAGTTAGTGTGATGTTTTTCTTGGTATAATGTACTACGGAAATATTATGAGTAAAAGCACTTTTGCACATTCTCAAATGTGCAAAATCTTGGGTATAACAATAGATTGTAAATTATTTTTCAAATGAGTTTTATTAATTTTATCATTCTTTTAACAAAGATGTTTTTTTTTTTTTTTTTTTTTTTATCAATGCATTTGGTATAAAGTTTTACATTTCAAATACATTTTTATGACTTATGTCAACCACTGAGCTACCACAAACATTTATTAAAATTTCAATTAAATAATTTATATACGTAACGTAACTAATAATATGTGGTAGCTTGGGCCCTTTACAGAGGCCATGTCCGGGCCTATGCTGCACATCCTATTCACCGGGCGTCAGCAGATGGAGACAAGCATAGGGTAAGGATTCTTGGGCTTATTTTGGGGTCCAAGATTGCTAACTAAGCTGCTACATAAGGATCTCGTGTTTCTTTTTTTTTTTTCTTTTTAAAAAGATACTGGAACTTAAAATCTTCCTCAATTAAAGGAACATGACGTCGATAATTTTCATTTCAACTTATCATGAAACTGAAGTATGCAACGACTTAAGGGAATAGCAACATGTGACCGTTCGCAATGGGTGAACTACCAACAAACCGAGTTACATTGCCAAAGTGGTTGCTAACTGCATTTTGCAACGACTTTTGTCCATTTAGCAATTGAATTAGGGTTGTTGCGGATGAATATTCCTAGTAATGTACTTGGACGAAATTTCTATTGACAATAATCTGAAGGTATGATGATTGACAGAGGGTTTGATTTTTGAGATATACATCTTAGATTCACGACATTATAAACGTACGCTACATCATAACAACACTGCATTTTATATATCTATATAAATTTGACTGCATCATAACTTCGTGACCTCCCTTTGAATCGGAACTTTATAAGAAACATATATTAATAAACATGTGATACAACACGATATATTTGATGTAGTAAATTAATGGTTATACTAGTCCTAGTTTCTAGTTTTGACAAAGTATGTTTTTTTTTTATAAAAAAAATGACTGACCATCTGGTTTTTTTCTTAAGGAAACAAAACGCAGTTGTTGGCAATGAATTTCTTTTTCTAGTCAATGGACATTCTAGAGACCATTTCTGTGCTTACATTTTTTCCGTCATTTAAGATAAAAATATATAAATAATAATCATGTGACACGTACAACATCTTGATCTTGATTATAATAAAAATACTATGGTTTTGATATAATTAGAGCTTATTGTCTCATATACGAATTAGTTTTTATTTTTTCTTTTTATATTTTCAATGGCTTGGAATCTTGGACCATCTAGTTTTCCATTTAGCAATAATGTTCGGTTGTTATTGGTAACAAATATTTTATGAATAATTTAATTGAAGTTCCATGGATTATTCTGGTACTTGAATAATAAACACGTGATACAACATGCACTTGGATATGAAAATAAAATGCTTATAATGTTGTCGCTTTTTACTTAATTAAAGTATTACGGAGTACTGCGTATTTAATATTTCTAATGATTTCTGTTGTTAGTTGACATATTTGAAAAAATTATATATATATTTAGATGTAAATCAGTGTAGTTTTCTTCTGAATTTTGGATATGTTAATAGGAAAACTTACGCTATATATATGTTTACTAGTAAATCTCCAAGGTTGTGCTACGCACAATCCTATTTTGTAAACGACATTTTTCTAAAACATGTATATTCAGTAATAGAATAATATGTAAAGATCGTTAAGAGTAGAAAGTTATAATATTCTATAAGCGTAAATGTTTTGTGTGTATTCTAAAAATATAGATGTCAAAAATAAATTAAAATCACTATTTGACTCGATGTCTATTTTAATAATAAGGTTAATTGTTAGATTGATCGTAATATCTTCAATAATTAGATAGCTTAACAATCCCTTGTAAAATATCTGAACTCGATTATAATATATGGGGTATATATATATGACCTATGATATCATTCAACGATAAAAAATTATATTCTTTATTTATAATTTTCAAAGTAAACGTATAACTTACTTATTTTGCAACAATATAAAAGTTCAATATTGAAATATGGTTTGTATAGTAAGAAATTGGATATAAAATCATGATTTTTGTTTCAAATATGAAAGTAACTTATGAGTAATGAGTCTTCTTTCTAAGAATTTCTTCTTTTAGGAAAAAAAAACACATTTGAAAATTTAATACTAAAAAGTTAAATAAAGTGATGACGTGAAGCTAAAGAAGTTAGGTTGTTTTCTTTATATATATAAACAGTCAAACAGATATTATTATAGGATAGGATATGCATTAGGTTTATTAGTAATAATTTTATTATTTCAAAGAAAATGCTAACTTTTGTAACTAACATTTATCAGTAATAAACGTTATTATCAAAATTTAATCAAGGAAAATATTAAAAAGAAATGTTTATATTTTATGATTAGTTTAATTGAGTTTAAAATAGTATAAATATGTACCCTTCGCTCCGTGTCATTTTTATTGTTCACTTTACTATTTTTATTTGTCCAAAAAAGATTATTTACTTGCAAAAATTAATTATTGAATTCATTAAATTCCCTACTTTACACTCATTTATTACTTTCAATCATTTATTTCGTAAATATTTTAAATCAAACTTACCTATAATATAAGAACAAATTTTACATTTATCCAACTTATTTTAAATCCAACAAATTTTTATACAGGATAATAAAAATGAGATGGAGAAAGTAATCTTAACTATAGACATAAATGTTATGGTTAGCATTCTTTTTAATTCAATAGTTAATAGATTAGTTTTAGTTAGTGTCCAAATAAGATTATGTTTTTTGATTATCAAGTTTATTATCTTAAATATAGGATCCTATAATTTCTTCTATTCAATCCACAATAAAATATATTTTTTACTATTTCACATGATATCATAATAAAATATATTTTTTTTACTATTTTACGGTGTTGGTTCTATCCCCGAACACCGACAGATGAACCAACGAATCGTTGGCAGTGGTCTAATGATAAAATTTATTTGTCTATCTATCTCAATATATATAAAAAATATTTATATAAATGTGCATGCGGTCTCAAGTTTAAACATCACCGGCTAAATATATTTTGAGTGGTCAAAGAAAGTGTTGAAAATGAAGTACCCAAATAAGCCGCGTACATTTGAGTAAGAAAAGACTCGCCTTATCTGTGTACTTAAACAGGAAAAGCCTCATTAATTAGTCACGTGTCATGCACAATATATATTGTTTCCATATTTAAAAGAAGCTCTTAGAGCTTTCTTTAATAAAATCTTAATTACTTGCATAAAATATTGTACATTTAACCAAAACTTAAAAGTCAACATAAATTCAAGATGAGACATAAAAATTTGTTATGATCTTAGTACAAGTTTTTATGCATGTCTAAAGTGATTAATGAAAGCCTTAACGGCTTCTTTTATCATTTTCCAAATATTTATTACTAGTATTGAACCCGTCTATTGGACGGCTAAAAATATAACATATTAACGATAACAGCGTATTAAATACTAAAGTGAAATGTTCATAAAATTTAGATGTACCGTCACCACGGTTTTGTTCAAAAAGTTTATTTTATCAAATTATTATCACTGTATTTAAAATTACAAACTGTAACAATTGAGTAAAGAAATTGTTGTTTTGAACATTCGGCAGCAACCTTAACTTTACTGTTGCTTACATACAGTCATTCTGCGAAAACAAAAATGAAAAAATTAATGAAATAAATAGATAGATAAGTCATATCATAGTTAAATTAAAAAATTTATTTATTATTTTAATAAGCGTTACATTTAAATTTAAATATATCATGTTCGTTCAATAGAATATACTCCATTACACGTTAAAAAGGAATACTAATAACATCAAATAAAAAACACTAAACATAAAAAAAAAAAACTCGATTGAACTTGTATTATTTGTTATCGCATTTCTCTACATAATGCTTGTATTTTTGGTCTCTAGCATCTTGCTAGTTGGCCATCTTTTATTGATATTGATATTTTGCCGTTAAAAAAAACATCAAATTAAGATACACATGTTAAGAAGAAGAGCAATGACATCAAATAATAACATCAAAATAAAGATTAAATCGAAATATAAATGTTCAACCAAAAACATATACGTTAAAAAGAAAAGTAATAACATCAAATAAAGATGCACACGTTAAAAAGAAGAGGAATAACATTAAATAAAAATTAAATTGAAAAAATAATAAAATACCTTGTATATAAAAAGATGAATGGTTGAAATAAAAATTAAGTTTGAGAGAGGTGAGAAATAGAGGAAAAGAATTGAAGGTGAGAAATATATATATACAGATATATAGAAATTAAAAATGATAAAAGATATAATTTTATTTTTATTTTTGGTAAATATTGTAAATGTTGTAAAGTGAAAGAACAAAAATAGTAGTTGAGAGGAAGAGAGGATTTCTATTGAATGAATTAGTCCCCAAATGAGTACATGTATCAAATGTATATATAGGACAAATGAGACTAAAACCCTAACCCACAAGTGGGTAAAAAGGTGGGCTATCCATAAAGCCTATGGATTTACAACACTCCCCCTGGATAGTCACCGTTTACAATACGCTATAGACTGCCTCGTTAAAAACCTTATCAAGAAAAACTCAATGGTATAAAAACTTGATGAAGGGAAAAAGAGTGCAGTGCGTATAATACTCCCCCTTAATTTAATGTATATCTTTCAAGCGTCGAATACCGATCTTCCGAACTAGCTGCTCAAAAACTTTTGTCGGCAGTGATTTTGTAAATAAGTCGGCCAAATTTTCGCTTGATCGGACTTGATGAACAACAATGGTTCCATCATTTTGTAGATCATAAGTTGAGAAAAACTTCGATAAAATGTGTTTAGTTTTATCTCCTTTGATATACCCTTCATTGATTTGAGCTATACACTTCACATTGTCTTCATATAAAATGTTGGATTTCCTTGATTGTCTTGAGACCGCATTCTTCTTGGATGTGTTGAATCGTTGATCTTGAGTAGACACTTCTCGATTGGATTTATAAAATTTAATATATTTAGCATTATTTGACGAACTCCAAGAAATTGTGGTGTCTCCACAGGTGAAAACATATCATGTTTTTGACCTTATGTGGATCAGACAAAAAAACCCGCGTATCCAAATTTAGCTTTTTCTTTGTGTAAAATAATCTCATATCATGGGTACCACAAAAATGACACAATATGAGATTGATTGCAATATCTAAAAGTGTATTAAAGCCCCAAGTGGACTTAGATATTATAATGATTGTTTATCATTTTCTCCGGGATGGAATGAATCCATAAACATATCTAGATAGATAATATTTTGAAGGTATGGACATCCATTTCACATTAGTGTACATTACTCCCCCTTGGATGTCCATTGTTATAATGATTATGCCTCGTTAAAACCTTACTAGATAAAACCCGATGGGACAAAAGTCTAGTTAAGGAAAAAGAGTACATAATTCTTTTAATGTGTTGAGGATGTTGCATCGTTAAAAACCTTGCCAGGAAAACCCGGTGGGACAAAATCATGGTCAAGGAAAAAAAATAGTGCAACATTTATTTTGTCCCTCTCATAATCACATCACTTGTGAATTTGTTGACAAATAATATCATCACATCAAATTTAATGAGAAAAAACTGACTTTTATGAGATAAGTTATGGATCCATCATCGTTGATGTATCGATCAAGTTGAAAAATGTTTTATACGTATGCAAGACAATGAGTGTCTTCTCATAGATAATAAGTTACCTCGCCAAAAATGTGAAGTAAATGATTTTCAACTCTTTTATGACCAGTGAGAAATATCAACGTCTAATGATATTTGTCATCCTTCGAGGGTCGGAAGGATTGTCAACAATAAAATAATCATTGCATCATGAGGATGTATGACTCTTTGTACATGCTTGTAAACATTTCTTTCATATTCAGTTATAAATATTCATTCACCTTTAGAACCTTATAAAAAGTTTAAAAGATGCATGAATTTGAAAATCCTCATAAATAATGTATTTATAATATGGGCTAAAATGTCCATTTAATAAAGAATTTTACGAGCCCAAATTGATATGGTTCGACAGTGTCCTCAAGAGCCATTTATGAAACACATGAGGCATTATAAATAGTGAGACATGTCTTTCTCATATCTTCCCAATCATTTGATATAAGATCTTATTCAAATTGAATAAATGGTGATCTCACAAACCTTTCTAAAATGCTTGAGGCTTTTTGAAGTGGAAGCATCTTTAAGCATTTTATATCCTTGAGGGATCCAAATAGCAAATGAGCTAGACTTGTGAGTTATCATATACCTAGCAAAGAGCCTTAGTATCAACACTCTAGCTTTATATATACTCATTGCGCTTTTGAGTAAAGACCGGTCATACAATAAGCTTTACACCTTTATGAAATGGACTATGAGTCCAAAAATCTCGTATTAAGAGATTTCATAAATTTATTGCATATTTTTATATTGGCCAATAATATTTTCACTTTTTGGCATAAATAATTTTAAGTTTGCAAGTACAGTTCGTTAAACCAAATACGTTCGTAAACAGTTGTTGCCATAATAGTTAAATAAACGTTTCGTGGAATGTTATCCAAATATAGTTCGGTTGGGATGTTGCCCAAAATACAGTTTACGTGGGATGTTACCCAAAATACAGTTTAAAATACGTTGCTGGTCGTTCTCCAGCGTTTTCTAAACAGTACCGATCGTTCTCCGATCTAAACACGCACGGGTCGTTCTCCCGTCCAAACACTGCTGGTCGTTCTCCAGCGAAACAAAACAGTTTATCAAAACAATTTACCGGTCGTTCTCCGGTATACCAAGTATAGTTTAACACGTTTGTATTAGTTTGTAGTATGAAAACGTTATTTCATAAACACTAGCTTGTACAAAAGTTTAACGATTCTAAAGTACTCTAATCGTTCGAGTAAACAAACAAGTTAAACAATTATGTAAACAAAATCAGTTATGGCAATCAGTAAAATAGTTGACTATGTTTCTCACCACAAGTTGGATGCAGTAAAACAGTTAAAAGTGGGGCTGTGAACTCACCTCGTGAGCTAAGTAGTGAGAGCTAGCAAAGCAGGAGCCCAAGGAACGTTCCTAAAGTCCTAAACGTAAGCAGTAGAAATATAAGTAGATGTCTCGCAAGACTATGTAGGCTAGTTATCCACTCAACTAGAAATATCCAAGCGCTCGTTTGAAGTTTGAAGACATGTATGTCCGTTGGTGACAGTTTATTATAATACTCAAATGTACTTTATAAAAGTATGTCCAGTCTGTTTGTTATTAATATCTGAGTGTCAAAATATTGTAGGGGAGTCCGGGGGCAGCGCCCCTGGTAGCGGGGTCCAAGGGGCACAGCCCCTGGCTGGGGTCGAGCTGCCAGGTTAGCTTGGAAAATTTTTATTTCTGCTTATGTTGCTTTAACAAAAACGCATTCGAGACTCAAATTTGAGTTATTTTGTGTTAAAATTCAGGGAGTCGAAAAGTTGACCAAGGTTGACTACGAACTGAGTTTTGAATTCGCTGCGAACTGAGTTTCAGTTCGCATCGCAGTTCACTTCGCAGTTGGGTTCGGTTCGCAAGTCTCGATTCACGAGTCTCGACTCGCAGCTCGGATCACTTCGCAGGTCAGTTCGGTTCGCATGTTTAAGTTCGATTCGAAGAACCCTATCTGTTCGGATAAGGCTGCGAACTGAGATAAATCTCCGTTCGCAAAACGGCGTTGTTCAGAGTTTCGAGCGGATTTCGAGTTTAAAACGTTTTTGACCGATTTCTTGGATATATTCTTGTTGTGTGGACTTAATAACATGATAATAAACATAAATCAAGTATTTTGAAGGTGCAAATTCGGGTTTTCTTACCAAATGTCGATTTCAAGCCGAAACGAGATGAGATGATGAAGAATCTCGGTGTTGGAGATGATGGTGATGATTTCGATGGTGGTGGTGACGTCGATCCGGCGGTGGTGGTGACCGATTTCTAGAGAGGGAAGTGAGAGAGTGTGGGTGTGTGTGTTTGTAGAGAGCGAGAGATGAGATGAAAAATGAAGGGAAACGAGGAAGGAATGGGAATAAAAGGGGTTGGGTCTTGGGTTCGCGGGTTTCTAGTCGTGTAAGGTTACATGTTAACAAAACGCACATTGTGTAATATACTTTCGTAATATATTAAGGTAAAAATGTTCGTTTGAATAAATTCACATTATTTAGAAAAATTGTCATCAACGTCCATATTTTTGTCGGGTTCATTCTGAATGTTTTGTAACTATACTAATTACGAAATATGTGTTACTACGCGTATTAACTAGTTGGGCTTTGCTAGACTTACCTCTAAAAGCGTTGTGAATTCACTAAAAGTTAGGGAATTCGCCTAAAAATACGTGCAAATTACGTTTATAATTATGACGAAATTGCGGGGTGTTACATCGTGTGAAATGATCTCTAAAGAACACCTGCCGGAAAACCATCGGCTGAAAACCAAAGTTGTCGGGAAAAAAACTTGTTGAAAAAAATATGACCCTAACATGTAATTACAACCTATTGCATAACTAACGACCACCGGAGTAACCAAGCTTATATAGAACCCTCTTCGGAAACCGAGGATTATTGAAAACCCTTAACGAACTAAAATGCCACGAGAATGAGTTGGGGGGAATGTAAATAGGAAAGAGTGTGATAAAGGAAAGCCCTCGGGACCACCGGTTAAAGCTGACGGCCGAAAATGAAGTGAAAGTGGGGTGATAGCGCGGTTGTCGCCGTCTTTGCTCGAGAACACTGTTGAACATTGTTCTACCACTCCCCTATGGAAATATGGAGCACCGCCCGGCCCGAACACTGTTAAATTTAGTTTTTCCTCACATATATTCATATAAAAAATCAATAGAATTTGATAATACTAAACTTAAATATAGTTTTACCACTCCTCGTAGTTTTAAAAAAAATAAGTTCTAAAAAGATTAACTTATCAAATTTAAAAGACTTAATGAACCGAGTAATAAATTAATCGATCAAATATGTTCATGTGAAATAGTAGTAATAAAAACGATGAGAAATTAAACTGATTTACTTTGGTCTACGAGAGTAGTTAAGCTAAACTTAAGGGGGTGCTGACGAAAAGCTTCACTTATTTACCCAATTAAATATGCCTCGTGTCTTATTCCAAGTCAAAATAGCTCCACTTTCAACCCATCAAGAAACAGAGAGATGTCTCCGGCGCCGGAAATCGGAGTTGCCGTCTTTATATTGAAAGATAATAAGATACTGTTCGGTCGTCGCCGGTCTTCCAACATTGGCGCCCACACATATGCCCTCCCCGGCGGTCACCTTGAGTTCGGTCAGCTCTCCATTATGCTTCCCGTCACTCAATTTGCTCACTTATATTCTTAATTATTTATGCATTCTTTTATTTTTCACAAATTTCTTCATTAGAATAAAATTGAAAAACTGACAACTCAAAGATCACTAAATATTACGTACAAGGGTTTTGAATTATTGAAATTTGAGGCACAGGCAATAAGCTCAATTTTAAATTTATCAATTTTAGGTTTAAGAAGTTATTGCTGATTTGTAATTATTATTCCTAAAACTGAAAAGCACGTACACTCTATCAACCAAACACCATGTATGGAATCAAACTCATTCCCTCTTTAGTCTTTACCATACCCTTCAACAAAACTCAAAAACTTCCATTACTTTGCCATTATATATCACTGAGGATATATATCGTGCTTGTTTGCCTTGCTGAAGTGTGATTATGTATCATTACATACTAAAATAGCACATTATATAACTTGTTTGAAATCGGTTCCTAGGTGAAAGCTTTGAGGAATGTGCAATAAGAGAAGTGAAGGAAGAAACTGGGCTAGACATCAAGAATATCGAGTTATTAACGACAACCAGCAATCCTCTTTCCGATACAACGCATGTTGTAATTATCTACATGCGTGCACAGTTATTGGATCCAGATCAAACACCTCAAAACATCGAACCAGATAAGTGTGAGGGTTGGGATTGGTACGACTTGAAAAACTTGCCTGAACCAACTTTTGGACCGTTAAATGCAATGTTGCAAGGTGGTTTCAACCCCTTTCCCGTTGACTCTTGATCTACGCAATACCTTATCACGGAGAAAAACTTATCATGTTGTAACTTTGTTGAAGAGTGATTCAAAATAAATGTTTCTATGATTATCTTTTATGATTCACTAATGGTCTGTTATATTTCAGTGAGTTACTAAAGTAGTCTAAGGGCCTTTGTAATCAATAATGGGGTAACCTATATTTTGTTTGGTTATAAGTAGGGCTGGTTTGTAATGCGTATCTCAATATGAAAAGATCATTTGCAATTTCACTTCTTTCCTTCTTGTATTGCTTATTTCCAACAAACTTTGCTATGATTTTTGGTTGTGCTCTGTGTAGCATCACTTGGTTACCACTTACCGGCCAGTGTTTGTATTGTGCTATCTACTTCTCCTAGATTGTATCGACTACAAAATTGCAACCTGTTCTAAGTTCTAAAACTAATTAGTAGAAGTACTATATAAGTTAGAGTGCTTTGGCCACTTTGACAGTTTGTTGACTTTTGCTTGATCAGAGAATAAGCATGAAGTGAAAATCATTAGAACATGATCAAGATATAAGGGGCTAGAATATGTAGTAATCAATCAGTTTTTATGTGACTCTTTTTATGTATAACTTTTACCCTTAGTTCACTTTCCATTTTTTTTTCTTCTATAATAACTGTGCATGTATCTTGCACTCAAGACTTGTTATCACTTGAGAAATACTATAATCACACAACCTTTACAAACAAAAATCCACAAACTGATATGGATGATGAGATGCTCCTATCAAATTCAAGTTTTGTTTCCCCTCATGCTTCTCCCTTCACATACTGTTGGTCCATATCATTTTGTGAAAATTTTGATTTGTAACTTTTTTGTGGTTCTAGCTTTCACTTTCCTAAGTGTGCAAGATACCAATTCTAAGTTCAAATTCAAAAAGTGACAACGCTCGAATGATGAATCTCTAGTATTATCATTGTCCCGAATTAAGTTCACAAAATCCGTAGCACTAAAATACAACACAAGGAGTGTTCTTCTGTCGTTTAAAGGAAACCATCGTCGGAGAGAGAGTGAAGACGCGGAGTTGGTGGGCCGCCTTCGTTTAAGTTCTTCTTTTCTTGTATCATAGTGCCATTTCTAAAACGTCAAGTAAAAGGAAAATGGAGGAAAATTAGAAAACTTTTAAAAAACTCCAAAAAAATTTAGACATGGGCCGGCCAAACTTTGGGCTAATCCCACTAAACTAATATATATACTCTTTTAATTTCTTTTAAATTTTAAAAGTAATGTTCTTAAGTAATGTATTTTTATTAGTTAAAATGTAATGTGTATATTAACCAATTAATGTATTTTATTTAATTGCATGCTTTTATAAACATATTTGGTGTTAATTTTAAACGTTTATAATTAAGAGTTAAGTGATGGGGTCCAGAAAATCTCAGTTTCTTTATTACTCTAAGGAAGTATATTCGGTCCATGTTCATTTCTTGTCACATTTCAGTACTTCATGTCACGATAGTATACGGTTTTAGTAGTTCTAATATTTTGGGTATTCGTTGTAAACTTATGTATATTTTTCTGTAACATTTAAAAGAATGGAAATGAAAACTCTAGGGGTTGTTTTTGTATTTAATTTAAACTATATTTGATGATTTGAAAAATCTCTTCTGTGTATAAATAAACTACATGTTGATATATTAAATTAAATGATATTGTTACCATTTACTTTGCATAAAGAAGTATATATCATTTATTCATTTTGATCAACGATCAACTGACCCATAATGTTTTGTCAACGATCAATTCAACTGACCCATAATGTTTAACTTTCCATAAAATGACCATCGTCCTCGCTTGACATCGACATTATATCTCCAACCGACGATAACCAACCTATCTCTTCATTAATTCTGTCATCTTTAATTTGTTCTTTATTCCACAATGGCAACAGTCAATATACGGAGCTCACCTGTTTTAAATTCTAATAACTACCGCATCGAAGAACATTAATCAATCATCATACGGATTCATCAGTTTGCGTCAACAACATGTTCATAGATCCATGTTACTCTTGACGTTGAAGATCGTGGAACAAAGCCACGAACCGGCTTTTTCTCCCAATCGTCTCATCTTTCAAGTAAACATCTCAGCCCTTCTTTCCTTCTCAGTTTAATCTTAACTAATTTAGAAAGTATACATGTATAACTTTAACATTAATACAACATAATGCAAGTTGATCCATTTGTATATACGAATATATGTCAAAATAATCGACATTTAAGGCTCGATCTAGCAGTTGTGTTTTATCTAGCGATTCGAGGTAACCAACAACCTTGAGGTTGCAGGTTCAAATTATAAAGTTGGGACTATTTGTAAATACTTGTGATTATAACGTAATGAATTTATTTGTGATAAAGTGCACGAGTGTTTTGTCTTTCTGATTGGAAAAAAAATGTAGTATTAAAATTAGAAAGAAGATTAAAAAACTAATTATTCCATCCGTCTCACCTTAAGTGTCCACATTGCTAGTTTAATTTGTCCCAGATAATCGTCCACTTTCATGTTTCAATCAATCGAAAAAGAATTCAGTGAGTAAATATATATTATTTGATTGGTGAAAATTGTAACTAGTGGAACATCCTAAAACTCGGTTGGTCGAATAATGTGCTAGTTTCGGTTGATTAGTGTGCACATCTGCATTTTACTAGCCTACTAGGTGTCTTTCTACAAAAGGTGACCAGATTTAGGCCCAAACATATAAAATAAAAAGTCAGCCCAAACAATACAGTTTTAGGGCCAATTTATGCTTGTCTATTGTTCATTTGTTTGTCAGATAGTAACAACAAACATGACACATTTTATCTACAAAACTTTAAGGGGGTATTTGGCTTAGCGTTAGTAGGAGGCTTTTTAGTTTTTGTGATATCATAGCACAGAAAAACTCTATTTTAGTGTTTGAGTATACTGAGCTTTTCACTATTTCAAATGGCTAAAAAGCCAAAAGGCAGGAATTTGGAGCTTTTAGTTAACACAGAAGCGAAAAAGCTAACACTCCCCAAAGACCCTCTAAATATATATTGGTTTAACCAGAAAGAAGTATCACGGAATATAATTTACTCTTATGACTCCCTATTATATTGTACCAAGGAAGACAATCCAAAGTAAAATTAAAACCATATTTACTCAAAGTGGAAAAACCAAAATTAGACTTTAACCCCATATATATAACCATAATTTCATGTAAGAAATATCTGTTTTTATGGATCTAGGTAATTAATATGTTTCAACACAGTAATTAAGAGTGAATCATTCGGAAAACGATATACGTACTCCAACCAATCACGAAATCTGATTATGAATATTTGATACACAAACGCATAGCACGTGCATTATTCAAACATCGATCTTCTGGAATTTGGTTAGTCACTGTACGTGTACTTACGAAGATAACAAGACAATTACAGATAATAAAAAAAATTGCATACGAACTTGTTAACAAGTTATATTATATCGGAGTAGATTTTAATAGATCAAAATAGTTTCATTATACAACACATATAGCTATAGACAATAAGCATATGGATTTGATCATCAAAATTCTTATCTTCTTAAATCAACTTGGAGGTGTAGAATTGACAACAAAATTATGTCTCTTAGAAGGAGCGGAAGGAGGTATGCGTTTCCTTTTGGCTAGCATGTTGACCACGAAGCCAACGTTCTTTGCAACCGGTTCGTGTTTTCTCCAAGAATGCTTCGTGATCATGTCTGTGCGTCTAGTTGATGAGCTTGGTCTAGCAAGAAGGATTAAGAGAACAATGAAATAGAGAATTTTGTAAGAAGATCCCATGAGGAATTTATATTTAAGTAGCTATTTTGTAGAAGAAATACAGTTTGAGAAGATGTCCATGATTATAGTTTATAGATAGATGTGTGTGTGTGTGAAAAGTGAAAGGAGATGAATAAGAAAATGTGGGAAAAGTAAGTGTAAAATGTTAGGAAATGTAAGAGTTTAAAACAAGCCAATGCCAAATATTAGAATGTCAACTATTGAGAAAAATTGATGATTTTGAATATCATTTCATAATTCGAGTAACCTTTCTAATTATACACCAACAAAAATTATCAATACGCTACCTAACTAATCGCTCTAGTGTTGTATTAGTGGTTTAGTTCTTTTTTAGAGTATGAACAATTTATTTTAATGTATCCAAATCATCACTCGTTAATAATAACTTAGTCTACAACCAAATTCTTTATCCAAACATAGAGGTACTAGTTTGTTTTTCGTTTGGGATTATTTAATATTGTTACTTTGATAATTATAATTAATGCTTGCAAATTCTGCTCAATTGCTCTACAACTGGGTAATTCTGAGTATAATGACTTAAAGTTTGGGTTCTTATGGACTCGAGAAATTTTGAGAATGGGCTTAATTGTGTAAAACTCAAATCATGAAAGGGTCTAAATGGGTGGCCATCATTAAATATTTTTTATATTAGAATGTTAACTTATTTTGGAAAATATATACATTTTAGTGAATTAGAACATTTTTTATGAAATTTTCAAATAGCCCGTTATGACCCGAGCCCGTTTAGACCCGCACCCGACTAGACCCGAACCCGTTTATACCCGCACCCGTTTTGATTCGTAGCTCATACCCGTTCAACCCACCCATTTTACCAGCTCTCTAATTATAATAAAGAAGATTTTGATCACTTATACGTTTCGTCATTAATAATTATTTCTTTTAACCATATGGTTGATTTTTTAAGAAATGTAAATCAAAATCTAAACAAACCACCATGTGACATGTGGGAATGTCTTGCAACATTTTGAAACACCCAATCTAAGACTACCCTGTTTTTAGCAAGAATTTTTGCACATGTGTTCCCATGTACAATGGAACAAATCAACTTCCAAATTCGATCAATCAGATGACAGAAACAGATTGCTCGTGTTTTCGATAGAGTTTATTTTTGTCTTATGTTTTAATATCTCATTATATGAAGGACAATGCTAATTTTTTATAATCGCATGATACTCCATCGGTCCTAAAATAAGTTTATCTCGATATAAATGTCCATTTTCAAAAATAACATACTACCATTACCAGTTTACCTATAATTTACCTTTTTTACAAAACTGATTCATAAAAAACTATGCAAAACGAAATGTAATTTGCCCCAATTTCCAGATGAATATGCCTTACCCGGAAGCAAGTCGCAAGCTTGCGAGTTGAGACCGGTTGTTGGTGACTTGCGATCCGGACATGAATGTTATTGTGATCGAAATCAAAATCAGGTGAACCGGTACGTGTCCGAGTACTAGAAGCAAGCTTGCGACTTGTGACTTGCGATCTGCTACAAAAAAGCTGTGTCCGGGTACATGTCTAGTAACAATCAAGCTTGTGGCCGGTCGCAAGACACAAGGTACGCGTCACAAGTTGCAAGCTTGCAACTTGCTTCCAGATAGGCAAATTATATTGTTAAATCTTTTTTTTCCGGAGGGAAATTGTTATCTCCGTTCGGAAATTGGGGCAAATTATTTAGTTTTCTTTGTGTATCTAATTGTGAACACTTATTTTGGGATGGATCTATTACCTCCAAAAGCATCATTAAAACAACGACGATGACCTTTTTGTCCTAAAAAAATTCAAAGAAAAGTCAATTCAATCTAATTGAACACGAACACAACTTGAAAAACTTTTAGTTGCGACTTGGTATTACAATAGCCAGTTGCATTTTCTATGCTTTGAAAACCATTATGGTTGATCGGATATCTTTTAACCAAAGACCCTGAAAATTCTATTAAATTGACTTTACTACATAATTACAAAACTCTGTTCAACTATGGAGAAAACAGATTAAACGCACCTCACCATACGTTGAATATTAAACAACTTTAATAAGCTAGCTATACATGTAACAAAAGTATATTAATCCAATAGGATGAGGTTCAAATGAGACTAAAAATTTGTGTGAAATTAAGAGAACCAATGATATCATGCCACATGTATAAAGAGAATGTTCCATACTACAAAACTCATTTACCCCAAACATCAATTATCTCACAAACGACAAATTGAAAATTCATGAAACTTGCGCCATCATTTTCAGCTTTTTATCCTCTTCGATTTGCCGTCCCTCAAGGGATACTTCCGACGAATTTTTTTTTTCCATTTTTTTGGTGGGTTTCATATGTTACAAACACATGTGTTAAAGTGTTGCGTTTAGGGTTTAGGGTTTGGGGTTCAGGGGTTAAGGTTTAGGGTTTGGGTTTTGGGGTTTCTCCTCGAAACCCCAAAACCCTAAACCCTAACCCTAAACCCTAACCCCTAAACCCTAAACCCCAAACCCTAAACCCTAAACGCTTTATAAAACTCTAAACCCTAAATCATACTAAACCCCAAACCCTAAACCCTACCTAAACCATGAACCCTGCTAAATCCTAACCCTAAACTCTAACCCTAAACCCTAACTATAACCGTAAATAAAATGTACAATCAATCACTAACACATGTGTTACTAATTTATAAAACCCACCAAAAAACCGAATTTTTTTATCGAAAGTATGCCTTGAGGGACGGCAAATCGAAGAGGATAAAACGTTGAAAAATATGGTGCAAGTTTCATGATTTTTTGATTTGTCGTTTGTGAGATAATTGATGTTTGGGGTAAATGGGTTTTGTAGTATAGAACATTCTCTTTGTACATATGGTATGATATCATTGGTTCCCTTAGTCTCACTCAAAAATGATGGACTCATTTGAACCATACTCTAATCCAATAATGTAACCGTAAAACCTGGAAGCTGAATTAGTCTTTCATGGCTACAATGGTTCACCGCGTATTGATTATCATCCAAAGTAAGCCACTTATTATGTGAAACATACCATTAAACAAAATAAATGTCATTTTAATTCACTCTTGTGTGATCTTGAACATATGCCTAAGTTCGTCGACTTGTATTTCACATACGAAAAACTCGATTCGCTTTCACTTAATTATCAGAACCCAAATGAGTTTAATTTGCACTTGAATTTGGTAGTCAATATTTATACTCTTGATCAATGATCATCCATATCGTTTAACCGCTTGGGTTTGACTTCACTAACAAAATTATTATATTTGCCCAAATTAATGTGCAAATTGCATTAATCAGTTGTGACAACGTTAAGTTAGGTAAAAAGTGTTACTATTAAATATACAAATTTATTATTATTTATACATGAGAGTCGTAATTATATTTTCATACGTATGTGTCTCCAACAACAAAAAGAATTACTACCAAATTGACGTTTTCTTACCATGAAAGGTTTTTTATTAACCTAGAAATAGATGACATAAAGTGTCATATTCGTTTGTCTATTTAATAAATTTAATTTCTACACAATATTTTTTTAGTTACTTTAATAAGTAGTATACTAGAAGTTAGTTACTACGGAGTATATGTGTAATATACTGTGTGTATATATATAAACATGTTTATTGTTTGAAAATACTTTACCTTTAAAATATTACAAGTGTCATGTTTTGACTTTTTAAAATTTATTTTTTTCAACTAATATAGAGTATGTATTCAAGATCAAAATTTAAAAAGAAATAGTTTGAAAAAGTTAAAACATGACATTTGTAATGAGACGTGTCATAAAAATGTCATAGAAGTTGTAAATTTTTTCAGGTACAATTATTTAATAACCACTTTTTAGTAATTCTTGATGATTTTGTACTGGAAAATATTACTTGATTTTGCAAATAAAACTAGAAACTATAAACTCAAAATTTAACATACAAATACAGTTAGCCAGCTAGGATCGAGTCAGCTATCATTGATTACTCAACAACAATCATCTTTGCGTATTAGCTTCAAACACAAATATTCGGAGGGTACCTACAGTTAATCTTTTTTTTGCAAAGCAATAATCCAGAATACACCCACAAAAAAATCCTGAATATACACAAATTAAATGTGGAGTTATACGTACCCACACACACTAAAGAAAAAAAAACAATATTCACAAACATAACCCAAAAAATAATCAAATCTTATAGAATTCAAACAAAATAATATTTTCTATATACAGTATAGTTATCAGTATATGTAAGTATATCCTAACAATCGTTAACCCGAAAAGATCGATCAAGGTTCTCTTTATGCATAATTGATCTCTTTGAAGACTAACCCTGGCCTTCATCACAAAAATCTTGAGCAGTTTCTCCAAACCAATTAATAAGGGCAAAAAGTCAACAAAATGTAAGAAAATGACATTTCAAGAAAATAGATCAATTATTTGGTGTAGAATCGACAACCGAGTTATGCCTTTTTGAAGGACCAGAAGGTGGGACAGGTTGCCCTTTAGGTAGCATACTGAAATACAAACCAGGTTTGTTTAAAGCCGCATGATCATACTTTCTCCGGTGTTGCTCCGGTTGCATTGTCATGTAACTTCGGCTAGTTGCCGAGCTTTGACCGATAAGAAGAATAGTGACGCAAAGAACAACGATGAGTTTCCACCATGCAAAGCGTGAAGCTTTGAATGAAAAAAGGGGTGCCATGATAATACACTAAGAATTGAATGTTTCTTTTTCAAGGTAGGTTTCGATCTTTGATTGATGAATATTATGTTGTAAAGTTATAAGTTTTACAAAGGGAATTCAGGAGGTGTATATATATATGGGTGTGTGTGCATGAAGAAAGGGGTGGGAAATTTTGCTAGTGTAAAAGGGTAAGGAAACACAAACGGAGAAGTGTGTGGCACGCCAATGACTAATTTTTCTTTTTTTTTTTTCAAGTTTCGAAAGTCAACTCGTTGAGAATGAAATCTAGAGAGAGAGTCATATGATTTTTCGACAACTTTGAATGTTTGACTGGATTTGAACTTTAATTAATTAGGAGCCATTAATCAGATACTTAGGCTTAAATAATTATATATATATTTAGAAAGTGTACCTACTCATGTAGGTATTTAAACTTTAAAGTAAGCAATTATTGAAACTAATTAGCGTATAAAAACTCAAATTGCGTGTTTTAAATCATGACACGATTTAAGTTTTATACGTGATCAGCAGTAGTTTGATAACTAATACGTAGTAGTAATTAATGTTGTACATAAACATTTATATATGTTCTTAATTAAACAAAGGAAAATTATATATATATATATGGTAGTGATCTAAGGGAAGTGCAAAAAATGAGGAAAGGGGAAAGTAAATCACCACCACTAATCTCATAAAGTCTATGATAATTAGTATGGGGTGCACACATGTGATCACCTCTATAATAATCAAAACTCATTTACCCCTAAAACAAATTATCTCACAAACGACAATTCGAAAAATTATGAAAATTGCACCATAAAACTCAGTGTTTTCTCCTCTTCGATTTAAGATCTATCAACGCATATTTTCGACGAGTTTTTTTCTTTATTTTTTGGTGGGATAATGTATGCATTGTGATGCATGCTAATTTATTCTTACATCTTAGTGGTGTATATTCATATTTTGTTATAGTTCATTTTAATGTGTATTAATAGTATGCAATGTGATTCATATTAAGTGTAGTGATGTATATTTATGTATTTTAAATTTTTTGTTGATTAATATTAGTATGTACTACAATGCATGTTAAATTAGTTTTACATCGAAGTTACGTATGTTAAATATATCTTAGCATTGGTTTTAATGTGTACTAATAGTATGCAAATGGATGCATATTAACTTACATTTACATTCTACTAGTGTATGTTAAAATTCATGATGACGATTACTAATAGTATGCACTTAGATGGTGTTAACATAGGTTTACATGATAACGGCAATGATTTGAAAACCGGTTGAACCGGTCCGGTTCGACTGGGAAAAATGGGTTTTCCGGCCGGGAATAAACCGGTTTTGACCAAGAGTTGACTGGTCAACGAATCGGATGGTTCAACCAAATTTTTATTTTTTTTTTATATAAAACGGTGACGTGGCATTAAAACCGGACAGTTCGACCGGACCGGTTGAACCAGAACCTGATGGCAATCCGGTCCGATCCGGTTTCCGATTTTCAAAACATTGGATAACAGTGTATATTGATACAAATTAGCATTCAGTTTTTGAGTATTAATAGTATGTCAAAGTGATTTATATTGATGTTTTGTTAAACTCATGAGGATAAGTATTATTAGCATGCAATGTGATGCATTTTAATTTAAGTTTATATTCTACTTTTTTAAATTGATGTGCGTTAACATTTATGTTCACAAGTACCAATATTATGCATTTTGATGCATACTAATTTGTAAAACCCATCAAAAAATGAAAAGAAATAAAGTTGTCGAAAGTATGCCTTGAGTGATCTTAAATTGAAGAGGAATAAACGCTGAATTTTATGATGCAATTTTCATAATTTTTCGACTTGTTGTTGGTTAGATAATTTGTTTTAGGGGTAAATGAGTTTCTTTGTACACGTGGCGTGTTCTCATTGATCTTCTATGCTGTCACTAAATTCCTATGAAGTGCATACCACAATAATATGGTGCACCTTAATTTGATTGGATGAAATAGATGGTTAGATCAACACTTTCCCCCTTTCCCCCTAAATTGGGTGTTCCCTCTGGATCATGCAACTATATATATATATATATATATATATATATATATATAGATCAATAAGAAAGTAAAAAAATGGGGGAAGGAAGGAAGCTATTTGTAGCCACACATTCTGGTTAACACCTAAGTCAACACGGTGACAAACTTGTAAATAATTTGAAATCCCCTTCTAGATCTTTAACATGCATTTCAAAAACTTGTAAATCAAAATCAAATTTTCAGCATGTTAATATTCGTTTACAATGAATGTTAACGCATATACATTATTATACACCGATGAATGTTATGTTATCATATTCAATTGTGTATATACATATATAAATTAATATTCATCATAAATGAATGTTTAAGAGTACTAAATTGTAATTTTGATTAGCATACTTTCCAGATGAATGTTAACAGTCTGGAATTTTTTTCAATCTGTAAAATTGAATTGAAATGACAATCATAATTCGATTAATTACTTTTTATAAGTTTTGTACAATCAAATTCGTTTAATTTTATTGTTTTCATTGCCAAATCAAAATTTTCTCAAAAACACAAAAGTTACTCCAATATTCATAAATTTTGATGAATTCGAATTATGACAAATTGAAGATATGTATGATTGTGATTGATGAATTCAAAGATTTACAACATTTTTGATTGATGAATTATAGAATTACATGCTTTAATTTGAAATTATATATGAAAATTGATTAAATGGGTATTGTGGATGAATATTGAAGAGGAGAAAAAATGAGTGGTTGAGGTTTGCTTCCCTCTTTTCTCTAATTTTGAAGCTTTCTTCTTGATCATTCCATATATGTGTATATATATATAACACAATAAGCAAATAAAGAAGATTAATTAATAATCGTATATTAATGTATGACACATCAAAATGTCTATTTATTTGCCGGCATAAAATGTGCTGATGTGAATAGTTTAATGTTATTCCAAGTCAAAAAAGGATTTAATTTTTCTTTCTGGGAATTCCTTGTACGTTTGTTACAATATTTTTTAGTTATAAAACGTAACCTACTCATTACAGTATATTAGAAAAATTAGGAGTTTCACAACCATAAGCAAGGTCGGTGGGTTTCATGACTTTTAGCCCGTTTCCACCTTTTTATTATTGGGCTGGATGTATCAAACTTGATCAAAATCTCCATTGTATATTTCAACTTTCAAAATCTCTATTGTATGTATCCAATTTTTGATTTATGTTAATTATATGTAATTTTTCTTCGTTGTGCTATGTGTGAATGTCACATGGGTGTTATATATAGATGACACACCAGTCAAATTACATACAATTAGCAATAATCAAAAGTTAGATACATACAATAGAGGCTTTAAAAGTTGATACATAAAATAGTGATTTTGACAAAGTTTGATACATTTTCATATACATATCCCTTTATTATTATGTCTTAGAATTAATTAGTTAACAGAATTCAATTAGCCCGAAAACTTGTTTAATCTTATATATATTCTTGTAACAATTAATACGATAAACAATAACGGAATTACCTAATTAAGAAATTATTTGTCCCACATTTGCTATCTATTCCCAAAGATAAAGAACGTGTTTCTAATTGTATATAAAATTGTATGTTCAAAAGTATACTTATAAATGCACATTTAGGCATTTAGCATTATATTGCTCAATATAAATATAATTATAACTCGCGTGTTCCCGTTAACACAATGACCATGTGTTTGGTGACGATCGAGCTTATTTGGTAGCAATATTCTATGTATGTACATGCTTGTAGTTAGCTTCAACTAGTTTACCAAGCACTAATAAATAATATAAGTTTCGTTTTGCAACTCGACATATATGTGTATGTGCTCCACGTATATAAGCTTTTCACTAAAATAGTTCTTTTTTTTATAATAAGCGTATGTGCGTAGTTAAAATAAAAAAGAGAGGTAATACAATTATTAATTGTGAGATAACTTTGGAATGGATGAAATGTACGTCTTCTTGAAACAAGATATTGTGTAACGATGGTTAATTGATCTTTATAAAATATTAAACTTTAATTACTCCCTAGTACTTTACCGCAAAAGGAAAATTAGCACGTACATCTTTTTTACAAAGCAAACAAACAATGTCGCACATATAAACGGATTGCGTCTTATTTCATGCACGACTCCTACGAAAATAGTTCTTAGTAATTAATTAATATAATAAAAATGTCCATCTATATAATACAATTTATTTTGCGTGTTAAGATACACATAAGAAGACAAATTATTGTGCCAAATTAACCAGCGGTGGCTATGGATATACATTCAACTAGAAAGTGATGCGTATAGACATATATAATCGCGATGTAATTAGAAGATAATTAATACTAAATTTAATTCTATTTTATATTTTATATTTAAAATAAATCCACCAACTATTTGCTTCAAATTGATTTAAATTTAAATATATATGTAAACAAGTTTTTTTAGCCCGCGCGTTGCGGCGGGGGCTAAAAAGTACATTTTTAAACTCCGATATGAAATATGAAATTTTCACTTGACTAAGATATGATCTCTTGATGGTTTATTCTTTTGATTATACCAACATGTATGTCTATAATTGAAAAAACTTAAATTATTACAAAGTTGATTTTGCATCTAAAAGTGTATAGTGTACATGCACTGATTTTATATATTGATAATGCAATCAGTTACATGCACTTAAGTCATTTATTGCTCTTCTACTATAACTATTAAGATTTTCATCTTACTCAATTGTACAAATTAAACAAATTGCTTTGAATATTTTTAACTTTGATTGGAAGACCATTAAAGTTTTATAGTGTCATTATGTTTACAACTTCATGATCATAAGCTCCAATATTAATTGTATTAGAAATTTTGTGTCCATTTTGTTATGCTAGCTAATCTCATTAACTTAATGATATAAGAATTGATCAATAACCAATAAGACAACCATTTATTTATTAAACTGATCATACCATGTAAACTTAAAATTATTGAAAAACCCTATGAACTCATCTAGAATTCATTTTTGAATATTGACTAATCATCATTATAAATTATATTAGTATATAAAAATAGATGAAATGACTTGTGTTTTCATATCACGCTAATCATCATTATAAATTATATTAGTGTATAAAAATAGATGAAATGACTTGTGTTTTCATATCACGCTACACTAATAGAAAAAAAAGCATTTATTTATCTCATTTGTAATTCTATAAAATATCGTTTATATTTGAAATTTTATGAATAAGTAAAAAAAGAAAAAATTTAAAAAATAATAGCAAAATATAACTATTCATCAACTATTGAATGAATAATAGATTCCCACTTGACCAATAAAAAGAAAACGCAGATTAATTAATAAAATACCCCCAAGTGTAGCTTACTAAAGTCTAAAATGGTGATTAATAAATTTTGCAAGCTAGAGATTAATAGATAATTAATCAACTGAAATTAATTAATACTACCATAAATAAATAAAAAACTAATAATAACGGAAAGCAATTTAGATTTAAAAGGAAGCACGTCATACGTTTGAATTAGACCAAAGAACTACGTGTTGTACATGTGTCATACAAGTAAGATTTATTTCCTTTTTTATATAAAAAAGGTCAACTTATTATTTTGGTTGCAAGCCTTTAATTTCAAGATTGTTTATTAATTATTCCTTATAAACCTATCCTCTAAGTAATTATTTTAAATGGAACGATCAGAAGCTGATAACTACTGAATTACATAGACATGAAAATAACTAAATAAGGGTGTGTACGTTTAGTTGAAGAAAAAGTTTCTTAAGTAACTGGTATGCCAACGAGCACGATGGGAGAATCAAAAGGATTATAAAAATTTGATTTAGATTTTTATTGAAATTAAAAGTTATATATAAAAGCCAATTCAACACCAACCTAAATATGGTATGTGTCACGTTTTGCTTTGATGCAGGAGTCCAGTGCAATTAATAAACGTAACATTGCGCTGTGTTTTTCATGTGCGTGTACGTTTATACTTCGATTTATCATTTAATGAGCTAAAACTATATATATTCTCGATTATGTGTTCCTTAATTACGTCTTCTAATTTAACCAAGTGTCACTTGTATGTTTAGATTAAATGAGATGATGAAGCCTTAAAATTTTATAAAATCAGGGATCGAATATATTACATACATATAAATTTGATATAGCTAAGGTGATTATGATAAAAGTATAAATTCGCCTAAACTTTTAAAAGATGTAATATAGATGTTCCTAATAAAGTATTTAATTAGCCGTTCACAATTAATTTCTCTTGTAAATAAAAACATTTGCTATGTAAGTAACAGAAAGAGGTTATTTATATAAAATGGAAGTTTATTGCAAATTTCAAAGGGAAATCGCAAATTTCTCATCAAGAACAAGTCTATTTTGACCTTGAAACCTAAAGTTATACTATTGGTTGACAAAACGAATAAAAATGAATATTAGTATAAGTTTTTCGCTATGTGTATGAAAGAAAAGCGTTACGAATTTAAGATTACCAACAACCCAAAGAACGATACGCGGGAACACTAGATCAAAGTTTGTTCGTCAAGTACAAGCAATTACCTTTAACTTAACCGTTGAAGAACGTGAGATAACAAAAGACTACAAATAACCGAAAGATTCCTGTTTTATTACTCAAACTCAATCGGTAGAAGGAAAGAATACGATACGATTTGGTCAATCTACCTAAATGTTAGAAGCTGGTTAGGTGTAAATGGTTGTATAAGAGTAAGGAAGGGATTGAAGGCGTTCAAGAACCAAACTGGTAGTTCGGAGGGTGTATGCGGCTATAATAAAGTATTTTCTCCTGTGATTCGACGTACTTGTATCGAAAAGTTTTCGTAAAAGCATAAAGTACTAAACAAATATTCCATCTATCTCGGTTAAAATGACTATTTTAACTATTAATTCTAAAATTTTCAACTAACTATACTTTTCTAACTAACGTAGTAATGTACCTACCCACTAACATATCTAATACGGAGTACAGAACTTAGTCACTGGACAAAAAAATAGTTTTGTACCAAATTGAAACTTATAAACTTTGAAAATGATATTAACAAGTAGAACTTTACTTTGGAAACCAAGCAAAAAAAACCACAATTAGAGTAACCATTATTATTACTCACTCTGTCCCATTACAAATGTTCATCTATTTGATGCAAAATATATGAATGAATTTGATTTTAAATGTATTTTTATTGATTTAACTTTCATCAAGTATTATATAATACAAACAAAAATGTTTAAAGTTAAAGTTAAAAAAGAATGACTTTAAAAGGTTAATAGTGGACATTTGTAATGGGACGGAGGTGGTACTACTTATTATTGTATAATGACATTCTTACCCTTAACTAATTAATTTGGAATTCATTTTCCTTTTGTAATTTTAAATTTTAAGTGGGGACAATATGGTAAACATCATCAAATTTCCTTTCCAATTTTAATATTGAACAATTAGTCTCAAACATTGAAAAAAAACATGAACAAACAAATTGGGACGAATATATATAGAATATAAATAAATGTGAGATTGTATAGACAAAAACTTTGAGTTGCAAAAAAAAAGTCAAACTATCTGATTTTAGAATCGGAGTATGGTTAGTCGTTTGCGCGTACCCCCTAACCTGCCACTGGGTGGAGCATGTCATTAATTCGTTCAATGCTTACAATTTGAACTTTTAGATCCGTTTATTTAGTTTTATCAATTTGTTTATTTATCTTTAAGATAAGAAGGAAAAAAATTGACAATGAGGGATAAGCCCTACATCGTATTTTGATATATTCAAGTGCTTGACTTTTTTCTGTTCCTTTTAACGGCAATATATTATATATAAAAAGTCAACTAGCAAGATACTAAAAAGCAAAAAGAAACACCAAAACAATCTAGAACCACTTCAAGAGACATGAACTAGACTCTATACAGAACCTTAACTGCGAGGACCATAAAATGGATAAAAAAACTCACAAAACCATGAGAAAAATCCCAATCAACAGAGGTCGTGCCACTGGTTTTCACTCTGCGATATTTTTGGTACGATCCAATATTCAATATTAATAAATCCCCATCACATGAGAAAAAAGTGCTTGACTTTGAAATTCAATATTAATAAAATAATGAAACTGCATTGAAATTCATACTTGTCTCAATACTCAATTGATGTATATTTTTTTTGGATTTATTTTCCCAGCAATAATTAATCATTTGTACGTATACTAATTTAATGATGTTTTTTTTCCAACAGTGTTTTAGATTAGTGTATCCAATATTTGAATTGCTTGAATGAAGCATTACATAAACATCCTGGTTAGATTCTTGTTTTTGTAGTATACTCTTATATCGTGTTCGGTTTGTGAATGTAATTCGTAAGACGTAATCTTGAATCGCATATTAATTTTCCAACAGTTGGTTACGAATTTCATTTACAACTTTCGATCAGTTAAAACCATAGTTTTATTAGTACTATTTGTCTATTTTACAATGTTACCAAACCAACTAATTATATTACATGTAGATATATACGAAGTATGATAGTTGTGGGAGGAATGACTATTTTTAGTAGTTACAAACGCGTGACATTTGTCAATTTCTAGCTTAAAACATATCTGAACTGCTATAAAGTGTTTATTCACGGAATGCACAATTTGTTTAAGATGCTAACCAAAAATAGAATACAATAACGAATATAAAGCAAGATATGAGGTGTATAAACTTGTGTATAAGGAATTCCACAAATTAATTGTTTTCCCCCTTTATTATAACTAAAGTTGATTAAAAGATTCCTTAATCTTACACATTATACAAAGTACATTTTGTATTTAAAAAGCTATGTATGCTAATGAATTAACAACTTATAAAAATGATACAAGGACATTGGGTATGTTTGGCGCAAGTAGCTGGAGTTGGTAGCTTGTAGCTGGAGCTGGTAGTTTGTAGCTGATAGCTTGTAGTTGGTAGCTTGTAGTTGGAGCTTGTAGCTGGAGCTTTTGGTAATATTTGTGTTTGGCAGAGTAGCTGGAGCTTGTAGCTTATGAATGTAAAATGACATAAATGGAAAAATATATTAATTTTAATAGATGATTATAATTATTTGAAGGATATTTATGTAATTTCATCTTCCATAAGCTATAAGCTACTTCTATAAGCTACTTCAAGTAGCTTATGGTTTTGGAGCTTATGAAAACCATAAGTTACTTAAAATTTTATTAGCCAAACGAAGCTTATGAAAACCATAAGCTACCAGCCACAAGCTCCCATAAGCTCAAAAAATGAGCGTGCCAAACATAGCCATTGACACCCGTATATTATGGCAAAAGGTTGATAACCGGCAACCTAGACCGGCTCACAATCGACTGCCAAATCCATAATGTGGGGGACATACCTGACTCACTCCGCGGTTGTGCCCCTGACCTTGTGCTTATTGTGGCAAAGATGCCCCCACCCATTGACACCCGTATATGAAGTGGATATTTTGTTTTTTACACATAGTAGAACCTTTAGGTCGCGTTTGATTTATGTAATTTTACATAATTAGATGGAATTGAAATCTTAATTTCATCTTCAAATGTTTTGATTCACATACTAATTGATTTGGAGTCACCAAATTTCGTCACTCAAAAGGATTGTCAAATACCATGAAAATCCAATTCATCTGAGAAATTCAGTTACATCAAAAATATTTCGCGAAATAAATGACAATGTTACGGAATAGTAATTATGATAACGACACCTATTTATTTATATTCACCTTTCCTTAAGGGCAGTGATTCGTACACCATCAATTTTTCTCCGTACACCACTAAACATGCTTTAGACTATTGTACAGTACAACAACTTAAATCATATTTAATGGTGTACGGAGAAAAATTGGTGGTGTACGAATCATCACCCTTTCCTTAATCATCATTATAAGACTATTTCAACACTTTCATTGCATCATTTTCGTTCATCAATATCCTTTTTCTTGTCGGCAAAATGTATAAATTTCATCACAAATATAGTTGGACTAAATTTTTATAATAAAAGTCCTCCCTTAGAGAGAGAAAAAATAAACCATTAGGTGCAGCCGGTGGTGTAAAAGTGTTGAAGACAGTGCAGCAATTGGTTTGCTTTTTACCAACAAGGTTCCACATGGCTATATTTGATTCAAGCTGTGGGTCCATCGTCTACTAGCCGGTGTGCTATTTTGTCACCCAGCAGCCGAATTACAGAGAAATCAACCATCAACCTACCCCCTTTGTATCTTTCAACATGTTGGAATTTTTTAGGTGTTCAAATTATATTTTATATTTTAATTTATATAATCACACGTCACTTTATCTTAAAACTACTTTGTCCAGCTGAAATTCATAATAAGGGTTAGGCCACGTGATTACTTTGCGATTTGCCCGAAAACGTATTAGTGTGTCAAATATTTTAAAGGTATGAGTTTTGTCGATGCTAGAAAAACACTTATATTTTAAAATCGTGTCACACAAAAATTTAAGTTGATAAAAAGGTTCAATTATTGTTTAGCTGACGTACACTTTATACATCATATATAGTACCTCAATCTTATTATAAGTGTCATGTTTTAACTTTTTAAAGTCTTTCTTTTTTAACTTTGATCTTAAATATTTGTTTATGTTATATAATACTTGATGAAAATTATACCAATGAAAATACATATAAAACTCAATTCATTCATATATTTTGCATCAAGTATTATATTACACAAACAAAAATATTTAAGGTCAAAATTGAAAAGAAATATTTCAAAAAGTTAAAACATGACACTTGTAATAGGACATAGAGAGTATTTTTTTTATTTAATACGATACTTTTTTTACCGACAATTCGACAAACATACTATATAAATACCAATTTTTTGAGTGTTTAAAATCTAAAAATACATTGGCATCGCAAATCAACCATAACAAGAAAAAGCTATTCCTAAAAATTATCTACTTATTATCAAATTTAATATGCTTTATAACTGGTACAAGTAGTCACAGAGTATCACACACGCGTGAATTCAAGTCAAACATGCGATTGATTCAACCACGAATGGTTTTGCCGACTAAAATAGTATCAATCGAGTATTCAACAAAAATAGTTTTTACTTACGAGTTATCTATCTGACTCTTTCAAGTCGGAACGACTTGCGACTCTTATGAGTCAGAAATTCAGACAAATGTTCTGTATAATATTGAAAAAATAAGAAAATCGAAAATAAGTATCTAGAGTTTCTTTCGAAATTAATGATTTTGCCGGTTGACGACTTCACTGTTAGCCCTCATAAGTTCACTAATTCTCTTGAGACTAAAATCTTATACACTGATTCTAAAGACAACATAAATACAACTACAAGTTGTCGTTAGTTTTGAGTATCAATAGATAAAAATGACCTGTGTGAGTTATTATACGAGCAAGTACCTCTTTGAAGGAACGGAACGAGGGACACGTTTCCCTTTGGGTGTATCGTACTTTCTCACGTGGTGCTTCGGTGGCATCGTACGTGTAGTTGCAAAGGCAGGGCCGATTAGAAGGATCGTGAAGAAAAGAACTACGACAAGCTTCCACCACGAAATGTGTCGAGCTTTCAAAAAAGAAAAGGGTGTCATGAAGAGTTTTGTTTTATAACTTCTTGATTAGTGTTTTTGAAGAAAATGGTGTAAATAAGTTTTACAAAATGGATGGGAGATATAATTCTATTTCGTCTACAAACTTCTCTAATTATCAATTAATCAATTTTTTTTTTTATTATTATTATTAGTAGTAGTAGTAAATTAGTAATTGGTATTAGAAAGTGGAGTCATGTGTTTAAGGTAAGCAACTATTAAAAACGAATAGCGTAATATTTTAAAACATAATGCAGGGAGTTTAAATTTCAAACGAGCTTAGCACTAGTTTAATATTTTTTGCTTAGCTCTTAATCAAATGTTGCAATTGAAATATGTATGTTTAGTTCAAAAAATAAAATAAAATTGTTATAATAACCATATAATCTAATCATGCATAAGTAAAGAAGAATGAAAGTTTCTTTTGAAACGTCATATTATAGATGTATCAAAGTGGGTTAGAATTTAAATGGTTAATGGGTCATAGACTTATAGACAATAACATGGGTTGGGTCAAGCCGGATGGCCCATAAACAATTTGTTTCTCCCTATTTTAGAATTTTAGATGATTTTGTGTTCTATTTCCACTTCCAAAATAGTCCACTTAAAAAAATCCTTAAATTCTCAAGCTTACACTATTACTTTTAATATCTATTTTTGAAATATTGTAACTTATCTTGTATATTAGGATAAAATTGACTTTTTATGAAATTACGATAAATCCAACCATATTTGGAGGACAATCTTTTTTGGGAGAAAATGGTCTAGTCGAGTATTTCTACAAACTAGTTTTTCTTTTTGGCGAAAAGCTATTTAAGATTTTAGGAGTCCATTCGATATTCAACTTTACTATATTTTGATCATCAACTCAAATTTATCACTATTAATAATCATGAATGTGTACGCGTTATAAGTCTTGCTTTTAAAAGTACAAATAGTTGCAACTTACAATTCACCGAATTAGTTGTAATGATGTAATCATACGACAAATTATCATTAGTTATTTGATTTTCATTTTAAAGGAATTCTAGTTAAAAACACATATATTGAGGTTTGCATACTTGAAGCTTACAACTATTGTGAATGGGTATAAGATAGCAAGCCACCCGTGTATAACTATGTCTAGGCCTGTAAGCGAACTGAACGTTCGGTGAACTATTCGCGAACCGTTCAGCGGGAAGTTCGTTTATGTTCGTTCGTTTTATTATATGAACGAACATGAACAAATTTTTAGGTTCGTTTAATTATATGAACGAACATGAACACATGTCTCGTTCGTTCATTTACGTTCGTGAACATTCGATAACATGTTCGTGAAGGTTCGGTTAAATGCGCGTTTATTAACTAATAGTTTAATTAAAGTAATACATATTTGTATATCTTATTTTGATTTAAGCTAAATTCTAAATATAATATTATTAAATATTTAGATAGTTTCATTTAATACTACTAAATATCTAGATATTTTTACCTCACATTGCCCTCTCATATTTCCCTCCACTCTAAACACATATCCATTCTATCCCTCCACTAATTCCAGATCTGCTGCTCTTACCTACGATCGGACCAAGCAAAGGAGTTTATCTTGTAATGTTGAATATGCATTGCAAAGTTTCAAGTTCTATAATATATATGTGTAGATAGGTATATATACGTTCATTTATGTTTGTTGAAGTTCGTTTAAGGTATTAACGAAGAAATTCATTATATTATGTGTTTGTTCGTGTACGTTCGTTTGTGTTTGTGAACAAACAAATTTTCTCAATGAACAAACATGAACAACAAAATACGTTCGCTTATCCGTTCGTGTTCGTTCGTTTGTTCGTTTGTTCGTCAAAACCTTAATGAACGAACATGAACAGACTTCGTTCGTGTTCGTTCGGTTCGTTTACAGGCCTAACTATGTCTATAACAAACAAGGCCCCTACACCCAAGGACAACATCATATGTACCTTGCTTGTCTGCTAACCTAACCGAATGGTCCATGGCCAGGACCAGACCACCGTCAGCCATATTCCCAAACCACATGCACCCAACATGCAGCTTGCAGTCCCTCAAGCCTCTATCAAGGCATTTATTACCAACAAAAACAAAGTAACAAACATTCAAAAAAAATGGCACATACTGAGATGCATTTCAATATTAATCATCTATTCATTTAACTCAAAACAAGGATCATTTTGCTTACACACGTGTATTACATCAAGAGTTTTATATCTAAAACAAAACCATTGAATTCGGGAATGGAATCACAACGGTTCTTCACGACATACCTTTACACCAAATGGGCGAAGAGTAGCAGACATTTTTGCAACGGGAAAACACAAGTTTGCGTTATTCCATGCCCCGAACCGCCTGCCCATTTTTAGATAGAATTCTCGAGGGAATTTGAGGTCGCCGGTCAGGTTATTTCCATTGACATAAAGTGTGGTCAAATTAGTGAATTCTGTTAGTTTGGGTGAGAGATAACCTGACAGTTTATTGTCGTTTAATCCCAAAAACCGAAGGAGTTTCAAGTTGGAAATTGACTCAGGGATCTCACCAGTCAGCTCCATGTTCGAAAGATCCAAAACCATGAGCTTGTGAAGATTTTGCCAATTGAAGTTCGTAAGATCACCCTTTATGGGATTGTTTGACAAAATCAACTCTTCTAATGAACTCATTTCTTGATTTGCAAAATCCAACCCACCAGAAATCTTGTTGTTGCTGATATCTAACAGAGTTAAATTCTTCAAATTACTAATCACACTTGGGATATCACCCTCTATTTGGTTCTTACTCAAGTCAAACTTCAGGAGAGAAGTCAACCCTCCAAAAGTCAAAGGTAAGCTCCCAGACAATAAGTTTCTACTCAAATCCATGATCAATAACTCACTCAAATCACCATAACTTTCTGGGATTTTGCCTGTAAACTTGTTACCAGACAAAACCAACCTTTTCAAGTGAGTCAGATTACCAACGCTAACCGGCAAACCACCAGAGAATCCATTATCTATTAGCACGAGGGATTGGAGCTTCTTGAGGCTGCCAAAGGTGGTCGGGATATGACCGGTCAAACCCGGGTTTGCACGGAACTCAACAGACTCAATAGTGCTAGAAATCGCATCCCAATTAGCTGATTGAATCGAAACCGGGCCTTGGCTAGGTGAGATAACACAGTTGAAAAATGACAATGATTTCAAGTGTTGAAGTTGAAACAAATGTGGTCTAAATTCAAGATTTTGAGCACAAGGAAGAGAGTTATCATGAATCGGACCAATGCTCAAGTCTGTGACATACCAGAATCCATCATAAACATCACATGAAACACCCTGTAGAAACAATACAAGTGGACATCATTATTTATCATCAAAATGACTAAAAATGTTGACTTTTTAAATTCATTAGATAGGACTGTTTTCCAAGATTTCATGCTATTTTGAACGTTATTGACTCATAATGAGATTAAGTTGCATAAAATTAGTATAATGGTAGGTCCAACAAACATAAAAGGAAAAAAAATCTAATCATATAAACATCAAATTACTGAAGGAATACTTAGGATTTGGACTTTGGCTTTTCAAGTTATGTCAACTTTCTTGTGTTCTTAATAATTTTGACTAGTTGAGACTTTATGATAATTGTTTTACCTTGTGTTATACATACATAAACATAGGATTAGATTGAGTTTAACAATGATGATACACATAACAATCTTATCTTATATAATGACAAAAACAAAGTTGAAATAATAAATAAATAAATAATTAACTGAATGGATAATAATTCTTTTTTCCTCTATAAGATTTAAACATGCTTTAGTTTCAGTGAAAAAATTAATGTACCTGAATGGGAGTCCAACCACAAGGATCAGGATAAAGATCAGAACCATTCCACCAATTGCCAACAAACCCTTGAATAGCAGAGTATAAAGCTGCTTGCTCTGTTTTCACCATTGGAGCTCCTATTGAATCTCCATCTGCATCTCCATTAACACACATTCCCATCAAACCAACCATCATCAACATTCCAAATACAAAATACCCATCATTTCTAACACTAAAATCCATCACAAATTTAACTGTTTTACACCCAACACACAAGCAGACCTTGAAAACAGAGGATTGATATATAATACTCAATTGTCAAGGAATTCAAAGGTGTTTAATAGGATTTTCTTAGGTGGATATACAGAATAGAAAACCTATCTACAATCTGAATAGATTTTTCACAAATTTGGGATCAAAAACTAAAAAGAGATGACAGTCATAAAAAAGAAAGAAACAGATCACATGTGAGATGATGATGATATAATAATGAAAATGTAATGGGTTTTGCAATTTTATCTCAAATCTGCAAAACTGTTAAGAAAACCAGTTAGTTTTCAACTAGGAAAAGTCCAAAATGGCAACTTTTATAGAGCAATTTAGGGTAAAAAAAACAAGAACACATAAGGAAGGCTAAAACAGAGTGCTCTCATTTCCATGTTGTTTTATAGCAAGGCTAAGGTAGAAAAGAAAGATAGTAGAGTTGCAGAGATATAAAAAAAAATGTACATAAAATCAAAAACAGCTAGAAAGCTAACAATGCACAGTTATCAATGATCCATAAATGTATATATTGTAAGAGAAACAATAAGGGAAGTCTAGGAGTCTAGATGGGGTTGGTGTGTTTAGCTTTAAAAGAAAGTGATGTGTAATGATAATTATGGTGTTTCATTGAATTAGATTATGAAGAAATAAAGATGGTGATGCGAGTGTTTGGATCTTTGGGGGTTGGAAGAGATTAAATGGGGTTAATAAGGGTTGCTAAAGTTTGTTCAGAGAAAGGTAGGGGACCAATCTATGTGTGCATGTTGTTATGTGTAGGATGTTTATGTGTGCATGCAAAATGATACAATAATAAATTAATGAGATGGGTAGATTATGATTTTATAGCATTGTTTTCTCTTTTATATCTTTTTTATTGAGTTGCTTATTATGTCTTATTTATGTAGTTTGATTGTGTTATGCTTAATCATTGCATATTAGCTTACATTAAGCAAAAATGTGATGCATGAAAAGATAAGGGCAGTCCCAACTGACCAATCACTTGCAAATTGGTTTCAACCGATTTGCAGTTGGTAACATTGGTTCAATCAGTTAATCATTACTTGCAAATCACTTCACTTTCTAATCAGTTTACCGGTTGAAAAGGTAGGGCCTGCATGAGTTTTTTTTAGTATATAATAATAGTGGTATATTGGTAAATATGGGGCTAGAAAAATTATGTGATTAGTTATTTATGACAATGAGTAATCAGTTTTGAATCAGTTAGTGAAAAACTGACGCGGAAAAAATAGTTGGGAGTGGCCTTTGCTAAGACTTGCTCCAACTGTTGTTCCCTTCTCCGTCAGATTGAACATCATTTTGGTGACATTGTAGGCACCAAAACCTTGCTTGAGCGTTAGTTTGGAAGTTGTTGGTTTATCGACGGGTTTCAGTTTTTTGTGTGGACCCAAATTTATTTTTTTATGTTGTTATGGTGCATAAAAGGGGTATAATGATAAATGTGAGACCCGAAAAACTAAGTGATATGCAGCAGTTGGCACTGTTGTGTCGGTTTTGGAAAATGTTCACATGGCACTATTGTTGTATAAACTGATGCTTCAATTTGTGTCTCGATTGAGAGTGGTCTAACGATGAATTATTAGTTAGACCATAATCTAAGCGGGATGCTCGATAATGTGATATTACTTCTCACACGATGAACATGAAACGCTATAACAAGTTGAGATTGATGAAAAATTACTTAGTATCACCAGTCATGTTAATATTGTATAGAATAAACTTAATCGTTTAGCATTATAGTTTATACATCTTAAACTATTGCATACGTATTTGATATCGAGGATACTTGTGTAATTATTATGTTCTTTCTTGATTTAACATATAAATCAGATATGAAGCTTTTTTTAATTAGAAATAATACTCTAATATTTGACAATTAAATTTGTACGTAGATATATAAGGAAAAATGAAAGAGCATGAAAATGCATGTAAGACAAAGGGGCCAGATTGAAACTTTTCAGTTTTCATTGAATGCTCCTGCCAAGGAAGAACTTTGTGTAACAAGACAGCTCCATCAAATCATATGTCTTTCATTTTTAAATTATTATTTAACTCCAAATTTATTAATTGAATGTTTACAATGTTTTTGTGTAATTAAGATAAAGCATGCTGATATAAAATAATAAAAATAAAAAGTAGGTTATTGTCCTTCTTCATGGATTAATGAAGGTCTTGTGTGTACATAAATTTGTGTTGTTCAATCAGAAAAGTTAATTCCTTATTCAAAAATATATATATATACTAATTCCTCCTTTTAATGATCACTCTAGCAAGATTGTGATACCACAAAATAAAGAAATTCAAATAGGCTATGTCTCTTTATATTACTTACAGCATCTCCGATGTAAAAAAGCTTTAGAAAATTCTTTTACATTCCACCTCACTTACTTTATAAAAAGTTTTTAGTCCAATGTTAAAAAGCTTTTGAAAAGCTTTTTTAGATATGAGGAGGGGACTAATATGAAAATATTATAGCATAAAATAGCAAAAAAGCTTTTGCCCCAAAACTTGATAAATCTTAAACTTTTCATATAAAAAACTTTTACTCCAATTATCAAAAACTTTATCAACCACTTTTTTACACAAAAAAGTTTTACATAAACCCTTCATTGGAGGTGCTCTTACCATACCCCTTTAGTATAGAATGTAAGAAAAAGTGGTAGAATAAAGTACATAATGTAAGAAAAATTAATGGGATAAAGTACAAAAAAATTGATTTAAAAAAAATAAGTGGTATGGTAAGTAGTAACCAAATATTAGAAAAAAATAAAAAGAATGAAGTGACGACGATGTCAAGTGTTGAGATACCGAAACAATCCAATTCGATCGAGAATTCGAATATTAGAAACAACGAAGTGATGACAATGTCAAGTGTTAGTATGTTACCGAAATAATCTATTTCGATCGATAAAAGGGGAACAGTTATTATACGGAATACATATAATCCTTTTGTACTAAGAAAAAATTTACCCATTGAATATAATAAATGATGGTGTGAAAAGTATAGTACAAAGGGTAGTTCAATATACTCAATTACCAAAATTTGAATATTGAAACATGTTGGTCATCCACTACTCCACTAGTAGCAAATTTATTATCCATCAATGACAAAATTTGAAACCATTGAGCATATGAAATGGTAAGTACATATAACAACTTTAGGTCCATTGACTGGTTGTACCATGTACTCAAATAGTTGTACCATATGTTTGCTTAGGCAATGGATCCAGTACTTATGAACAGAAGTAATTCATGAACCCTGCAACTGCAATCACAGAAAATGAATCAATACAAAGGGGACTGACACTTTTGAGGAACCCTAATGTACCCAAAAGTACATATATATGCATGCACAATCATCTTACTGGAAATGTTAAGTCATTACATAAACTTCTTTGGCATTTGTCTTATATTCATTCACTCAACTCATACCAGTCTAACTTCTTCTTGCACCTTTTATCTAAAAAATGTAATCGACCATCTATCGACCCCCATCGACCGGTTACATGATTGGTTTCACGACCAATATGAGGGAAGTAAATCGCATAACCCACAGTCAGCAACGTGTGACATGGATTGAACCTTGACCTCCACATTTATGTTGTATGTCTCTCACCACTAGGTTACCATCGTAGAGACACCTTAAAAAGTCATTAATTGATGGTATTTTTGTAAATGATTAATCTAATTAAGATCTTTTTAATTAGTAGACAAAACAGAGTTTATAACCATATGACAAAGAAGGGGCTTTAATCAATTATCAGATTACTTTATGAATGTTATAACGTGTAGATGATGTTGTATAATGTTTATAGATCGAGTTAAAAGTGTAAAACCATGTAAAATAGAATATTTAAGTAATACTCCGTAGTAGTATGTTTTTAGAACTTTATGAAACCTAGAATGATTGTATGGAGAGGACCACATGTAGGTTGTAGTAAATACAAAAGTGAGAAGTATTATGGTACTATTGGACCATAATATGAATAATATACACTAAAGTCTAAAATACAATAAATAATTGTCCCTATTTACTTTTTTACAATTCATACTTTTTCCCCTAGTGTACTTCGATCGCTCATCAATGTGTGTGTGTGTTAAATAATGAAGATATAAAGAGTCGTAATGACATCCTTGATTATCATTGCTCACATGTAGCACAAGTTGTTTGGGAATTTGAATAAAGGTGTGATGATTTGGATTTTGTTTGAGTAGTGTATGAAGGACTCTTTAAATAATAATTTCGATCGTTTGAGTTCACAAAATCTTTAATGTAACAAGACAAAAAAAAACATTTATAATTTTGGTAAATAAAGTAAGCAAAATCAAATATGTTATATCCAGAATCATTTTGACGGTTAAAATCAATTAGCGGAAAACGAACAAGTGTTTTGCTAATATGTGCCCTTGTCATGATAAACTGTTATTAATGATGTCAAAATTTCTCTAAATATTACCAATTCCATTTAGTAATTATCAACTCAATCTAATATTTATCATTTTTATGCATATATTAGTTACAAAATTTGATATCAAAAAAATTTTGTATCATTAAATATACTTTAACGTGTGTCACATAGTACACGTTAGTAGAACCCAACTAACAATCATACATTTTCGTGAATAGATGCAACATTTCACCAAAGAAACTAAGAAAGTGATTGGTAGACCTAATTTTATAGAACTAATTTTAAACCTAAAAATGTGATTGGTGGGTTTGCAAAAGTGAGTGGATGAGATTAGGAGAGAGAGAAAAAAGCAACCAATCAGAAAGTTATGCCGGTTTTTAGGTCTACGTAGTTATGTCTTTTAGCATTACTCACCCACCATTTAGGAGTTCGGCTCCCTAGATCCCGGAAAACACGGTACCCTTTGATCCCTACAATTTAGTGGCAGTCCGAGGTAATTTAAATGATGTGTACTACTCCGCACTTATTGACTCATTCTATAACTTAACTTGAAATACCATTTATTATCAACCAAATTTAAATTACACTAAATCTATCGATACAAACTTCAAAAAAAAAATATTACTATTATTTCATTAAAAAGATAAAAGACATCCTTAATACATAATCTAATAAGATCTTGTTATTTGATTTGTTAGTACCCCACATTTTAGTGCAGGAAGGAGATATGACGGGGCAGCATAAGCAGTCATCCCACAAGAACTTTTAAATTGCGTAAAAAAGGAAAAAGAAGTTAAGGCATTAATTATTACATTTCAAAATTTTCACCCTCACAAAACTATAAAAAAAAAGAAAAAAAAATTGTTTTCGCCCTCACCGGTCAAATTTCCTAGCTCCGCCCCCTATGTTTTACTGGGTTTTATTCCGTAGATAAATGTCGAGTGGGGGTCCTTGGGTTAGTAGTAAAAGGGACACGACGGATTGTCGTGTGTCGGTTCATCAAACAATATTGGTAAGCCGTCTATCTCATCTTTGATATTGTCGAGCTACCTCTATGAATTCAAGTTAACTTGATCGACTAAAAGATTAATACTAGTTATTTTGCCTCTATGTTTTGGTCTATTGAGATTTAAACCACTTCTAAATTACATCCTTTTGGTCTACGATGAAATTTCACCGATCGTTCTTTTACATCAAAAATTAGCCCTTAAGTTCTAACACATAACATGCATACAATGATAGATCGTTAGTTTGTTGAGTTAATTTTTTTTTTTACTTTTAATTTAATTTTTCTAAAACTTTTAATACGTTTGTCTATTTTTAACTCATTACAATGACTAATCAACCCTCGTGTTCATGTCATGTATCATAACGATTGTTTGCTAAAAGGATCAAAGGCGTATAAAGTTGCAAACAACATTGGATGATCAATGTAATATTTAGAATCAAAGGACGATTAACAAGTAACAACAATACCGTATTTTTCATAAATCACATGAACAATCCGCGTATCATTTGCCAAGTTTCAAAAGTGTAACATTTTATTTTATCTAAAAGGGTAGAGAAAATATACCTTGCAAGTTATGAGACGATCCAAGAGTACTCTTTATAAAGATGGGCATAAATTTTTTTTCCAATTGTTATATTTTATAAAAGAAAGTAACGAGTGGAAAGGATAAACAAACATACACGCATATCGATACTTTTAACTGATCTACAACACGAAGTATGAATATTAATATTAAATTAGTTTTAAAATGGACATAATAGGGAAAAAGCAAATGTATAGATGAGTAGGATAGTGAAATATCATACAAGTAGCCCACCCTACTTAATTGCTCTCTATCCTCTATTCCTCCTCTTCTTCATCCAACTCATTACACACCAATCGTCGAAATTATCATACAAGTAGTTTATTGTTGTATGATACAAGTAGCCCACCCTACTTAAAGGCGATGTATATTATGTTGTATGATATTGATGTTCGGCGAAATTAGTTTATTGTTGGAGTTTATAGCTGAAATTTATTTTGAAGCTGGAAGTTAGAGGTTAATATTTATTATTAGTTTTTGGTAAACCAGCTGAAATCGAAAGCTTATAGACAAAAAAATATATATGATAAATAGTTATATAACGGGTAGTTAACTATTTATGTAATTTACAATTTTATAAGTTATGAGACTATATTAAAAGCTGGTTCAACTGGTTTATTTTTTCCATAAAATCTATTTTTTTTTCAACCAAACAATGCTAACTTAAGCTTTTAAAAATTTAAACTTAAACTTTTATAAGCTTTCCATAAGCTTGTCATGAGACAAGTTTAGCCAGCTTCAAATATACGGAACCATGGAAACTTAAATGAAAATAATCAAATATTTAATAATACTATTTCTAGCTTTTAAGAAAATGCAACGTCTAAAATCAAAATCTAATTTCACACTTCATGAACCTTTTTTAACCAGCAAACATTGATAATAAAATAAAATTAAAAGCATTGACTGCCAGAAGATGAATGAATAAGGATTTGGGTACCAATATCCAGAAGTAGAAGAAAATAAGAAGCAAATGAAAAGGGAAAGAAGTAAACAAGTAGCTAAACAGAAGCTGTCGATATGAAATCAAACCACCAAAAGATTGTTGAGAAAAAACCAACTTAATTGATAGGAAACTCAAAGGTACAACATCTGCTAGAAGCATTTTATCATATTAAAAAATGAATAATGTGCAACTGTTGTATGAATGTAAAGAACGAAACGCGCATCAGATAGACAAACAATTAAACGGAAGCTACAAAACTTACTAATAACCTACATTATATGGACTTATGTTGTTTTACAGACTAACAATGTGGGTACATCGAAGAAAAATTGATGCACCGATGATCATGTTGACAAGAATTTCCATATTTTCTTGCCAATGGATGCTTCACCAGGATGTGGCTCAGAACCATCATCATCGTCATCATCATCTTCATCATTGTCTTCTTCTTCACTCTCATCCTCATTATCATCATCTTTATTATCATAGAAGTTCTTAGACTCAGGGGTCATATTAACCTCCTCAATTATTTCTGTGTTTTTAACAATTTGTACGGCAGCACTGCTGCCTGCAACATCTCCAGGTGTTTTAAACTGCAAGAATCACATATACATATTCATCATATAATTACTACATAAAGTTAGCAGTGTAATTGGAAAAAAATATATGTATACTTACAGCTGTATCTAATATTTCAGTCTCTCTTTTGCTAATTGTGACATGTACCATAGCTGTGCTGCCGTCCTCACTAGTAGCTTGTGTATCAACAGCTGACGTTACTTCGTGCTTTTTCGTTGCATCATCCGTTGTAACAGAAGCTTCCTTCTTGTTTCTGTTACTGGTAGCAGCTTTAGCTTGAGGGGCTACGTCATCACTTCTCATATGCAATACAAAAACTACAAGTTACGGGTCACTCTATAACTCAATTCAACCATGTAAACACACAACCATCTATTCATTAATCTACAATAACTGCAATAGAAAAATGTATTTAATTAATAGATGTCCCAAAAAACTGCAATTTGAGATGTCATATAAATATTGCAGCAGTGCCATATTAGGAACCTTTCAAATCAAATTACCTATTTACTCATTGCCATCATTAAGATGAATATGAAGGTTGATTTGGGGCTACCAGAATTCACCTGTTATCGCCATTCACCGATAGGTACTTTACACAATGACTAATAACCTAAGGAATCTCAAGATAGCACTTTTGTCAGACACTGAAGTTATCATAGATGGTAGAAGCATAAATACTACATGCGTGTACATATGATAAATTGACTGAGATCTCCGTGACTACACTTTCTATCAATGTGCAGAATTAAAATATATATGATGTACGAAATGGCAATCCAAATAATTCATGATTTCATTGGATTGCAAAAAAAAAAAAAAAGTGCTTGTTTCCATTTTCCAACAACTAGAACACAAAACTAACACGTGCAGTTTTACATGTTTAGCCTTTTCGCTTTTGACTTGTAAATTATTTAGTTAAATAGAAACTTACGTCTTGCGTCGTCCTCTAAGATTATATCGGCTTTCTCCAGGAGCTTGCACTGGAGGAGCAACCGTTTGTCGCCTCTTTCTGCGTCCACCAGCCGTAGTTACACTTTCAGAATGAACCTCACTCTCACCAGCATCCATCTCACTTCCACTCACTAAAGAGGTTTGGGCATGGGCCCGTTTTCTCGTAGAGGGTCCCACACTTTTTTCAACATAGCTAGAAGCTCGGGACCTATCATCATTAACGTTGACGGAAGCATCAAGCTTGTCTAGCTCAACAGAGACATCTTCAGGAACTGCCTGAGCAGTACGGCTTTTATGGGCTCCACCTTTTGGTTTCCTCCCGGGTTTCCGCCTACCACTTCTCATTTCTGATTGCTGAGAACCTTCAGGAACTTCAAGATTCTTGCTCCCTATGTAGCTCTGATCATCATCATGTAAATCATCTGCAGTTCCAAATGGTTCCTTTTGAGCAATATTATCACCCTCCAAACCAGCTAGCACAGATGAATCTTGAAGTTTTTCATCAAGATTGGTCCTTGTCTCAGTTAGTGGTGTTTCTGGAATCTCATGACGTTCATGCTCCATTTTTCTGTGCGGGGACAGCTTAAACGCAGTTGCACTCTTCTTGAGCCAATTCACAAGACCTCCGGTACCAGGAGACTTTAATTTATTTGCAAGTATGCCCTCGGACTTTTCACTAATTTCATTTAAAGTCCTAACATCAGGAAGTTGCAGATCAGAGAGTTCATAGCTCCTAGTGACTTCCCCACAGTTCCCGCAATTCTTAAGTTTCTCAACAAACTCAATAAAACGATTTCTCTCTTTTATGAGTTCTTCCCTTTGGCTCTTTATCTTCTTGCTAAGAACACCAAGGAGGTCAATGTCTTTACGCAACTCGAGCTGGCTTTCTTCTAACTGTTGATTGTTCACGGCGATCTCGTTTTTCTCTTTATCTATTCGACATCGTTCGGATTTCACCTCTTCTAAGTCTTTTCTTACAACTTCTTTCAAGTAACTAATATTTCTAAGTTCTTTTCCCTGCATCTCCTCGAAAGCTTTCTCCTTTTCCTGCATAGTTTTCTCCATTTCCATTTGTTTATTCTGCAAATCCACCTCAAGATCTCGTTTTCTTTGCTCAAAATCATGAAGAAATTGTCTATGCTCATTTTCAAATTTCTCAACTAGAAGGGACTCCTCATGCTTCATTGTAGCAGCAAATGTATCTCTTTCCAATTTAATGGCTTCCAGCTCTGTTTTGATGTAATCTTTGGTGGAAAGTTTCTCGCTTTCCAGTTTCTCTTCTTCCGATTTCCGTTGTTTCTCCCAGTTGTCTTTTTGTTCACTAAATTCCAGCAGTTCCCTATTGATTTCAGATCTCTTCTCATCTAATGCATCCCATTCCCGCTCAAATTTCACTCTATCTTTCCTCAAATCGTCAACTTCTTTCATAATCAACTCTTTCTGAGCTCTGCATTTTTCTATCTCCTCTTTAAGCTCCAGCTGTAAACGGGAATAATTATTTCTTTCATCTTCTGTAACTTTGAGTTTCTCAATCTCTGCATGAACTTGTAGCTCCTTTTGAGTGATCTCATCTTTAATTTTTTCGGTATCAGCTTTCAGAGCTTGCAGACTTTCGATCTCAGCAAGTAATTGTTTCTTGTCTGCTTCCAATTCTTTGGCCTCTGCTTTAGAAGATCTCTCCTTATCCTTCAGTGCCTTAAACTTCAAATCAATCTCCTTTTCTTTTTCATTGTATCTTTCTGATTTCTTATCAAGAGCTTGCTCTAGCTTTCTTAATTTTTCCTCCTTATGATTCATTTCAACTATTTTCTGCTCGACTGCTTCTACCTTGCTTCTCATATCAGAATCAATAGTTTTCCTCTTTTCTTCCATTTCCAAATCAAACTCCCGGCGTTTTGAATCTAGGGCATTTTTATGGGCATCTAGAAGCTTCTGAATCTCAACCTGCAGCAAAACATTCATTATTAGTGTAAGTCATGATGTCAACCCCATTTTCTTATAAACTCATCATGTTCTATCTCATAAGAGTCAAAAAGTATGAGGTAAAAAATTAGCTGTATGGGACAGTTAAAATGGTTAAAAGTTACCCAAAGTGCATATTTATGCATACATCCTCCTATGTTGTTTTACTGATAAACATTGACAATTATTCTAATTATGTTGCTTTCGTGGTCATTACTAAACTATCTGTAACAAATTGAGAATATATCGCAAAGAATTTAACGGTCAACCCATACTACATTGTTTCGACCCATGTCAAAAATTGAACTGCCTCAATCCGAGCTCATTTGGACCAGTTACACAACCCACTAGACCTGTGAATATTTCCATCTCCAATGTTTACTTAAGAAGGTTGCATATTGGCATATTGCACATACAGACATTAAGAGTTCAGTATGAACTCACTCTTTCCTTGGCAGTCAACTTCTCGGTCAAATCAAGCAGTTCCTTCTCCTTAATTTCAAGTTTCTTTTTAATTGAATCAGCTTGCTGAAACAAACGATGGACAAAGAAAAGCAAAATGAAATAACTGGCTTTCAAAAAACAGTCAACAGAGAAAAATCAGAAACATACTTCCTCCTTCGCAATAAGGTTCAATAATCTCTTGTTTACATCATCTTCTTTCCTCTTTGACTCCAAAAGGCTCATGTCAATCTTATTTTGTGCCTCCTCAAGTTCCCTCTCCTTGTGTTTAACAGACCTTTCAAGTTCGTTGACTTTTTCCTCCCTTAAATTGATAATTCTTCGACCTTCACATAGCCTCTCTTCACCCTCCTGCAATTTCTTCTCCCATTCCCGCAGATCCCCTTTATGTTTGGAATATGTATCTTCCCATGCTTCTCTCCTATAAACAAATATTATTATCATATACAAAAATCCACAAAAGTGATGTTATGGAGTCCAATTTGACAGTTACTATATATCATTAAATAATCAAAATACATAACCAACTGTAAGTCAACAATGGGTGTATAATAGTGTTTATGTGTGCTCATGAGCTCATAGTGTTTGATACTTTGATGTAACAATTTGATAACAAATTAACCAGGTTGATATTAGCATAATGTTTAAAAATTAGATCAAACCTGATCCTGCAAAAAACTGAGCTAAATTGATCAAAAAAGACAATTTGTGCAAAAAAGTAGGTTATAAGAATGGGTAAATAGTGACTTTGTTTCACCTTATTAGACAATCGATTCTTGCAATTAGCATTACCCAACACTGAAATTTTGACCACTAAAGAGAGATCAGTTTATCCAAACATTTAAAAACCGATTATTGCAAACTCACAAACTGAAAATCAAAGACACCCTTAAATCTACTAATTCAAATTGTTATAAAGTATGATTACTTTAGCATCCATACCCTGCAATAAAGGACTGGCGTTCACTCTGCAACAAGCTTTCATTTGTCTCTAGCTCTTGCATTCTTGTCTCCACCTCCAAACTTTTTTTATTTGCCTCCGCAAGCTTTGCATCCGCATGGCGCATCTTTTCTTCCACCTCTCTAGCTTTATCCCCAATTCCAGCTACTAACATGTTCGCATCAGCCAAACTAGTCTGTGATCTAAGCTTAACTTGTTTATTCTCCTCATCAATTTCACGTAACGCCTTCTCAAGCTGCAGAATATATGTTTTGACAACATTCAAAAGTCATTATAATCATACAAACTTTAGCTCTAAAAAAGTAGAAGCATATTCAAAGGATTTTATTGCCCATAAAACTAAGATAAATTCTTACATCTGCCCGACAACGCTTCTCATAATCTAAAGCTTTTCTCAAGTTATCCGCTCGCTTTTCAACTTCAGATACAGCCATCAAGTGAGCAGCTTCTTCTCGTTTAACAACTTCTTGGGTCTCTGACAATACTTCTCTAAGTTCCTCAGTATTTGCAGTCAACTCCTTATTCTCAATCAGCAAGAGTCCCATATTGTACTGGTAATCAAATAGCTGCATAATAAAAACAAATCAATATGACTCGCATACAGCTTAAACACCTGCAACACATGATAGAACTTGTGTGACCCAAGACAAATCACAATGACTCGTAGATTAATCATGCATTATTCTTTTCACTACCGCACCTACCTATAAATTGAAGCAACAAACAGTGATTTACAAGGTGAAATTGTTTGAAATTCCACGTTGTAGGTCGTAAGCCCGTTATACTTTCACCTAGAAGCATAAACTACCTCAACAAGAGATATGAGCATTCAAACGCATCGATTCTACTAGTCTAGTAGTAACTAGTAATACACTTACAAAAGTCCTGCCTACCGAAGTACAGCAACATTAACAGATTCCAATATTTTAACAGTGATCAAATAAGGGTATCATGTAAAAATCCTTAATATAATATAAAGATCAATAAAAGCACCTCTTTTTCAAGTCTAGCAGTCTTTTCAACCAATGCTTCATAATCTTTCCTTTCCATACTAGCTTCATCTAGCAACCCTGCTTCTTTAAACCGTCTCCAATCATTCAAATCGCCACCGTCATCAGCCTTCGTATTCGCTCCGGCATCATTCAACAACCCTAGCGGCGGCGGTGGTGGGCCGTCCATAAACGCAACCGCCTTTCCTTTCCCTGACACGTGTCTTGTGTTTACATGTGTATCGGTTCGTTGGGTTATTGATAATGGGGATCGTGTTACCCTTTGTTGTGATGGAAACATCTGCTGTAACTGAAAGAAAAAAGACCCAGAATATTAAGATTTGAAATTGTGCAAGATTAGGGTTTTAGAACCCTATAAATTGGGGATTTGGGGTTTTAGAATATAGAATTAGTAGAATGAAGGATTACGCTGGAACTGAATTTGCAGGCGTAGAGGGAAATTAAACTAGACGAAAGATTTAAGATTTTTATTATCGAAAAAGGTTTTGAATTTCGACAAATAGGAGGGGGTTTTGACGGGGAAGGTGACTCAGAAAGCGGTATCAACAATACCCGTGTGGGCTTTTAAGGTTTGTTTGGATTTTCAATCTTTCATGAGTCTTAAAAGTTAAAACTGTTTCAAAAAATTAAATTACTCTTATATATTAATTAAAAAATGTTTAAACCTTATTAAAATTTACTAATATAACCTCCTTCCATAACTGATTTTCTTATTATATAAAGTGTGCAAAATAACAAACAGTTAAAATAACTTATGAAAAGTAAAGTAAGAATTGATCATATTATATATAAATTGAATAAAATACTTGAATAATATGTCATCAATATTACACATCTGCTTTGACGTGTGGATGTGTAGCAAAATCAAAATTGTATAATTGTCTGCTACTTCATGCGGGTATCATGCTATAAAATCAAAATTGTATAATTGTCTGCTACTTCACGCAGGTATCATGCTGTTATTATATTAAGTAAGCAATAAACTAAAACTGATTATTCGATAAATTTGAAAAATAAAGCTTATTAGTTTATTTAAGACGAATAAACGTGTAAGCCTCAAAATAAGCTAAATCACAAATGATTGTGCTCTATATTGTCATATCTACGAATTCTAAATTATAGTTTCGTGTACTAGTGGTCCAGCCACAACCTCCAGACCTACACCCAATTACAATAATTCATATAACTTCAAGGGATACACGTTGCTAGGTATAACAAAGTATAAATTATGATTACAAGTATGTCAAGTGACAATAGTTATTCTATATACAAATCATCTCATGAGTTCACATGGATCTTCATGCTCAATTTCAATAAATATTGCTTAAAGTGATCGATTACAAGGAAATTGTGTCAAAACATGAATAAAAGATAAGTCGAAGTCAAAAGGTCGAAGGAATAGTACTCTTCAAATCATATAAGTGCCCATATGAATTACAAGTTTAAGAAGCTAATGGTTTAAGAATGGACACCAATTAAAAAAAAAAATTCGGTGCTTTGTTCATTATTAAGTAGTAGCTTTAAAGCACAGCAGGAGCAACACTGATTATATTCAAGTTCATACAGTGCTGAGAAAATAAACATTACATAAGTGGGATAAATAGGGATTTACAGCACCGACTAAACACTCACTCCATTTAATGTGCAGTTAATCGTGACTCACAAACCTAGTATTATAATCCATAGTTCTTCGTGGGATCCATATTGAAGTATATCAAATGAATTATCACATAATTTGCAGTCTAAGTTACCCTATAGTAAATCATATAAATCTAAAAATTTAGTCGTCGTGGTGACATTTATAAAGACCCTTACAATTCAACAAAAAGCGTTATATATGTACTTAATTTGTAGTCAAAGTAAGTAATTAAACATACTAACGGAGATTGCCTAACTTAAAAAATAGTTTCAAGTAAAACTTATAAAAGTTTCAAGTAAAAATGATAAAGGTGCGAGTTTGAGTATCGTATGCTAGAGATTTAAGCTTATATGAGTAACCTATATTTAAAGTTATAAGATAAAACTTAAATATGTGAATTGACGTAAAAAGACAAACAAACATATGATAAAAATATAATCTAAAGTATATTTATGTAACAATATGAGTTCATAAGTTTAAGAGTAAATTATACCGATCATCCATGTGATTTTCATGAAATTACACCGATAGTCATTATCTCTTGAAAATTACAACGATCATCCCTAAATGATACCAAAATGCACGGCGGTAGTCCCTCTCACTAACAACGGTTAAAAAATCCGTTAAGTGTTTCATATGACTCACACATGAGGGTACATAAGTCTTCGTGTCGAACATCTAAATACGCTAATTAGGTTGGTTTGGGGAAGTATAAAAGGGTAAAAAGACTTATGTATCCTCATGTACGAGTCATGTGACACACTTAACAAAATTTTGCAACCGTCGTCAGAGGGAGGAACTACCGCCGTGCATTTTGGTATCGTTCATGGATGATCGATGTAATTTCCAATAGATAAGGACTGTCGGTGTAAATTCGTGCAAAACACATGGATGATCGGTATAATCTACTCCAAGTTTTAAACTTATTTTTAAAAGCTAAATTAATTACTATAGTATTTTCTGCTAGAGATTATTAATATGCTCCTAAAGTTTTTATATCTATATTAATTTGTAAAGCATATTGCTATTTTATATATATATATATATATATATATATATATATATATAATTCTTAATAATTATGACTCAAGGTTTATACAATTAACTTTTGTAATTTTTTTATTTAATATCAATATTAATAGTTTTACCTTCGTACTTTGAATCATCAAGTCTAGATATGAGTAATCTATCATTATTGAGTAATCAATGATATTTTGTACAAACTACACATAATATATATATAACTATCATCCAAAATATCGTATTCTGCTGCATAGGCCTGTTCAAAGTCGGATATCCGAAATTCGGATATCCGAATTTTCGGATATCCGAACTCGGGTATCCGATTATCCGAAATTCTGCACATGTTCAACACTTTAACATTCAAAGATCAATCTGGAAAGTTACTAACTGGACAAGTGACCCAATTATAATTAATATTCGATATGCATTATCAAGATTCAAACAAACTTGAAAATGAATCCAGAATAGCATCAGTCCAAACCAAAGAAACCGCAACTACTAAAAGTCTTAGAACATCGGACAACGACCAAACGTAGACACGTAATACCCTAGTAGGTTGTCTTAAAGACACACATAGTTATACACACGTGGAACACAAATACATAAAACATAGTACGTAATTTAATTATAGAATGTATTGCCCATTACAATCATTCAAAGTTCAATCTTCAAAAGATCTCCACCATTCTTGATCCATCCTTCAACAATTACTGCTTGTATCCACACCCTATACAAAAAAAACAAGACATGGTAGTATATTAATTGTCTTTCTTAAATCAACCACAGCTTACGTATTTACAAACCACAACAGTATACTAAAAGGCTAATTACCTTATTAGTTATCAATTTCTCACCGTTTAAGGCTCTTTCAGTAATATGACTAATAATCAAATATTTCCAATGGGGTCCTAGTAGATTCGCTAAAAGAACTTAAAAGGAACACCTAAACAGAACCACCGCCTACCCTTATACACAACTATATATATAAGGCATACATGAACCCGATTTTCCATGCGATACACTTAAATAATTTCCTTATAATGATCTACAATTCTGGATTAAACAGTGTGTAATTATAAAGACAGAACATGGGACAGATGACAGAAAATGGAGATCATGCATATATAGATTGATCGTCATTATTTGAAATATGTGATATTGAAAGGAATAAATCTAGTGATATTAACAGAAAGAATAGTTGCAGCTCACAGTGTGAACCACAAATCACTGTAATTTATATTAATTTACTTACATATTTACAAAATAGTAGACTAAAAGGCAATGGAATACCTTGACTCAGAGACTCAGTTACATGTCTTCATACAACATGTCTTCCCCATCCATTGTTTCATCAATAATGATAAGTGGTTGCTCTAAAACTAATTCTTTCACTGTTGCAAAAAATAAAACATATAAATTAGAAGTAGCCAACAAATAATGGACATTAATATTAATGAAATAATATACGAAAATAATAGACTAACTCTCTTCTTCCAGACTCTTTACTTCAGTAAACGTGTCATCAAAACCAATAGGAACACTTGAAGAGCGTAGCCAGTCTTGTGTACAAACAAGACCTTCCACCATTCTTGGAGTTAAAGATGTTCGGAAAGAATCAAGCACACGACCCCCGGTGCTAAAAGCGGACTCGGATGCAACAGTAGAAACGGGAATAACAAGGATATCTCGAGCCATTTTAGCAAGAATTGGATATCTACATTGTTGATGCTTCCACCAAGTCAATATGTCAAACTCTGCATCATTAGGTTCTCGATCTTCCGACAGATACTTGTCCAACTCTGTTTTCTTCATGTTGCTTTCTGAACTTCCCATTGCCATTTCAAACCTTTGAGTCATAATTTTATCAATATCCATCTCTACATCGTTCCCCCACATAGAACTACCAGCATCAGTTTTTGATTGTTTAGATGACACCTCCTCATCATTCCTCCTTTTCGGCATTGAAGAACTATACAAAGCAAACAAAGCCTTGATGTTTTCATCAAGGCTCTTAAGAAAATCAGCCGCACACCCTTGTTCATACTTGTCTTCCACTATCCACTTGATGTATTTGAACTTTCGTCTTGGGTCAAGAAGTAAGGCAAAGAACAAAAATTGATTGAGCTTTTTGACATCCCCCCAATATTTCTTATACTTTGCAAGCATTTTAAAAGCCATATTCCTAATAGAGAGATCATCTGTCCTAGTAAAAGCCTCAATCACATTACCAATCCCAAATATATCATGCATATAAGTATTAGAAGTCACATAACGAGACCCCGAAAACCTCAACGTAGCATCATAAAATATTTTTAGAAACGGCAGCAAACTACTTACTTGGACCCAATCCGATTCACGAATCATACCACCCTCACACCTTTTAAGCTCCTTCTCACAATTGGAATCTTTTAACAACAAGTTAAAGAACACTTTTTTGAACTTCACAGCAGTTTCAAGCATCAAGAAAGTCGAGTTCCACCTTATATCAACATCCATGCATACAAGCTTACTACTTTCTATTTTCTCTTCTTCAACACATGACTTGAATTTCTTGAGCCTAGCAGGAGACGACCGCACATACTTCACAAGAGCCCGTACTTTCTTCACAGACGCACTAATATCATTCAAACCATCCTTAACAACCAGATTTAAAATATGAGCAGCACATCTCATGTGCAAGAAATCTCCATCCAACAAACCACACTCCCAATGGTTAAATACCTTTTTCAAGTGAACAAGAGCCACATCATTCGAGCTTGCATTATCTACTGTAATAGTGAGGATATTTTTTAATCCCCATTCAGTCAAACACGCCTCGACTGCTCTACCAATCATTAAACCAGAATGACCAGCTACCGGACATAAGTTAACTATTCTCTTATGTAAACGCCAGTCGTCATCAATGAAGTGGGCAGTCAAACACATGTAACTCATGTTTTGAAGTGAAGTCCATGTGTCGGTGGTGAGACAAACTCTAGAAGACAGATTTTGAAAGAAATTCGATAACTTTTTTCTTTCTGTAATAAAAAGAGTATAACAATATCTCGTTGCTGTCGCACGCGAATGAACCATAAAAGAGGATTAATCACCTTGCAAAACTCACGAAAACCTTCACGCTCCACAAAAGAAAATGGCAATTCATCAATAATCAACATCCTAGAAAGAGCTTTCCTAATAACTTCTTGACTAAACTCCCACAACTTAGGAATTGTAACAGTTTCAACAGAGCCATCATCACTAACACGTGTTTTTTACTCAAGATCGATAAGTTTTTGCTTCTTGTCAATGTTCGCCGGGTATTGTTTGCAACTAAGAACATGATTCTTTAAAGGTGTAGTCCCCTTCGTTGTTGCGCATTTAATATGTCTGTGACAGTAGATACACTCAGCAACATCTATGATCCCGGAATCTTGATAATGAATCCACCACTTCGATCTTTTTTTCTGCTGTCCAAATGAAGGAGATTCGCTCGTACTAGGAGCACGTGGTGGCTTTCCATTCTTTCTCTTCTTTTTAGTAGTTTCTTTCTTCTTTCCCTTATTATCAGCTTCCGCATCAGTTGTTGTCACCACATCATTTTCAGATACAAAGTCGCACTCTTCTTCGTTGCTAGATTCTTCATCATCTTCGACCACCATTGGGTTTTTATCCATCTAATGCACAATAAGAACACAAGTCAAACTCAAATAATTGGAATTAATATTCACACCGTAATATAGTTATATAGTAATACAAAGTTACAAACCAACATTGTAAGCATTAAATCAGAGCTTATGTAAACAAACCAACTTGCATATGATTTTACATATTCTGTTTGTATCTTCCATATAATATATTAATATGGCCAACTAGTTAAGGCTATACCAAATTACCAACGTAGACTTGGTGACAACTAAAAGCAATTGACAACAAAATTAAAACTTCAAAGATTTCAATCACAACAAATAAATACATACAAATCTACTAATGACCAAAATATGAAACCGACTTAACAATCTATCGGTAACCGAATTAACGTACAGAGATCTCTAGTTTTCCAAATAAGAATTATTTGGTAACACGTTATATAAACAAACTAACTACAATAAAACCTAATAACTCAACAATCAATCAAAATAGCATATGATACAATGATTTACGAAACGGATTTGATGAGAAAAAGAAAGTAGAACGATTTACAGATTTAGTGATAGATTTTCAATTCGGTTTCATAATCGATCTAAAAACTTGCATATGATTTACAGATTTAGTGGTTTAGTGATTTAAGAAACATAGATCTAAAAAAATCCGAAACATACCTGGTCGATTTGAATTTTGACGTTGTTCTTGTCGAGTTGTTGTAGTTGTCAGCGGTGTTTTGATATTTAGGGTTTGGGGAACTAAATGAGTAAATGACGGATCTGGTGGCTGTGGTCCATATCTATCCAATTTATTAATTTAAGTTTTTATATTATTATTACCATTTAAAACTAAAAAATAATAAAAACGAAAATTAACTTTCGGATTCGGGTATCCGAAGTATCCGAAGTTTCTGAAAATTGATATCCGAATCCGAATCCGAAAATTCGGATATCCGAAATTCGGATACCCGAATTTTCGGATATCCGAATTTTCGGATAAATTCGGATCGGATTTTCGGATTATCGGGTAACGGGTTCGGATACGGATATTTTTGAACACCCCTACTGCTGCACAGTGAAGGGATTACGCTGTTACGGGTTTGTGTAACAAAACTAGATAGAGTTGGAGATTGAGCTGGAGTAGGAGAACTTAATAGAAGCTTGAAGCCGGAGTTTGTATTTTAGGGCTGAAGTTGGAGATTTTGTATTTTTGAAGTATTTGGCAAATTAGTTGGAGATGAAGCTTATAAATGTACAATGGACATAATATTATATGACTCTACATTTTTATAAATTTTAAGAAGGGCACTATAATAATTTACTAATAAGTAAGGGATAAAAACTATAAAAAGAAAGCTAATTTTAAAAAATTCCCGAATGCATTATATTTTTGAAGAATCCATTTTTTTTCCAAACAAGAATCGTGATTGACCAAAGTTCAAATGAGTACAATATTTTTGAGTGAGAATAGAAGAACCAATAGAAACTTGACATGTGTCACTCACCTCACTTTCCCAACATTTTTAAAAATTAAATATCTCTCAAACAACAAGTCGAAAAATCACAAAAATTTCACCAACGTTTAATTATCTTCAATTAGATATGTGACAAGGTATACTTTTAACGAATTTTTTATTTCGTTTTTTCGGTGGGTTTTAAAAACCAGTAACACATATGGTACAAGCGGGTAACACATGTGGTTATGTGGTACTGGCGGGTAACACATGTGGTACCGACGGCTAATACATGTGATAACAGCTAGTAATAGATGTGGTACAAGCAAATATCACATGTGGTACAAATTTTGTACAATTTCTAAAATTCAAAAATAAAAAAGTCGTCGAAATTATACCTTGTCACAAATCTAATCGAAGAGAATTAAACGCTGATTATTATGGTGCAATTTTTATAATTTTTGAACTTACCATTTATAAGATATTTGATTTTTAAAATCGTGAGGAAAAATAAGTATTATGACACGTAATGCATTTATATCGTTTCAGGTATTCTCATCAAAAATTAATAAAGGAAATATCAAATCTTTTAAAATCTCGGTTGCCAAATATGCCCTTACTCGAGATAAAAACAGATAATCCCCAAACCAACACGTTAAAATAAAATCAGATTGCCCATGAAACACTGAAAACGAACGAACCCTAAATTCCAATCTGTACTTCACTGAACCCTAAAAGTCAACGAATTCCGGTCACCCTCTTCTTCTTCCTCAATCAATTTGCTACTTTCCGGTAGCGAATTATGGCGACCGAAGCTTCTTCAACAACCTCGTCATCCGCTGGCGCCGATACATACATTGGAAGCTTAATTAGTTTAACCTCCAAAAGCGAGATTCGTTATGAAGGCATTTTATACAACATCAATACTCATGAATCCTCTATTGGTTTGCGTAACGGTATATCCAATTTCATCCTTTTCATACATATATATACAATTATGATTTTAGTTGTCTGGATTTGCGAATTGCGATGGTTGATATTTAGATAGATTAGGGTTCAGAAAATAGTTAGATTAGTTTTTTGTTTTCTGTTTATTTTTCTATTGCTGTGGTAGTACATTTTGAAGCTAATATTGGTGGAATGCTCCGCTGAAATAAGATTGGGGATTAGTGGAAAAGCTATCAGCTGTTAGGGTGTGCTTGTACTGTTTATGATGATAATACTTGTATAACATGTTGCAGTAAGATCGTTCGGAAGTGAAGGGCGAAAAAAGGATGGTCCACAAATTATGCCTAGCGATAAGGTTTACGAATACATTTTATTTCGTGGGAGCGACATCAAGGTACTGAATTTGAAACATTGCTGAATCTGTTATCTCGTGGTCTATGTGCTTCTTGAATATAGCATTATTATTGTCTTATGAGGTGAGACTCTTTCCGAATTCTAGGAATTTTGTCATCGTAAAATTTTAGCAAATGAAAGTAAAAGACGATTGAGAATACAGATTAACTTAAAAAGATATATTTGAAAATGTTTAGTTATGTATGGTTATTGATATCTGAATTTCTTCAATTGCTTCTTGTAACTACTATAAAAGTAGGCTGTGAATCTTTTAATCTTAGCATGTGTTTATAAAGCATTAAGTTATGATGTTTAACTTTAAAAAACCCTTTCTGAGATGTGAAGGGATTTACCGTTGAAGAAAGAATGGTCAATAAGTTTCAATATAGGTAAAGTTCTTGTTTTTAGTTTTGCAATGACTTTTTTAAGAATGAGAAGAACGTTAATCATAACTAGCACATTACCCGCGCAATGCAGCGGTGAAAGTGGTGATGGTGGATGGAGGTGCGAGTGAATGTTTTAAAATAAAAACTTATTGTATTCCGTCCGTCCCATTATAAGTGTCCACTTTGATATTTAACCAATAAAAAAAGACTTTAGTGGGTAGTTTTAATATTTGATAGATGAAAGGTGGAGTTGGTGGAGAATAAGTAGTAATATAAAATACTCCGTAATAGATAATGGGATAGAGGTATTAATGGAAGTGTAGTTAGTGGAGAATAAGTAGTAATGATAATAGATAATGGGATAGGAGTATTAATGGAAATGTTATAAATAAGTCGAGGGTAATATTGTCTTTTCCATGTGTTGAGTACCAAAATTAAGATATGGTGGAGATGCTTTATATATAACGAAGATGAAGATATTTCATACAAGGTGTGGATTGACTGGATTCTCTTCTTTGAACCATGATTGTCAATGGACCGACATTTTATATTCCCTCTCGTAGTTTTTAATGTCTGAGTAAGCTAAATTTGTATTTTTCTTTATTCCTCCACATTTGCAGGATCTTCAGGTGAAAACATCTCCTCCCGCGGCTCCTGTTCAACCTACACAACCTTTAAATGCTGATCCTGCCATTATACAGGTAAGCAGAAAAAAGCTGTGATATATATTCACAATGATTTGTATAATGCTTCTGAAAAACACCTATTTGATACTTAATATGCAGTCTCACTATCCTCGGCCAACGCCGACGACTTCAAGCATGCCTGGTGCAGCCACTGGTAACTCTATGCCCGATCCACACTTGGGACACCCTGGCTCTACTTTTCAAGGCGGAATGCCTTTATATCAACCCGATGGAAGCATGGGCTCATGGGGTCCTTCACCACCCCCTCCAAATGTTAACAATAGTGGTCTTGCAATGCCACCAATGTATTGGCCGGGGTTCTATGCCCCACAAAATGGGCTTCCGCAGTTACACCAGCAGTCATTGTTTCGACCGACACCTGGGCTCTCAATGCCCCCTTCCATGCCGTATCCTAGTTTCAGTTCATCCTTGCCTGGTGGTGCTCCCAACCTGCCTGTTTCAACTGTGCCTGATTATTCATCTCCTTTATTGCCAACTGCTAGCAGTTCATCTAACATAACCTCTACATCTTTACTCGGGTCCACTCAACCTTCCAGTCTTCCTCCTGTACCACCTTTAGTATATAATACTGATCCTTTACCAAATTTTATGCAAACTAAGGGTCCTAACTCTGTGGGCCCCACAGCGCCACCAAGTGGTATCTTGCCATCAGTGTCTCCTCTTACTACTACTCCTAGTCCTGATGTAAATGCCAACATACCTCCCATGTCTAACAAATCCAGCACACCGTCGCTAGTAACCCCTGGGCAGCTGTTGCAGTCTGCAGTTGTTTCGTCTGAGTCCTCTCAACCATTTTATAAAGATGTGGAAGCAACACCTGCACCTGCAACCGCCCCTGCCCCCGCTCCCACTCCCTCTCCCACCTCCGCACCCACACCATCATCAGAATCGTCTACTCCTGTTTTGGTTCCTGGAGAAGTTCAGCCTCCAATATTGCCATTACCGACTCAGTCCCGTAATGCTCCAAAGGTATGGGCGTATGATGCTTTGCTATATTACGATACAATGTATAGCTAAGGTGGAGATTTCATGCTTGTAGTTTTAGATGGCCTTTATGTTTTGACATGCTCATTTTTTCTGTTATTGTTGATGGTGATTGTTAGACGAATGGATCCCCCTACCAGAATCGCCACAGTTACAGAGGGCGTGAAAGAGGCAGAGGATTTGGGGTAAGTCTTCTGCCTTACGTATTTTATTTTTACTATGTACTCGCCTTGTCGACAGGTTTAACACAGGGAGTAAGAGAGTAATATATGGATAGGTGAAGGATGACTAAAAGGTTAAAGTATGGTAACAAAAGGATATTGGTTCAACTCTAGTATTAACCCCACTTAAATGGGCGATCTATTGAATCAATGGACCACATTTTTTTTTGTTGGATCTTCTATATGGATTGTATTGGATCTAGCTCATTCCCATCAATATGGAAATAAATGCACTTTGGGAGGTTGTGCTTTCGTGCTTGCTATTCTAAAGATCAGTTCTGCTTCACTATTGTATCTTGTTAGTAAAATATATATATTTTCGGTACACTTCTGAGCAATTTTATCGCTAATGTTGGGTTTTCAAACTGTTATAAGATCAGGAAATATTAACAAGAATGGGGATGTAATGTATATTTTTGTATATATTTGGCTTATCACTTGTGTTATTGTTTTATGATGGTGTAGGGGTCACGACCAGTGATGAAATTCACGGAAGAGTTCGATTTTATTGCAATGAATGAGAAATTCAACAAAGATGAAGTGTGGGGTACCCTAGGCAAAAACAACGATGCTAGTGATGAGGATGAACTAGATGATCAAAACAGTGCTGCTTTATCAAAAGTTGATGTTAAGGTGAGTACACAAAATGGTAACATTCTTAAATGATTCTTGATAAATCATTTGGCATCCTCATATCGTGTAGAATGCACACTTGCAATTATTGATAATTTTTATTATAGAAGTTGAATTGATAACATTGAAATTTACAGCCTGTTTATAGCAAGGATGATTTTTTTGATACATTATCTTGCAACTCCACTGACAACCGATCAAATAATGGGCGGACAAGGTTCTCTGAGCAAATGAAACTAGATACAGAGGTAATGTTCAGTGAATTTTATGTTATGTGTACTGGTATATCTTTACAACGAATTATTGGTCTTTTTATCATGTGATGCTAATGTCTTCTATTGGTGCAGACATTTGGAGAATTTTCTAGATATCGAGGAGGAAGGGGTGGCCGTCTGCCCAACCGTGGAGGTCGTTCTCGAGGAGGCGGCTATCAGGGAAGGGGATACGGCTACGTTAGTAGGGGCCGTGGTGGCAGAAACCCAACCCGTGATTATTGAAGTGTTTTATTATGTGTTTGGTGAATTTTAGCTCCTTTTTTGATTTTGCAAAAGTGTTGTCTAAAGTTGTTTTTATCCTTTGTTACTTGCAAAATGGCTTGTTTTAAGAGATTGATCGATAACTAGGCAGATACATATCATCAGTTTCGGGCCGTTTTTCAAATGATAAAAATTGATTGGAGTTGAATCAATGTAATTGATTGCACTAAGTTGGTCAGTATTCTCATGTGAAAGGTGTTCTAATTTTCTTCAAATGCATCTTTCTGGGTTGTTAGTTGTTATTATCATCTTAAATCTTAATATATATTGTTCAAGTGCTAACCTCGTTAGCAATAGTGATTTGTTGTTGTTTTGTTAAACTCTTCCTTTTTCTTTTCCCTGAAATTATCATTTATGCATCTGGTTGATTTTTTTTATAAAGAAAAAACCAATATGGAGTGAAATGGATCTTAATCAAGTTCTTGCATGACTTGATGTTTAGGAGTGGATTACGGCTGGTTTGGGTTGGGTTTGGCTCATTGTCAACAAACCGTCAATTTCACTCTGGTATAGTTTGGGGTTTTTATGTTAACGGATGTGCTGCGATTTTAACCGATCAAGTGTCGTGGAAACATAGCAACAAATATAATTTGTGTTGTCATAAACTTGTTTGGTGTACGTGAATTGGTTTTCAAACGAACCAACGAGAATCTCTTTTCGTTATTCTCTCTATACACGGCTATGTTGATACCATATTAGCTAGATTTTCCCTTGACGTATATCAATCAAGTGCACCAATAAATATATAAAAATATTTAAACTAACCGCCCATATTATCAATCGATATCCGATATACACATAGGCTTGATCAACATTTATTAGAACATGTAAGGTGACCTATACGTGATGAAGACAAATAGTTACACTTTGATCAAAATAATATTTGTTCTAATACCAATATAAATTGATTATTTATGTTATAAACTCTGATTAGTTAACATTAAGTATAACACAAATATGCAATTGATAATTTTTTTTTATGTAATTACTCCTTGGATTTGTTTTCAATCCATCTCCAATTTCAACACAAAAGATACTGATAATTTTTGTTTTTTATTAATTTTTTGTGGTTTTAACACAAACTCTTTTGTACATCCTACTTTTCCCTAAGTTTCAACAAGTATTTATAAAAAAACTACCTAGCTAGAGAGCACCATTATATTTCTTTATAGTTGACATGCACATAAAAAACAAGACAATAAAATAAAGAGCAATCCAACCACTTTAAGAGTAACTTTTGATCATCGGAAAAGAAAAATCCGACGAAGGAACGATCCTAGGTGACCTCGGAGATCTTGGAGGAAACTCCGAAACTTGATGCCCATCATAATCATAATATATAACCCCTGAAAACTCCGGCGGTTGACACTTAACTCCCATCAATATTTCTTTCTGCCACACACCACCTTGTCCAAATCCTTCCTCCACCATCTTATCGCCACCACCACCACCACCACCACCACCTTTTTTATGGTTGATGGCGAACGAGTTGATTGCCTTATTACTTATGGTGGTGATAAGTTGCTTTGGAGATCTTAACGGAGATCTTGGCGGGATCTTGTAATCTTGATTATGATCTTCCTCAACTGTATAGTTCGTCTTAGTGTTACCAATACTAGTATTATTATTGCTTCCTTCTTTTTTTGATGGTCGTCGAACATGGTTGGCACATAGAGCAACTACAGCAGACACCATGATAAATAGTCCGATACCAATGGGTATAGAAAAAAAGTGATCGTTGACATGATTACCGGCGACATGGATCAAGCTCAGACGTACCATTTTACTAACTATGATATAATGATAAAAATAGAAAAGAAATATGGATACCAAGTCTTGTTGATTTGGTGTACGTATATATAGAGAGTTGGTGGTTAATATGCATTTAATATATTTGGAAGGTAGAGGGCAGAAGATGTTCAACTTCTTGTAGTATGATAAATTAATAGTGCAATTAGATCATTATAAAAGGAAACTTTTGAATATAAGGGGCTTCTCTAACTATATATTTACAAAAGTTTAAAACATTGAACTTATAGTTGGAGAAGTTGTAAAAAGTTATAAAATGCGTAAAATTGCAATTAATTAAGGTCTAACATTCATAATGTGCACTCCACAATTCGGATATATATTGTGTATAAGAAACTTGTAATTTATTGCTGTTGTATGTATTTTTACCATGTGTCATCTATATACAGTGTCATCTAGCATCCTACAAGTTAACACGTCACCAATATAGATATACAATAAATAACAACTTTCTAATTACGCATGATATACATTCGAATATTTGAGTACACTCTGCTTTATATTTTCATTTCATGAGGTATTTTAGAAACGATAGGCATTGAAACTTTCATAAAAGCCAAAAGAAAAAAGAAAAAGAAAAGGTAAGGGTTTGAACCATAAAAAATGACAATTTTATTTTTAAAAATAATAAAACATAGAAAAGTTATTGTCTTCTTACTTCTTAAGAACATATCAATAAGTAGCTAGTAGAGAAAATAATACATCATCAACCCCACAATGGCCAATTGGAGATGGTTAAGTCAGCTCTTGTGCTGCTGCTTTTGTTGACTTTTTTAGCTTTTAATCATGTTTTCTATAACCAGACCAAGTCTTCACAAGTTGGAGACAAAACAAACCCAAAACAAGTTTAGGTACGTACGTGTTGGTCAAAAGTCAAAACTTGTTGAAGTCGACCTTACTACTCTCTTGACCTTTTCCACAACCTCCCCTATATTTTTCTTACATCGATATCTACTAATCCTAATCAATTACTAGACAAAATATATAGATCGATAATGATCCACAAAACTTATAAATAATTCATATTCATTAAATAGTTGATTGCAACTTTGGTTGCATATATGATCATATATTTTACATAATAATTAAATCATTTTAAATGGGTTTAATAGGTAGTTAAGAATTAAAGTCATGGTATGTAGTTGATTGTATACCTAATTAATGGAAGTGCATTTCTTTTATAGATAAATTACAAATGTTATCAAATCATAAAGAGGATATGGACCTCAAGATGTGTGATTGACTTTGAGACAAATATACTACTCCCTCCGTTCCATATTTATTGTCCACTATTCCTTTTTAGGATGTCCCAATTTAATTATCCACTATTCCTTTTTGGGATGTCCCAATTTAATTGTCCACTTCCATAAATAGAAAAGAATAATAAGATAAAATTCATTTTTACCCATAATTTATATATGTAAGACAAAAAGGTAGGTAAAAAGTAAAGGGTAAAATTGTCTTGTTACCAAAAAGTAAGAGAGATAGTGATATTTTTCTTAAACTGCGAGTTTTTTATCTGGGGACAATAAAATTGGGACGGAGGAAGTATATCTATAACACATATAAACCCTCATCCAACTAACTTGCTAGCAAAAATTAAGTTCATATGAACATGTATATATATATTGGATTAAATGAGAACACCTTAAAAATAAGAACAGCTAAAAACGTTTCAAATGTACAGTTACTCTTGATAAAATAGTTAGATTAACATTCGTACATCTCAAATATGAAAATAAATATAAATGTACACTTATAAAAATGCATAAAAATTAGAAAAATGATTGATGCATGATTATCTCTATAAATATGCATCAATCGTTTTTTCAATTTTTGTGCATGTTCGAAAATTCGCAGCTACATTTCTACATATATTTGAGATATATGAGTGTGAATCTAATGAATTTATTTGCTAGTTGTGCATTTATGAGGTGTTATTAACCGTTTTTATGTTTAAAGTGTTCTCGGTAAAACTCTACTATATATATATATATATATATATATATATTGGGAGGTTCAAATGAGAACCACTCTAAAGTTGAGAACTTTGAGAACCACATCAAATACGTGTTTGTTCACATGTGTTTAACTTTAACTTCAATCATATGTGAACATTAATGTACGTTTAATTGAAAAAGAAAAAAATCAAAAAAAATCTAAATTTATATCGCAAAACGCAAAAAAACAAATATATGTTCACATGTGAACGCTAATGTAAACAAATCGGTTAAAATGTGTTTTTCGATATAAATTTAGAATTTTTTTGACTTTTTTCTTTTTCAATTAAACGTATATCAATGTTCACATATGATTGAAGTTAATCACATGTGAACAAACATGTATTTGATGTGATTCTCAAAGTTGTCAACTTTAGAGTGGTTATATATATATATATATATATATATATATATATATATATATATATATATATATATATATATAGTTTGGATCACATGAGAACACATTAAAAATAAGAACGGCTAAGAACGTTTCACATGCACAAATACTCTTGATGAAATAGTTAGATTTACATTCATACATATCAAATATGCAAAAAAAATAAATGCACATTTCAAAAAATGCACAAAAATCGAAAAAACGATTGTAGCACAATTATCTCTGTAATCGTGCATCAATCGTTTTTCCGTTTTTTGTGCATTTTTGAAAGTTTGCATCTATACTAATTTATTTTTCTACACATATATGAGATGTATGAGTGTGAACTAATGATTTTGTTGGTTAGTTGTGCATAAATGAGGTGTTCTTAGACGTTGTTCTGTTCTCATTGGAATTTTACCATGTATATATATATATATATATATATATATATATATATATATATAGGGTTAGGTTCAAACGAGAACTACAAAAAGGTACAGAACTGCGAGAACTTTTATATTACATGATTTTTGTATATTTAAAGGCAACAAATTACATATAAATGATATTTAATGTTCATATTATTGTCAAAGAAAAATTAAAAACCCCAAAATGCATGTTAAATTATAATATATATGAAGTGTTCACATGTTCACAGATCAAATGTGCACATGTGAACGAAAAATATAAATCTGATTTTAAAGGTTACATTGAGGTTTTATCAAACTGTTTTTCTTTTAACCTTAATCTAAAACAATGTTCACATGTGATTGAAGTATTAAACATGTGAAAATCCCTATAATTTAAAATTTCTCGCAGTTCTGTACCTTTTGTGGTTCTCATTTGAACTTTTGAATATATATATATATATTTGCATTTGGTAATTAATTTACTAACATGATATTTGACAATTAGGATACTAACTATAATCAGCTAAACTTCTTATATCGATCGCTCGTCTAATAAATCAGTGCTAATTAATTAGTTTGTTATTTGAATTAGCTCAAATTTGCTCATATGTTTTCTCTATCCTAATTTATACGTAACCTATGAATAAAGTAGGATATATGTGGTAGAAAGATGACTAGTAATGAATCATTAGCCACTAGAATATAAGAATGGTATTAGGTTACAAAATATATGTTAAAATTTCTTCATCCATGACACACTCTTTGTCGTCTCTTTTTCACATGTATTGACATTCAATATAATATTCTTAATTTATGATGACAAATTCTTAAACTTACTTGAACATTATGGTTTCATTATTTATATACTGCTAGCAACATATATGTTATGTTATTTCCGTTAAATTATCATTCGAGATACTTTATAAACTAACTCCTGGATCATGTATTCCATTCGTCGTAAATGCAGAACACACGGAGGCTTCCAGGACATGCGAAGGAGGTGTTTCAACAGATCAATTAGGTACCTTGAAACCCCCCATTCGTCGTAAGCAGACAAATTAACACAAAATAATTAGGTATGAGCCTGTGATTAGTTACCCAAAATAAAGACGATTAGATACAACGCCGTAATTCGTATGTAAAAATTAACTAATTAACTTATATACTACTCCGTACTAATTAATCTCTTATGACTTATATAACAATATGTCACGTAAGACTGTCGCACTCATCCTCCGTGACCCTATCTCAGCTACAACATGCAACTTATCTTTCAAGGTTCTCAGAACACAGCATGCCAATACTTCTATTTGATTAATTCATGATTTTTTTATTATTTAATTTTGTTTTCCTTAATAAATTAGTGCCGTTGACTTTATTATACATTGTTATTATTATTGTTTGTTGTTATATCTTTGATTACTCTTTGAGTCTTTGACCATTAAGTGCGTATACGACCAGAGGAGTTGACATGTCACGCATAATAAAGAACTCTAGGTTTTTTCTTCCTCTTTAATTTATTCTCCCCAAAACTAGTAGAAATTGCTTGGATAAAAAAGTTTAATTAGTATATGATTTCGATTGATTAGAAGGGATGAATAGATTGTTATCGAATTTTATTAAGCTTCTAATAACATTTGTAGTTTTAAAATTTAAATCCGTATCCTGCTTAACAATTGTATACCATCTTTTATATTTAAATTTTGACATAATTTTAGTTATTATCAATCCGCACCCAAAGCCGGTCCTAGGCACGAGCGGCACAATCGATGGTTTAGGACATCAAATTATTAGGGCCATCAAATTTCGGTTCATGTTACCTTGTAGTAGGTTCATTCTTGAACGACACCTTATATTAGGGATTGGTACCTATCAATCTGACATCATATATTCGCAACGCCTATGATTTGCGGTCCAGCTCTACCATGGCAAGCAATTATCCCCTACAATCGTACGTATACATAACCGAATTCAATTACAAACAACTACCATTTCCGTCCCAAATTAGTATTTACAAACATAACGCTTTTATTTAGTTGTTTCTATATTTGCTCTCACAGTCTCACGTATTTTAATATCGAGTGTTTTAATAAATGAAGTCCAGTAGGTATTAAAAATGTAGAAAACTAAAAAAGCCCCATGTATTAAAAGTTTGTACTACGTCTTATTACCCTATGGGCTATTGGGCCATAAACTTTTAAATGATGGAGTATAACGTTTGAGACAGCCCAAGTCATGTCCCTGACTTGGTTAAGTACTTAAGTAGTTCGTTATGGAGACTATTTTTGGCTATTGATTAACCACATTTCATTGCAACATTAATTTACACACATAAAATTTAGCTACAACCTTACAAAAAGTATTATTATTGTGATGGTACAAGATACTTATATTCATGAACTTACATTTTAGCTACAAGCCCTACGTAGTATTTTTATTGATGGTTATACAATACTTACATTTTATTTGTCGGGTATATACATTTCAAAAACAAAAAAAAAATCGGTAATTTCCGCATTCTAATAACAACTTTTTTTTGTTTTTTGAACACGGACATCAATTATCATTAAGTAATTATCCAACAGAAGGTTTTGAGCCCAATTTTCTTTGATTTAAAAATAACAAAAAAAGGATCTAAGTTCACCAATCATATACGTAACAATATAGCCAATTCAATATCTAAATTCATTATTTCATCACATATGAATCAATTCAAACTGCACATCGAACAACAAACATCACACCATTTTACCTCAAAATCCAACTTTACACCTATACATACAAAAACACTATCATCAAACATATACAAAGCCTCTTTTCTTACCTTAAAACAACACGTACAACTCAAATTAAAGACCAAAATCACCCAACATTAATAATTTCACACCATGTCACAGATTTTGTCTTTCGAACATGATAATGAAGGTGATGAAGTTGCATGATCCTTAACATTTGCATTAGGAGGTGCAACCGGAACACCAAAAGCTTGTGCATGAGTTCTTATATCTTGTCTTCCTTTTGCTCTTCCAATCAAATAACACCCAACACCAAGCATCAATGAGAACAGTATTAGTGGAAGTGATATCACTATCACCATTGTCATCTTGTTTGATTTGCAGAATTTAATTATTAAGTTTTGTAGAGGATATGGTAGAGAAACAATAAGAGGTAGATTACTGGTTACAACAATAGCTTACCTCTTCTTAAAAAGAATGGGTGTAACGGGTGTCCGATTTTATTTTCATATTTAGTCCTTGTAGTCTTAAGTGGTTTCAACTTAAATCTAAGTTTACTTTCTCAACAAAATCTCACCGCTTCGCTTTAAAATTTTCTATGTAGATTATATCTGGATGACTTAAATATTTTCATGTCCTTATTTTTTTAAGAAGCTAGTCGAAATACCTTTTTTTTTAAGCTTAATTTTCTTTAATTTTGTTCACCGAACACACCTTCTAAATTAAGTTTATAAAAAACAAAGCTTAATTAAGCTCCTATTAATTCTTATAAGCTTGTCACCGAAAAACAACATAAACAAATAACTAAATAAGTAGTTAAAATGAACTTAAATGATTAATTGAAGATAATTGCAACATGAGATTTAACGTATGAACTATTGTGGATCATATGGTGCAAGTGATTGTATAAAATGGTGGTGCTAAACTGGAATTACTTGAAACAATAGGGGTGTAGAGTGTTGATATTAGAATAGTGTAATAGAAGCCCAAATTTTAATTGGCAGGTTCTTGTAACGTTACACGTAGTAAAGTCGTACCTCCCAACGGCTACTTGATACTTTCAGACTGACCCTAGATGTCGCGGTGCCATTTGAATTGAACATTCAAAAATTAAAATAAAAGATTTTGCTAAACAAAGCCTTCATGACTTTTGATAAACTTTTAGATATACTTAAATAATTATACTAAAATGATAACTAATTTTCTCTCTTCTTTGACTTTTAATTTCTGATTCAAATGTGCAAATAAAATATGCATGTATAATTATATTAACAAGAGCCCTAAGGGCCTTGTTTAGCAAAACCCTAAAATAAATTGTCTATAATTACACATTTTATAAAAAAATGAAAAAGTCATATAAAAGTCAGACAAAAAATATTCTTAAACGATATATTTAAAGTATTTCTTTTTTAATTTCATCCAATTAATTTTTTGTATTTGTGACTCATATTTTTAAGTTGAGATCTATGTCTTTAAGTTTACATATACGTGTCATTTTTCAAACGATATTACTGATCCATATATAAGTACAAATTTCTAATGGGTCAAAAACTAAGTTTAAATGAAATTTGTCAGTTCTAATGGGGTACTCATTTTCATATTACGGCTGTTTCTCTACTCACTTCACAAAATGACTACATGCATGTTTTGCATCGTACAAGCTAGCCAACACTTGTCTGAACTGAAGTAATAATGATAACCTTAAAACTTTGAAAAACTTGCTAGCGATAGCTTTAATTATTAAGGTTTGATCTTTTTTTTTTTTTTTTTTGCAAACCTGAATTTTATTGAGAAATCCCAAACGGGAGTAACCCGAACAAAGTCTCTACTACAATCTATTACAACATAGACAAACCAAAAACTCCAAAATAAACGAGAACTAATCAAATGAAGCTAATGATCACAAAAAACCGACATTAAATCGCGAGCAACTTCTTTTGGGTTTGAAATCCATGAACTCCAATTTAGATCTCGAGCCGACCGGTTACATCTTAGCTTCATCCAAGTCAAAGAATTGCGTTGAACGAAAGGAAATTTCCGTGTTGCATAAGGTCAGCCTCTTGATTTGAAGCGTGAAGTATCTTGTTACTTCAATTACTAAGGTTTGATTAATAAGTTCAAATACGAATAAATTTTGGGCTTATCAACTATGCTTTTCATAGCACCAAATCAGGAGCGGAGCGAGAAAATTTGAATAAAGGGGCGAAAAAATTATATTTTTATTTTCTTATATAATTTTGTGGGGCGAAATTTTTAATATGTCATTAATACCTTAAAAAATTCTTTTTTACATAATTTAGAATTTCTTTAAAAGCCAACTGACTCCGCTGCCCCCGCTCTGTCTCAGCCCTTGCACTAAATAACAGTAGAGTTGACCAATCATTATTCAAATAAAATTACATAATATATGATTTTGATCCTCCAACTTTTTAACATATACACAAAAGATTCTTCCATTTATGCTAATCACACCATTGATTTGTGCAGTTTAACAACACAAAATACTTTCCTGTAACTTTTGTATTCTAATAAATATTTACCGCCATACAGATAACACCTGATCTATGAATTATTATTATTATTATTATTATTATTATTATTATTATTATTATTATTATTATTATTATTAAAATGACGAACAAATTAAACTATAAAGCATTGGGTTAACTAATAGCGTGGTGATTTATACATAACTAAAAATTAGCTATACACCACTAAAATTGCTTTACAGTGTTATACAGTACAACATGATGATGCATAAAAATGATGTAGCTAATATTTGGTGGTGTACAAATCACCACCCAAATAATATCCTTTCGAGTTTCGACCTTTCAAACTTTTGGAAGAAGCACGTATTATGAGAGATTATCGTGCAATATAATTGCTACTATATTAATTTACAATTTTACAATATAAATTATCGTAAATAATGGTCCATGACAACACGAATGGAAGTCGTTATTGTTGAATGCTCGCCAAAACCTTACAAGATCCAACACTACTAGAAAAGCTGCTAGTACCAACAACTTTTTACCAATGAATGCCAAGTCGTTGGTAATATCTTGATTTTCCAATGACTTTACCAACGAATTGTAGTAAAATCGACTTTTTAGATTACCAATGACCAAATCGTTGGTAAATTTGTTGAAATTGTGGTGGGAAATTTCCCGCCAAAATTTACCAACGACTTTTGAGTAAAATTAAGTCAATTAAATATGAAAATACATTATCAACGAAAATTCTTCGTTGGAAATTTATACTCCAACGACTTTTACCAATGACATGTATATTCCGTTGGTAAATTATGATATTACCAACGCCTTTTCCAACAACCTAAAGTCGTTGATAATTTTAGTTGGAATGTTTTCCTTTTTATTTCTATCGAATTTAAATTGTCGGTAAATATTTAATTGTAAATTAATGCAATTCGTCACTCTAATCTATCATTTTTACTCTCTGTCAATTTGTTCATTTTATCCCCAATTTGAATTTATTTCAAATAAATATTAAATTTGAAAAGCTTAATTAAAGGTTTTATAGCAAAACGGAAAATAATGAAAAATCTAATTTGCAATAAAAAGAAAAGTTTGTAAAGTAAAAATAGCAATTTGTACTTTTTTAATCCCGACTTGGAGAGAGTATCTAGATCATCGACAAAATTTTCAAATGTTGTGATCTCTTTGAAGTTTTCTTGTCGAGGTTTTGTACCTTATTTGATAATTCCACATCAGCGAGATACAATGTATATTTTAGTCCGTGTTTCGGTTTGCTTTAAGTATCATTTGAAATTAGGCGTAGAGACAACATGCATTGCTTTCTTACATGAACATACTCAACTATCAATGAAAACGACCTCTACATGTTGATGTGAACAATCTCTTCTCGTTGATATATGAATAGATCAATGGGTATTAAAATTTAAGTTATAGAACAAATAAGTGTGGGGTACACACTCGTTCAAACTAGCTTAGACCGACACAAAGTATCAGGGTTAAAGGGCAGTGCCTCTTGCAGGTGGTCTCGGAGGACGAGCCCCCTATTTGGGAGCCCGCTCGCACCTTTTTGGAAAAGGAATATTTGTTTGTGAAGCCTTGCACCTGTTCATGAAAAAGTGTTACTGAAAGGTGTTACTGTTGAATTAGCGTCAACCGTTTATAACGTTAAGATGATTATGGATATAACATATTTTGACACACAAAAACCTAGTAATTATCTTATGTTTTGGTTGATTTATCTCCAAAGATTCTTAGTGTTTTATTTGTTTTATCTCAATATAAATTTTGTGAACCATGATACTGAAGGGTTGAACTACTTTATATAGAAAAGTGTTCATTACATGATTTAAAGAATATTTAAAATTATCATCACACCATGATTCAAATTCCCAACCATCACCAATATAATCTAGTGGTTGACGTCCTGATATCCATTTACCGTGAATGTATTCGCCCTCCCCGGTAACCTGGACAAGAAAAAACTACATCCCTTTTTGTTTATTCAAATTCTAAACAATTATTAATCTTGTATTAAAGTATTCAATTAGGGTTTCTATCAACCAATACTTCAACTATATCTCTCAACGCCACATGGATAACTTCATTTCACCAAAGTCAATTACTTTCACGTTGTCGTTGCCTCAGGTCCTATCTCGCCATCGAATAATGTCATAACACTATTTGTGATCCCCTATCATTGTAACACGTAGGTAGGGTGTGTTGTTAACGATCCGAATTGAGTCGAATATCAGGATGCTTAAGCTCGACTCGTTTACTTATAAGTACTCGGTTCGAGTTCGAGTTCGACTCGAGTTCGAGTAAATTTTAAAATCATGTTCGAGTTTGAGTTTGAGTTCAAATAATAATTTGTTGTTGGAGTCCAAATTCTATGCTCGTTTATTTAATGGGAAAGTATTTTTATGAACCAAAATTTCAAGCAATTTGCTTGTTTATGAACCCGGGATTGATAAACTCATTCCATTGCTTGTAATCAAACTCGAATAAACTAATTTATACTTGATGTCATAAGTTCAAATTTATTAGTTACATATATGTAAAGTTCTAAATATACAATATTCTTATATAACTCGACTAGTTTGACTCGAATAGCTTGTTTGACTAGGAACTAAACGAGCTTTCGAACGAGCTGAGTTAAACATCAAAGTTTTATACTCGATTTGTAAAGTTAATCGAATAGTATTTTTTGTTTGAGCTTGACTGATGTTCGAATATCATGAAACTCGAATTCGAATTAAACGAGCTCGAAACTTGAGTAGTAGCTTGTTAAATACTTAACTCTTTAACACACTTACACATAGGCATGGCAATTGATTTAATGAAGCTATATCCACTACGATATGTTAGTACATTTGCCCTGCTATCTATCATCCTCTATGATTTTAAGTTGTGATTATATTATTTTGTTTTTTTCTATATAATTACATACTAGTTTAAGACCCGCAAAATTTGCGGATTGAATTTATGATATATCTTATATGGATGTTTTATATGAATTTAAGAAGTTTTTTGATGTTGGTGTACGGTACATCGATATATATTGTTTTAATTTTAAATGAAAAAAGGTATTAAGGATTTGAATTGTGATAGATTTTGGATTGATAAGTCCAAATAAATAAATTAATTAATAGGGGTAATATTATGTATGATATCACCTTGTTATTTGTATTAATATTCAATGATACTATATTATTTAAAATCGTACGGATATATTTTTCCAAATAAGCAAATTTAGCGGTTCAGCAAGTATATACTATTTTGTATCTAAAAAATAACGTCATTTGCAGTGCATGGGTGGTTTTCGTCCATCTAAGTTACTCTCTGTAATTTAAATCAACAACCTATAATGCATTACTTTGTCTTTGTAACTTTGACGAAAGATGACAAAACATGACAACTCAAATGCAGACTATACTGACTCGAATAACATTCACACATCCTTAGAAATTAAATAGTAAATTATTTTAGGGATGTAAAACAAGATATAGAGAAATGAATGGTAAAAGAGTAAATTACTTAATCAATTATTGATAATATTGTGCATGATACCACTTCCTTTTTTGTATTTGTATTGTTCTTTAATAATAGACTATATTATGTACCGAAACTTTTAATTAGTTAATTTAAAAGTTCAAATTTTAGCTTTAAGATTTCAAATCTTGAATTAATGATGTCATTAAATTAATTAAGGGTTAGATTTTAATTATTGATTTCAATCTAATGGCTAATATTCTTTCAAGATTTTTCTTTTAATATATATGATAGATAGATTATAAGAACTTTCATGAATTAAAAGTAAATTATTTTTGCTTCCGTTATGCTTTTTTTTGTATCATATAATTTTAATTATTATTGATTTTACATTATTATTATTTTTGTTCTTAGCATATTGAATTTAGATATTTCTTTTATGAATTATAGGTTTATTAGTATGGGGTGAGTTCTTTTAAGAATGCAAAAAAAAGTTGAGAATGGGATAACTAATAGGATTGCTCTATTTCTCTACAAAACCCACTTTAATTTTTACCCCATGGTTAATTATCTCACAAACCGTAAATCCATAAATTATAAAACTTACATATTCGGAACCAGCGTCTTTTTCTCTTCGATTAGAGATGTCATAAGCTATACTTTCGATGATTTTTTTTCTTCATTTTTACCGGATTTTACAATATAATCACATGTGTAAAAAATTAAAATTTGTTCACTATTATTTATTCATGGTATATGTTATTTAACTTGATTTTTACTTGATTGTATAATTTTTAGTCAATGATTTAAAAATTCGTATTTGATTACTCTTTAATTACATGTGATTGATACTTTGATGTTCAATCGCATGTGATTACACCTTAGTTTTCATGTCTTAATATCTTTACGTCATCAATGATTTGAATTTAAAGTTTAATCGGAAATATAAGCGGGTGTGATTATTTTTTAGTGGTAAATCACATGTGATTTCACATTAAAAGTTTCTAAAACCCTAAAAAAATGGGGAAAAAACTTCGTCGAAAGTATATCTTGATAGATCTAGAATCGAAGAGAAAAAGACGCTGATTCCGAATATGTATTTTTTATAATTTGTAGACATACAGTTTGTGAGATATTTAGATTTGAAAAAAGGTGAAAATGGGTATTTGAAATGGAGTAATCCTATTGGTTCATCCATTCTCCCTTTTTTTACCATTCTTTTTTGAACTTTCCTCTTATTAGTATTATACTTATACTTATTTCTTAAATTTATAAATTAATTTTTATATTTTAAAATTTTAACTAGTACCGCTTATCAAATTGTTGGATTAATTTTCATTCCAAGATTTCCCCCCTTAACATTTCCCCCCACTTTCCCCAAATTTCTAAACCCTAGATCGATTTCCCCCCAATTCTCATATCTACACTCTCATTGCAAGATTTGTCAAAGATTTCGTCAGTCTCTCTCTACTCTAACTCATATACGATCTCGTCAAAGAACAACTAACTACAACAATTGAGACACTTAAGGTACGATCAATTACGGAGTATATTGTTAATTATATATAGATGAAATCGATTAATATATTTCTTAGTTCGTATTCGGAGTTGTTCATCGGTGGTCAAACCTCGTGTGCTAGTGGATTTACTACTAATTTTCTATGGAGAATTGCTCAGTCGCCTAAATCTGCTAAATAGCTCGTAGTTAACCAATTAAAGGTAACAGATTTGATTTAATTTATAACATAACTCACCGTGTAACTTTAGTTTCTCATATGTTTCTGTTAAACCGGGGAACTGTTTTCAAGATTCCAGTACCTAACAATGATAAGAAAATGTATATACTGTGGATTAGCTTCATCTATAATGCATAAGAGGGGTACGACAATTTTGTATGTATTTGAACATTAAGTTTTGTATATAGTGTCTATTTGCTTCATCTAAAATTTACCACCGTTCTCATGTATTTTCTCTTGATACTTTTATAATCTTTGCTTTTAAGACATTGGAATTTTATTGTGAGTTTTTCTATAGTTTATGTTATTTGTTTATTGTAGTTTAAGTGCCTTGTGTGTTTGACTAGTCACTACAAGAAAACTGTCAGATACCTACAGTCAAATTTGTGAGGAATTCGTGGGTAAACGTGGTTACCCACAGATTTCCCACGGATTTGGTCCGAAGCTAATATGGGCGTGGGTAATTTCACTTCCATGGGTAATTCGCAGGAAATGATTTTTACCGACGATATTATCCGTAGAAAATTCGTGGGAAAATTGCTTTAAGGTATTAAAACATTCCGTAGGTAATTACAATGTCTCCCACGGATTTCCCATAGACTCGTTTCTACGGATTTCTTGCGATTTACCCACAAACTTTCCACTATCATATTTAAAGTTATATATATATATATATATATATATATATATATATTTAAAACTGCATTATAAAAAATAAATATAAAAAGTGAATCCTTCATTTACATATTACAAAAGCCACTCACAAAGGAAACAATGCTCACAATTACCCAACTGCATTAATCGTTCATCAAATCAGATCTATACAATAATGTTATTTGGGGTCATATGGATACAAAGAATAAATCATTGAACATACCAAATACTTCAACTTTACACTGGGTTAGAAGTTGCCCTAAGATTTCATCTCTAAAGTTACTTATCAGCTCTTTTGTCTTCCACTTGATCAGCTATGAGTCGAGTCAAATGTTGAAAATTCCAAGTCGTGATTGTATTCAAAAATTCTTGCTGAGAAGTATTTCCATATAGGATCACAATGTGCTGCTGAGTGATGACAAGGAACAAAAATATTGTAGGCATAAGTACAAGGTTTAAGAGTAATTAAGACACTAAACGCAAAGTAGCAGGCCAACAACATTGAAGGTTAAATATTTTAGAAATATGCCAAGACGAGAGAGTTATGACCTTTTAGTTTGAAGCATAGTTGTTTTGCCATCCTTTCCACTGTGAATTATCTACACAATAGATCCAAAAAAGATGTTTTTATAATAAGTATATAATAATCATCCAACTAGAAGCTAGATCAAGAATTGAATGTATAAATCATCATGCATTACAAATTAGAAAGATGGTCACCAAATTGCTTAACTGCCTAAATGCGGTATTATACATTTTCGTGTCTTAACATGTCATCTAAAACTATCGCTTCCAGATTTTACACATATTATATCCTCTTGTTTCACTACAAATTAAATACATTCTATAGTATTTTTAGAACAAAACATGATTCTTGCATTGAAGAATTAGCTTCTCATTTTGTGCTAAATTCATAAAACTAAGTTTATTAATTAGATAAAGATACGATGTTGCAATTCAGCAAGTGCAAACAATGAGCATGATAGAAATATTGATGACTAAAAAGAAGATAAAAAATAAAAACTAAATCATATGCTACTATTTGACATAGAGATGAATAATAAACAAACAAGTCTTTCTATAATCAAATTTATAAACTAAGATGTCTCAATAAATAATGTATCAGTTCAGAACAACTTTTCTAAGCAAATAAACTTGTACCAAATTCGCATTTGTACCATTTTCGCACTTGACCAAATTATGATATATAGCACAATCAACCCAATGTAAGCACAAAATATTGAATTTAACACCAAATTAGCAATTTATAAAGGCTAAAAGGGGCAAAAAGTAAGACCTACTGTTTGGTTGGAGATCCCTTGCTTGCAAAGTGAAATCAACCATCAGAGGAGTATATTTAATACATATGTACGCATAGCCCCAAATTTTAAATTACCTGTCACGTAATGTAAAAAAACAAAAAAGATAATTATTTCCTTAAGTCAAGGACTTGAAATAACTAAAGAACACAACTTAGAAACCTTTAAGATTCATCAAAACATATATATAACCAAACAGAACAAAACATATATATATGGTCAAACAGAACAAACAAACAAATAAATCAAAATTCAATAATTAAAGACAGGTAGTAATTCGTACCCTACGAAATTGATTCGTACACATATAAAGGGTTCATTAACGATATCGATGGATGGCAGTGGTGTGATAATTCAATGGTGTTTGTGCTATGCTTCAATGGTGGTGGTGATGCCGTTGTGTTGTTGCGGTGGTCAAACGTGCAAGTGTCCAATTTTTCAAGAGGTGAAAGGGTGATGATGTTGTCTGGTTTGTGAGGTAGAGAAGGTGGGAGGCGGGTATGGTATAGTTTTGGTTAAAGTGAGTTTTGGCCAGATTTAGGGTTTTGGATTTGGAGGGAAATCAATTTTCAGAGGGAGTTCGATATTGTTAGGAGGAGTCTGATTTTTTTAGAGGGAATTCAATTTTTTGGTAGGATATAAAAATATTGAAAACCAAGAACTAAATAGGTTTGTTAAATTATTTCTACATATAAGAATATACAAAATATTTGTTTATACGATGGATACACAAACTAGATATAAAGACCTCGAGATTTATGAAAAAATTATATCGTTAGATTTTTTATTATATTTATAGAAGTTTAAAAGATTAAATTTATTTTTGTTATTAATTCAAAATCTGTAACAGTATAATTTTCTTTACAGGTAATAAAATCTGTAACAATTTATTAAATAAATATTCATCAACTAATGTTATGACTTAAAAATGAAATTCATTCGTTAAAATATTCTTTATTGCAACGATTTTGATTACTATTTACCGGTAAAAATAATTTTTTGTTGACGTTTTGATTGATAATTGTAATATGTTTCTTGATGAATACTAACGCTTCTCCCCTTCCCCCTAAAAAGACAATTCTCTCTTGATCACTACCATATATATATATATATATATATATAATCAACGTGAGATCGACTTCGTCATAACTAAGTAATTATATAATCAATCTAGTATGATCCCTCTCCTCGTGTTCTTCGATCGACCGATTCCAACCTACACCTTAAGTTGATTTCGACTTGTAGGGTATTCGATCCAATTACTTTAACTTTGGGTAGTGCTGATTAGTGGGGTAATTAGGAAAAGAGATGATAGTTTATATTAGCATGAGTTTGATCTATTATGTAACTATACATTGTAATTCTTTGATTCTAAATCAATATAAAAAGTTGCACCATTGAAAAGTTAAATAGTATTTATCGTATGGCATGATTCGAACCTATGTAGAAATACTTCAACAGATTTACTGTAACACCCGTCAATTTAGGACTTTAATTAGTGCCTAAACTACTTGTAATTACATGTGTTTAGTATTGTAATATTCTAAATATATGTAACATTTTGGTGTAATTACATACACTCATACGCGATTTGTTCAAATCGTGCGCTTATGAACCTGACAAGGTGCGACATTCTTTTCTTATATGGACGTTAGTGAGAAAACTTTATAATAAGGTGGATTTATCCAAACAAACGCTATTTACACTAATATATTGTGAGAATATATTCCAAGTATTACTTATTGATAAAAACACTCTGTACACGACAAACACGCGCGAAACGCGTCAGTCAAGCGAAAATAATTCAAATTATATTTCTATAACTCATTTTTTTGTGTTTTGATAAAATATTTCGGTTAAGATATTTTGGATATACTTAAACACGAAACACGGAACAACATTTAGACAATCGCGAAACGTAACATAAAATTTGAGCAACGAGTTCACGAGACCGAGGCCCAAATGGGTCAGCCCCAAACCCGCGGATCCAAGCCCCAACCCGACCCATGACCCACCTCCTTTTAAACCCCCTCTTTCCTTCAATTATTCCATTTTTCACAAACTCACACACTTACATCTCAAAACCCTCTCTTCTCTTTCCCCTCTTCCTTCTTCAAATCAGCAGCAACATCAACACCATCGTCATCAAAATCGTTCATCATCATCAAAAAAAAAAAAAGCACAAGGACCACCATCATCTTCTACCTCATCTTCATCATCTCCATTTTTGATTCTTGGTAAGAAACGCTTCAAAGCTCGATTAAATTACTTAAAAAGCTTTTATTTACATGCTAGAACGTTTACACAACGAAGATTTGCCCAAAAACCGACTTGAAAATGCATTATTAAAGATAAGTATTCGAGCAGTTCGTCCTGCGAACCGAGATCTGTTCGTCCTGCGAGACGAACCCAAACTGCGAACCGAAATCTCGACTCGCGAACCCAAACTGCGAACCGAAATCTCGACTTGCAAAGCCAAACTGCGAACCAAAACTGACCTGCGAACCGAAACTGACCTGCAAACCGACCCGACCTGCGGACTGAGCTGCGAGTCGACTTGCGAGTTGACTTGCGAGCCGAACCTGGTGCTGCGAACCCAACTCGATTCGCAGCCTACTACCTTGCGAGCCGAACTCAGTTCGCACTACGAACTCAGTTCGCACCACTATTTCAGTCCGCAACCAGGCTCGACCCCAGCCAGGGGCTCTGCCCCTTGGACCCCGCCAGGGGCTGCCGCCCCTTGAACCCCGCTACCAGGGGCGCTGCCCCCGGACCCCCGTCATCCAGGAACTTATAAATACTTTTCACACTAAGTGTCAAACACTTACAGATAATGAAACCTGATACAACGATACATATAATAATAACACTTTTGGATTATTATTATAAACCGTCACCAACGGGCCATACTTGTTTTTCAAAACTACAAACGAAATACTAAACAAACACTTGGACATTTCCTAGTTGAGTGGACAACTAGCATGGGTGATCTTTTGAGATACCTACTTATTTGATTACTTGCTTACTTACGACCTTGTGCGTTTTGGACGCCAGAGGGTTCCAGGGTTCGGAGAACCACGTACGGACTTACATCCGCTTTACTTACTTGATTTCACCTTCATACTTACTAGACTCAGGTGAGTCTTACAGCCCCACTTTTACTGTTTTACTTACGGGGTGAGATACATTGCTTACTGTTGAGTCACTGATCGCTGAACTCAAGTGGTCACTGATCACAAGGATTAAGGGGGAGATTATATAGGAAATCGTTGAAGTCATTAATCGCTGATAATGTGAAGTCACTGATCATGTCTTATATTCACAGTCTCTGTCCTACTCAATAAGAGAACTCTCCATGAAGAAAATGATTCAAGTCAAGCTCCTGTCGCTGAAGGTCTCATGATCACTGTTTGTATCTTAGACCAGCGAAAGATGAAGAACTTATAAAGATCAAAGACTCAACTATGTGTGTCGCTGATACTCATCTATCAGCGAGAGTCTCCAAGTTTTCTTGAGTTCTTCCTTCTGCTAAATAAAAGAAGTCACTGAAGATTACCTGTTCAAGTCATTCTTTAGAGCATGTTAGCTCGCATCGAGAATGAGGAGGATTGATATATCTATCAGTGACTGCAGCATTAAATGCTGCATTAAATAAGAAGTTGACATTCGGCGTTATTACGGCGCAGCACATGTTCCTCGTAACTTGAAAAGAGTAACGTGGAAGCATCTGATTGGTTTATGGTACAAGGTGATATTTCCCAAGACAGAATGTCGAACCATGATGTATCACATCTCAACTACCTCACCAATCAAGCTGCGACACGTGTCCTTCCAGATCCTGAATTTAAGGGTTTCAGCGTCTATAAATAGCGTAGAATATTGTACTCCATTTTGTGTCGATTGTTTGTATTGTTACTTGTTTGTCAGTAACTAGTTTGTCTAAAATACAAACAACACCAGCGAGTGAACTAGTAGCGTGTCTGTCCACTATTAGTCCATCTCAGCGAGTGAGCAAGTTAGCGTGTTTGTCCACTACTGCTCATCTCCTTTTGTAAGAGTTGTATTGTTTGATTTAGATTAGCTTTGGCTAATCTATTCCGCAATCAACAGTAGATAAATTTTATCAATAAAAGAATTTATCTTTCAGCTAGTATTGCATCAGCAACTGAACTGCCTATCTTACTTATATATATTTGTGTTCATATTGCTGTCACTTTAATACGGTTAAAAACTTGATAAATAAGTTAACACATTAAAACAGAAAAGTTTTTAATTGTATTCAACCCCCCATTCTACATTTAACTCACTGTTAGCGATTCATAATCACTAACATAATAGTGATTAGGGACTCACAATTGGTATCAGAGCGGAGTTGGTTTAAATATAATTAAATCAGATCTGCAATGGAATCGGTTAAATACAGCCATGTTGATTCTGAGTACCCGAAGGGAAATGGCTCCACTACCAAACCACCGGCTTTTGATCCATCTAGAATTGAAACCTGGATGTCCAGGATGATGATGTTCTTAGATCTTGCTGATGATCGTCTTTGTGCAATAATTACTGATGGTACATACACCCCAACTACTATTGTTCCTGCAGTTGCAGCTACTGCAACTACTCCTGCTATACCTGAAATGGTTATGCCCAAAAGGGAGGAACAGTGGTCAGATGAGGATAAACGTATGGTAAGGCTAGATAAACAAGCTAAAATTTACATAAGCATGACATTCCCTGATGAAGTGTTTGAGTCCATTAGATTGTGCACTACAGCGAATTATATGTGGGATACTCCTAGAAACATATATATTGGAACTCCTGATATAATTCGCTGTAGAGAAGTTAATCTAACTCGTCAATATGAATTGTTTGCTATGGAACCCAATGAATCACTGGCATCTACCTATACTAGATATCAAGCTTTAATTAATAAAATGGAAAAAGCAAATATAGGAAAGGACCAGAGATTTGTTGTCGAAAAGTTTCTAGAATTACTACCTAGGAAAATCTGGGGAACCATTGCAACATGCATAAGACAAAGAAATGATTATAACTTTCTCAATCTAACTCAAGTTTATGGAATTTTACTTAATTGGGAACAATCTGAGAAGCTAGCTGATCAAAGTGAGCACATTCGTGCTGTACTAGGAGGACAAAAGATTTCTAATGCCCTTGTAGCTGAGCTTGATGAAGTTGACCAAAAGCAGAAAGCAAAGCTCACCAAGATGAGCTCAAAGTCGCTGATCGCAGAAGAAGAAGGCAGTGTCGCTGAAGACCAGTCAGAAACAAGCTATGATGAAGGACTAGAGAAGTTGGAAAGAGACATGGCCATGATGGTTGCTAATTTCAGAAAGAACAGCAAATTCAACAGATCTGCTGGTGCATCATCAAATGATGACTTCAAACCAAAAGGTGAGTGCTACAAATGTGGCAAGCCTGGCCATTTTGTAGCTGAATGCAGGTCCAAAGCTGTCAACTCTTTCGCTGATCAAAAACCCAGCTTCAGAAATGACAAGTACAACAAGTACAAAACAAAGTACAAGAAGCTGAAGGAAATGTCCAAATCAAAGAAAAGGAATAAAGGGTTTATTGCTGAAGAAGGATCTGTCAGTGACTCTGACTCAACTTCATCATCTGATAAGGAAGAAACAATGATCTGTTTAGACAAGGATTACTGCCTGATGGCTGATGATGCTGCTTTCCATGAAGACATCAAAGAAGTAGCTCAGAAATGTTCAGCATCTGGGTGGGATCCAGAAACTCTCTACAAGGTACATTGTTTTAAGTCTGCATCAGTGACTGAAAAAGATTTAATCTTTGAAACTTTGATAGTTGACTTATCAAATGCTCATGACATTCAGAAAAGACAAGAATGTATGATCAGTGACTTAACATCTAAACTTCAACTTCAAGAAGAAAATTTGTTAAAAATAAAGAATCTTACACTTGATCTTGATGCACAAATACATGCAAATCAAAAATGCATTCAAGAAAAAGTAAAATTTGAAACTAAATTTTCACAACTCAATGAAGTGATGAAGTCATGGTGTAGATCTGCATTAAAAGTGAATCAGTGCATAAGTAATCAAATCCCAAAACAAGTTAAGGCTATTCTGGGAGGAGATTATGAAACTACTGCTGCTCTCGCTGATGCAACCAAAGTTGATCAAATATTCAATCATGATGAAACATTCTCAGAGTTTGTCTTTGAACCAATGTAATTTTTCAGTGAGCCTAAACCAAATTACTTTGTGAGAAGTTCACGGGTTACTAATAGTTATGATATTGCTGCAAGTATTGATGAACTAAAGAAACTAGAAATTTATGAATTAACTACTTGCACTGCTCTTGTCAAAACTATCACTGATGATCAAGAATCTATCAGCGACTTCACTTCTGACACTCCAGTCACTGATGACCTCATCATCAGTGACTTGAAGTCAAAGAAGCAAAATGAGGTAGTAAATCTGAGAACTTCTAAGTCTTCATCCAGTGTGAACAATAAGTCAAAGAAATCTAAGTCCACAAATAAAAAATGTTACAAATGTGGAAGTAGACAGCATGTGTCATCAGATTGTTCATCATCACAAGTTTCACTCAGTCAACCATCATTAGTATGTCAGCATGTGGTATCTGAATGTTCAGCTACATCATCTTCAAAATCACAAATAATCAGTGAGCATTCAGATACTATTGATGCAAGTCTGTGGAAGCCTGAACCAAAGGCTGACCACCATGAACCCATCTCAGGATGGGTTCATCAATTGAACTAAATGTTTGTGTGTGATGCAGGGCATTCTCAGAGAGACAATTTGGTATCTGGATAGTGGTTGTTCCAGACATATGACCGGATGTAAGTCCTTGCTCAGTGACTACCAGGATGAAAGAGGTCTTGATGTAGTGTTTGGTGATAATAACATTGGTAAGACCAGAGGGTATGGGGTCTTAACCAATGGTAATGTTATGTTTAAGAAGGTGGCATATGTTGAAGGACTGAAGCATAATTTATTAAGCATTAGTCAGTTCTGTGATGCTAAAAATAAAGTGTTGTTTGATCATGAAGCTGGAGTTGTTTACAACAAGAATGGAAGCGCTGTCCTGGCTGCTCAAAGAAAAGGCAATACATATGTAGTCAATATGGACTCAGCACAATCAGGAACATGCTTTTATTCCAGAAACATTTCAGAAGAAAAATGGTTATGGCATAAGCGTCTCTCTCATCTGAATTTCAAGGCCATCAGCAAGCTCAGCAAGAATGACTTGGTAAATGGTCTTCCAAAGCTAGCTTATGACAAAGACAAGCTATGTTCAGCATGTGAGAAGGGAAAACATCACAGCTCTTCATTCAAAAGCAAACAAACATCTTCAGTGACAGAATGTTTTCAACTAATGCATATGGATCTGTTTGGTCCAGTGAGTTCTCCCAGTCTTGGTGGTAAAAGGTATTGCTTGGTAATTGTGGATGAATACTCCAGATACACCTGGGTATTCTTTCTCAACGCCAAAAGTGATGCAACACAGGAAATCATATCCTTTATCAAAAAGATGGAAAACTTAAATGATTGTTCAGTTAAACATTTAAGAAGTGATAATGGCACTGAATTTAGAAATATTGACCTTGAAAGTTTTTGTGATTCAAAAGGTATTTCTCAAAACTTCTCTGCACCGAGAACACCTCAACAAAATGGTGTTGCAGAGAGGAGAAATAGAACGTTGATTGAATCAGCAAGGTCAATGCTCATAGATGCTGGTCTTAAGATCCATTTCTGGGATGAAGCAGTCAACACTGCCTGCTACACTCAGAATAGGTCTCTGATTGTCAAGAGACATGATAAGACAGCCTATGAGGTGCTAAGGGGGAGAAAACCTGACATAAGTTTTCTTCATGTTTTTGGCAGTACCTGCTATGTCTTAAACAAAAGAGATCACTTAGGAAAGTTTGATCCCAAAGCTAATGAAGTTATATTTGTTGGTTATTCAATCATTTCAAAAGCTTTCAGGGTTTATAATAAAAGAAGGGAATGTATTGAAGAATCAATGGATGTTACCTTTGATGAATCTTATGATAAATCACTCACCGATCTAAAAGACTATGAAAATCTTATTTTTAACACAATCAGTGATGACAAGCATGAGATTCATATATCAGATTCTGAAAGGGAAGATGATGTCCCTGAAGGCACTTCTGGCTCTACTTTAGATAAGAATGATTCAGGAACTTCATCTTTGCCTATTGACATCCCATCATCATCATCTCATCATCTGCATCAAAATGATAACACTCACTGTCCAAATCAAAGCTTAAACATTAATCATGCTTCTAATGCTGATGTGTCTGGTGGATCATCTCTGGATAATCAAGTCACTGCTGAACCTCAGCGAGTGACTAAATGGACTAGACATATTGATAATCAATTGATTATTGGTGATCCAAAATCCAAAGTCCAGACTAGATCAGCAACTGCTAACTTTTGTTTGTTTGTAAGCTTTGTGTCACTGATGGAACCCAAAAAGATTGATGAGGCACTCACTGATCATCACTGGATAGCTGCCATGCAAGATGAGCTATCTCAGTTTGAAAGAAATAAAGTGTGGAAGTTAGTACCTCAAGTAGCTGGGAAATCTGTGATTGGAACAAGATGGGTGTTCAGAAACAAGATGGATGCTGATGGTGTTGTGATAAGGAATAAGGCCAGACTGGTTGCACAAGGTTACTGTCAGCAAGAAGGAATTGACTATGATGAAACCTTTGCACCAGTTGCTAGACTTGAAGCAATCAGGTTGTTCTTAGCATATGCAGCTCACAAGAAGTTCAAGGTATACCAAATGGACGTGAAAAGTGCCTTCTTGAATGGAAAGCTGCAGGAAGAAGTGTATGTTAAGCAACCACCCGGATTCACTGATCCCAAGCATCCAGGTTATGTCTATAAGCTGGAAAAAGCTTTATATGGACTAAAACAAGCTCCTAGAGCTTGGTATGACACTCTCTCTACTTTCTTAACTAAATGTGGGTATGTCAGAGACAAAATTGACAGCACCCTATTTATCAAAAAGGATAAGAGAGATGTCATATTGGTCCATATTTATGTTGATGATATCATATTTGGGTCTACTAACAATGACTTGTGCAAGGAATTCAGTGACCTCATGACTAAAAGTTATGAAATGAGCATGATGGGTGAACTAACATTTTTCCTTGGTCTGCAAATAAAGCAAACCAAGACTGGTATTTTTATAAATCAAGGAAAATATGTTAAAGATTTATTAAAGAAATTTGAATTCACTAACTGCTCATCCCTTGCTACACCAATGTCATCTGCAGTAAAATTACATGCTGACCCTGATGGTAAATCAATAAACATCACTGCTTACAGAGGAATGATCGGGTCACTGCTGTATTTAACTGCTAGTAGACCAGACATTATGTTTGCTACTTGTCTATGTGCTAGGTATCAAGCTGATCCAAAGGAATCCCATTTGCTCGTTGTCAAGAGAATATTCAGATATCTGAAGGGTACACCAAATCTTGGTCTCTGGTACCCATCTGGTTCAGATTTCTCACTAAAGGGATATTCAGATTCTGATCATGCTGGATGCAAAATGGACAGAAAGAGTACCTCTGGTAGCTGTCAGTTTCTTGGAGAAAAGCTTGTAAGCTGGTCAAGCAAGAAACAAAATTCTGTCTCAACTTCTACTGCTGAGGCTAAATATGTCGCTGCTGGAGCTTGCACTGCTCAAATTCTGTGGATGAGGAATCAGCTCGCTGACTATGGCTTTGACTTTGACAATGTTCCAATTTATTGTGACAGTCAAAGTGCTATTGCCATAGCAAATAATCCTGTGATGCACTCAAGGACAAAGCACATTGATGTCAGATATCACTTCATCAGGGACCACGTCATGAAAGGTGACATTGAACTGCATTTCATTCCAACTGATTACCAACTCGCTGATATATTTACAAAACCTTTAGATGAGAAAAGATTCACCTTTCTCATCAGCGAGTTGGGAATGTTGAACTTAAATGATTAAAACCTGATTGTTGAATAAAAGGTATTTACAGAATATATGGTTTATAATTCTAACTCGCTGGCCTATTATTCTCACTGATATAATCAGCAAGAACAATAAGTTAGCATAGTTATGATCAATAAATTATATACCTTGTAAATACACATGAAAATTCTTTATATCGCCTAAATAAAATATGTTTTATGCTTCACAATTTGGCTAGCTGATTAAATTAGTATTCTAAGTTGTAATTTGATCAGCGAAATCAAATATGAGACATAATATTTATTTTATTTTGAGATATAACTTATTTTCATCTCGCTGAGACGTAATGTATCAGCGAAGTTTCTTCTTATTTAATATGGCATTTATTTCGACATATATTCCTTTACATTTAATATATTTTGTATTTATTTTTTAACGATTTATATTCCTAATAAATGCTTTATTAAATATCTCATGGGACTTCGAAAAGGTACACTTTTTCTGACACCTCGTATACCTTTCCGACGTACCACTCCCATCACCATTTAATGTTACCACTCACCACCATCATCACCCTACTCCCCTACCATCAACCACCACCTTTTGACCACGTACATACGCTTTTTGACCACATGTTTTGTATCTCAGCAACCGTATATAAGCAGCGAAACTTTTTCACTTTCACTTTTATGCTTTCTTGATTTCAAAACTTCATCTTTTTCATTTTCTCTGCAAAAATTCTAAATTCTAAATCTTCTTCTTTCATTTCTTAAAAATAGCTAGAACTAAGTTTTTCAACAATGCTTACACACCGACCCCAGAGATTAAAGCTCCTCGAGCCTCTGCGGTCAATGAGACGCTTGTTGTTACAGTTCCCAAATCTAACTATTTGGGAAATGTAACCTGCCCTAAACCAGAGTATGCGGAGGTGATAAACTTTCTCAAAAATCACTTTATCCTCCCTGCTCTTACCTTGTCTCCTGGGAAATGAACCCAGAATGGCTCAGTGAGTTCTGGTATACCTGCACTCACTCTGTCGTCTCTGGTGTTTCACAACTCCAGGGTTTTATCGACAATGGTACCCATCCCATCACCATAACTGCCAACGCCATCCGGTCCATTTTACATCTCTCGACCTATGAGTCGTACGAGTCGCTGCCATAGAGAGACGTAGCCAAACAAGGCCTCGTCGATCTTACTGAGATTGAGTGTAAATACTCAGTCGATGGCAGTGGCAACCGTAAGTACTCTACGGTCCACAAAACTAAAATGGATGGTGTTTGGAATGCCATTTTCACCAATTTCATTCAATCTTTGGGTACAAAATCAGGGAGCTATGATCAATTCAGCTGCCTGAAGGCTCAGATTAGTTGGTCACTGGTTAACTCTCTACGAGTTGACTATGCAAGTGTGATCTTCAATGAACTGATCACCAAAGTCGCTGAGCCTGCCAGGGCCAAATATGTACCCTACCCTAGGTTTCTCTCACTGATCTTCAGGGATCAGTTTGATGCCTATGATAGGGTATCTTTTCAAGGTTTTGAGCCGACCCTGGTAGGATCTCAAATTTTGCCAAACCAGCGACTGCGGTGTTACCTGCTTTAATGAAACACCCGGGGATCCTTACACCCCAGCCTGTAACTTCTGTACATATGTCCGTTGCTGCCCCCCAATCGACCACGTCACTGATCACACCCCCAATGACTACTGTTGGTCAACCACCACTCAAGAAACCACCAACTGCTCCCAAGAAAAAATCCAAATTAGGGTCCCTGACATTAAAGGATCAGGGACATAGCAAAAAGAAGACATCTACGGATGCCAGGGGTGAATCAGTGACTGTACGTTCAGTTGCTGAGGGCACCACTGCTAAACCCTCAACTTTACCTGCTTCACTGGACTCCCGAAAGTCCAGTGACTCAAAAAAGGGAAAATTACAGACAGCTGCAGTGGATCAAACCACTGTTAGCAGTGATTCGGGTGCATCCCACACCCTCAGATTGAGTTAACCCAGCCACTTGTCATCCTCACAAAAGGGTGACATTTCACTCAAAGGGCTAGTGACATCAGTGGGTGATAACACACTCATTGCTGATGTCACACCACTGGCTACAGACCCGGGCCATCTCTCATCTATCACTGCACCGACTGTCAATGTCTCACCACTGACCCATGGTGAGATAAAGGTCGCTACCTCTATTTCCAATGAACCATCAGCTAAATCACAAGCTGATGATGAGGAAATCATGCCCATGGACACCTCAGAGGACACCCAACCCATTCCTCTACCCACATCTAACTCTCCTATTAGAGAGCTATCTCCCACCTCTTTCTCCAGTGACAACATTCAAGTCACTGCTGCTGGTCAGACCACACCCACTGACCAGGCAGTCCACTCTACACCTACTCCCACTATACCCCCCACAACTACTCCCCCAAATACCTCCACCCACTCCACATCAGATCAGCTACTGATGGAGTACATTGCCTCATCTCAAACCCAAATTAAGATGCTCACTGCTCACCGTGAGGCACTTATAGGCAATGTCTCTGTCCTCCAGAAAGCCGTCACTGCTCTCACTGATGTCTATAACTCCATTGAACCGTGGAGTACATCAGTCAGTGAAAGAGTGCAAACAGTAGCTGAGGCTAGTGCTGCAATAAACCATGCAGTCACTGATCTAGCCTCCACCTCCACCACAAACTTTATCACTCATGCCACTGCCATTGCCCAGCTCACCACCAACCAAAATGACTTGGCTATCTCTGTATCCAACTATCTTTTCAACACTGACAAAGTTGTCAAGGTGCTTCCGCAGGTTGTTTCACTGCTTGATCAGACTAGAGCTAAGGTCGCTGCCCTGCGAGAGGAAAATGCTAACTTCACTGATCAAATTCTCAGGGCAGTAGATCAGTTTGAGCGAACCAGTCAGGGGGAGAGTGAAGAAGAAGATGATATTTCTGTCTCAGTCTCTGATCCTGAGATGCCCCTTCAAATGACTGATCCGCTGTCAAACAAAGCTCACAGGGACATTGTGCTCAACACTTATGCACTACGCCCAATCGCTGAGCAACCTGAGTTGGAAGCCCTTGTAGTTGCTGAAATGCATTGGGTTGATATGGAGATGGCTACTGACATGGTGGATGTCGCTGAATGCTTCCCTGAGTTCAGTGCTGAAGAGCTCAGGAATTATAATGGGCTGGTACAGCAGTGGGCAGTGGATGAGGCTGCTAGGGTAGAGGGTACCTCAGTGAGTCATGAATTGGCTCGCTGGGAGTGGATGAACAGGGAGGTGGTAGATGATGTATCTGATGATGAGGAAGATGATACCATCATGCATGATGCTGATAATGATGATGATGACAACAATGATGATGGTCAGGGAGGTGGTCATGGAAATGGTCAGGGTTCAGAAAGTGAAGATGAAGATGATGTAAATATGGAGGATCAGCAACCCATATCATCTGTCATTAAAAGAAAAAGGACCAGTGACACCTCTCCTGCATCTACTCCTCCATCAAAGAAACAAAAGGTCAGTAACCCTCAATCACATATTGTCATATCTGAGGTAACTGTACCTTCATCTACACCAGCAACCCTAAACCTACCCTCACCCACAGCAACTACAACTACACTTACCCAAACAACCAAAATAACCACACCAACCCGAACAACAATAATACCAATCTCCGCAACAACTCTCTCCAACACTACCACATCAGACACTTCCCCTACAGCATGCCTTTCATCTGACTCAGCCTCAGAAAGCCTCTGTCCTGATGAAACTAAAGAACAGCGAATTGCTAGAAAAGTAAAGGCAAGACAGGACAGGGAGCAGGAAATGATCATGAAAATAACCTTTCAGACTGAGTTAAGAGAGAAACAAGAAAGAAAAAGGCTGCTGAAAGAGCAATCAGATGCTGATAGAGCGTACCTACTGGAATTGAGCTCTAAAGATGCTAATGAAAGGGTCAGACTGCTTAAACAAAAGCAAGATCAAGAAGAGTCTGATGCTGCAATTGCCAGGGTACTTGCTGAAATAGAAGAAAGTGAGCTAGAGCAACAGAAACTGAAAACATCAGCTAGCAAGAGCTCTAAAAAGAAAGGGGGGGCTGTCAAAACAGCAGTGGATAGAAAGTGGGATGAGATAGATAGAAAAAGGTTTGCTGCCCGTATAACAGGGAGATCAAACCCTGCACCTATTACCAAGGTAAAGTTGAAGAAGTCTAAGAATCAATCTCAACCTCAGCTACTCATTCAAAGAGGTTCAGAGACTCAAGCCATGCTACTTGATCAAGTATGCAAGTTGCACAGAGAGGAATGGAATGAAATCAGGCTTGCTATCAGCCACTCTACAAGTGCAGCTAAAGCTGATGTCCTGAAAGAGATTGATAGGCTATATCAGAAGATGGTGTCGCTGCAACTTCTCAGACCAGAAGATACTGTCACATATGGTGAAGAGATTGTTCAACCACCAAGCCCGAGGTATAGGTCAGGTACTAGCAGCATCTATCGAATCCCCAACACTTCAAGGTTAAATCTGTCTATCCCTGCTGGTGTGCCAAAGCTTGAAGGACATGAAGTCATTGAGGGGGAGAAGGGTCTGATATACAGGGACTTAAATGGTGCCCTTAGGTTTCAGAGAGAAGCTGAACTTGAGAAGGTTGATCAAGAACAATTCATACACCTAATCAGGTCAGCTAGCATGCTTCCTACAAATTCAAAAATCAGAAAAGCTATTCTCGATGAAGCCTTGGCAAGAAAATTCAGATACCTGCCCTCCAAAGACAAGTATGAACTTGAAGCTGAGCTTGACATAGTGAAAGAGGAGGAGATGTGGAGAGATAAATAAATTAGATCTTTTGTAATAGTTAGTCTCTTGTAAATATTTATTTCATGATATAAATGAGGCTTGAAATAGAAAATCTACAAGTACAAGTCTCTGGGCGACCAACCTACCGTTAGAGACTAAAAACCTTTAAGCAACAAATATTTACAAGTGCAAGTCTCTGAGCAACCAACTTATCATCAGAGATTAAATCTTTCTGCAACTAGTTTGTCTAAGGGAGCTTTGACTTAAACCATTTAGGGGGAGATTGTTGAGTCACTTATCGCTGAACTCAAGTGGTCACTGATCACAAGGATTAAGGGGGAGATTATATAGGAAATCGTTGAAGTCATTAATCGCTGATAATGTGAAGTCACTGATCATGTCTTATATTCACAGTCTCTGTCCTACTCAATAAGAGAACTCTCCATGAAGAAAATGATTCAAGTCAAGCTCCTGTCGCTGAAGGTCTCATGATCGCTGTTTGTATCTTAGACCAGCGAAAGATGAAGAACTTATAAAGATCAAAGACTCAACTATGTGTGTCGCTGATACTCATCTATCAGCGAGAGTCTCCAAGTCTTCTTGAGTTCTTCCTTCTGCTAAATAAAAGAAGTCACTGAAGATTACCTGTTCAAGTCATTCTTTAGAGCATGTTAGCTCGCATCGAGAATGAGGAGGATTGATATATCTATCAGTGACTGCAGCATTAAATGCCGCATTAAATAAGAAGTTGACATTCGGCGTTATTACGGCGCAGCACGTGTTCCTCGTAACTTGAAAAGAGTAACGTGGAAGCATCTGATTGGTTTATGGTACAAGGTGATATTTCCCAAGACAGAATGTCGAACCATGATGTATCACATCTCAACTACCTCACCAATCAAGCTGCGACACGTGTCCTTCCAGATCCTGAATTTAAGGGTTTCAGCGTCTATAAATAGCGTAGAATACTGTACTCCATTTTGTGTCGATTGTTTGTATTGTTACTTGTTTGTCAGTAACTAGTTTGTCTAAAATACAAACAACACCAGCGAGTGAACTAGTAGCGTGTCTGTCCACTATTAGTCCATCTCAGCGAGTGAGCAAGTTAGCGTGTTTGTCCACTGCTGCTCATCTCCTTTTGTAAGAGCTATATTGTTTGATTTAGATTAGCTTTGGCTAATCTATTCCGCAATCAACAATAGATAAATTTTATCAATTAAGAATTTATCTTTCAGCTAGTATTGCATCAGCAACTGAACTGCCTATCTTACTTATATATATTTGTGTTCATATTGCTGTCACTTTAATACGGTTAAAAACTTGATAAATAAGTTAACACATTAAAACAGAAAAGTTTTTAATTGTATTCAACCCCCCCTTCTACAATTAACTCACTGTTAACGATTCATAATCACTAACATAATAGTGATTAGGGACTCACACTTACTTTTCTTGAACACAAGTACGAACAACTCATTTTACTATACGGGATTGCATGAGTTACTTACTTTTACTGAAGTCTCTCCATCATATATCGTTAGTTATGGACTTAAGCGCGAACACTAGTTAATGGATCCATTAGGGAAATGACCCTCCCCGCCCGGGGTAGTAGCGCTACCACGAACCGTTCTGTATAAACGGACGACTATTATTCGTTACTTATGCTTGCTCAGTTATGAGCATGTCACGGGAGCAACTTATTACTTACGGGTTAAGCTTCGATTATGAGCCTCATGGCAACGGTATAACTTACTTACTTTACATTTGCGGGGTTGCAAATACCTGATTTACGCCTGCGGGCATTACTGATGAAATCTTGTGTTCAAATACTTATATTATTTACAAACCTGTGAGATTCACCAACATTCGTGTTGACCCTTTTAGCTTTGTATCTCAAGTACACAGACGGAGTAGGATTCCCTCAGGATACTAGCTAGAGTCGCATGATTTCTACACTGCATATAACGGAGATTCTTAGCATTATCTTTTGTATTTATTATGATTATGTAATAGAATCTCCCGCTATATGCGCGGACTCTAGGGAACTTCATTTTGTAACTAGAAACTCTATATTTCCAAACATTTTAGGTATGGAAATGAAACTATTTTACAAACGTTGCATATAGATGTCGTTTGCTTTACTTTTTGCTGTGATATTCGATTAGTAGGACCCCAAAGCTTGCTTCCGCTGAACAGTGATTTTGAGGGTGTTACATTTACAGTTTGTTGCTTTTGACCACTCGGCCATGTACAATCCCCTTCCCGGGTCGAGGCCCCCCTTTGTACTGGCGAAGATGCAAGTTCATTAGCAAGTGAATGAACAAGCCATGTTCCTAAAAGGAGTGACCATCTTTCTTTTCTCCCCTTTCCCTATCCCTTCAAAGCCCGGTTGGGCGCTAGCGCTTTACTAATAGAAAGTCAGGCTCCTCTACTTAGTGAAGTTGCGAGCCTACCCTTCTCGACCCTACGACAAAAGCTTACGCTTACCAAACCTAAAAATAGGGCTACAACAAACAAAGTAAGCATATACATATATTGCAAGTAGGTCTGTAAATGAACGAACTTGTTCGTGTTCGTTCTTTTAGGTTTTACCAAACAAATGAACGATCACGATTTGATAAACGAACGGATTTTCTATTTTCATTCATTAATAAAATATGTTTGTTCGTGAACATAAATGAATGCAAACTAATGAATGTATAAATTCTTGCATAATCACGATTTATGTACGAAGTCAAACTTATAAAGAACTTTCCTACTATGAGTTACATTATCGATAAATATATGAAATTAAAATATACTGTATCATATAAGATAAATTACATAAACTTGCGGGTAATCCGTAGTACTACATAACCATTTCCCACCAATTACCCACAAATGTTTCAAAATAATTATGAAATTTAACTATAAATAACCCGTAGGAAATCCGTGGGAAATATAATACATTTGCCACGAAATTACAATGAATTACCCACAGATTGCTTTCCCCGCAGATTACACACGGATATATATTGTCCGTGGGTAATCCGTCGGAAATTTCCCACAGATTACTCACGAACTTCCTTCGAATTATAGCGTCGTGGGTAATTCATGGGAGATTTGTGGAAAATGTAGAAATTAAACAAAAAAGGATCAATCATTAGAAATCCGTGGCGATTCCGTGGGAAAATACCCACAGATTAATCCCATGGGAAATATCCGTGGGTAACGAGCATTTTTCTAGTAGTGTGTAAGCACCTTGTACATTTATCATCACTTTGTCAAGATTAAGGTTTGTGACATTTTGAAACTGGGATTTTTATGTTTTCATTATAGGGTAAACTACATTTTTCATCTTTGTGGTTTTCATTTTCCCACTCTCAGTCCTAATACTTTTTTAATTACAATGGTCGTCCTTATGTTTTATGCTTTTTCCCAAGTTAGTCATTTTACTTTTTTTAATTACAATGGTCATCCTTATGTTTTGTACTTTTTCCCAAGTTAGTCATTTTAGTGTATAAATGACTAAACTAACCTTTTAAATTTCTTTTTTGATTTCGATATCTTTTTCTATATTTTTTTTACTTATATATACCCCTTATAATTCATTTCCTCTTCCTCTTCTTCCTTAAAAAGTTATCAAATGAAATATGGAAAAACCTCAAAATATTGAATCTAGTTATTCTCCACTAACTACACTTTTTATTAATCAAATATTAAATCTACCAACTAACATCTTTTTTGATTGGTTAAACATACACTATTTTGGGTTGTCTTGTTATAAGTGTATGTTTAACCAATCAAAAAAGATTTTAGTTGATAGATTTAATATTTGATTACTGAAAAGTGTAGTTAGTGGGGAATAAGTAGATTTAATATTTTAGGATTTTCCGATATTTCTTTTGATAAGTTTTTAAGGAATAGGGGTGTAGATAAGTACAAAAAATTATAGGAAAAAATATCAAAATAAAAAATGAAATTTAAAAGTTTAGTTTAGTTATTTATACACTAAAAGGACTAACTTGGAAAAAAAATATAAAACATAAGGATGATCATTGTAATTAAAAAAGTAAATGGACTAACTTGAGAAAAAGCACAAAACATAAAGATGACCATTGTAATTAAAAAAGTAACAGGACTGAAAGTGAGAAAATGAAAAACCACAAGGACGAAAAATGTAATTTACCCTTCATTATATCATATGGAGTATTAGTGGTGTAAAAGCATTTTGTTTAGTTATGTCCGCACATGCTTTAGAGGCTTTTACTTCTAGTATAATATTGTTGTTGTCTCGCTTTAATGAATAATGGAGAATTTGGTTTTATTACTTGTTAACATGTGTTACTAAATCTACAGCGATGGGAAGTCGAATTCGTGGGCTCGACTCTAGTATTGTAGCAGGTCTTGAGTTCTCTCACAAGTACATCTTAATTAAATGATATTTTTTGGTTCCTATTGCTCCAATTGTTGTTTTGTTTGAAATTATGTAATAGTTGCTACATAGATATCGGGACTTCAAGAGACTTTGTAGCAGGTACAAGATGGCGTTCTGACTCATGCTACTTGAAAACATTGAACCTCTTATTTAGGTATTGTTTGAGTTATTAAGTTATTGAAAGAATAACACATCATGATATATTGTTTTGCTAGCTTGTTACATTTGGCCTATGAAATGGCAAGCTACTCTCATGAAATTAATACAAAAATGACACAATAACTACCTGATAGGAATTTCACATTGATGTGTATGTATGTGTGCTTCTGCCTATAAAGATGTTGATGATTGTGTGAAGAAATAATATGAAATAGATCTTGTGTCATTTGTGTGAGAGGGAAAAAATGTAGGTATTATTGTAAAGACACAAGCAATACCGTCCTTATATGTGAGTCTATAAAAGATCATATCTCACATCTACTTTTGCTAAGTGTTATCTAGCTAATTTTAATTGATTTGGTTGGTATATATTGGAATGTACATTTCCAAATTTGCTTTATGTACATGTTTGGAGACACTTGATAAACCCAACATATGTAGGGTGATTTGCTAAGTGAGTTGAGTCAATCCTCCCTTTTGGACGAGATGTTGGATTCTCTGCATGAAGCTATTTGGTGAGCATGTAAGATTTTCAAGATCAAGCCAAAGACCTTCCACTAGTTGTCTAGTTTCGGCTATCGGTCGACAAAAGCGTCTAGACTATTTATAATTTCATTTTTTTATTATATTTTATACCTTTTAAATTTGATTAACTTGTATTGTTATTTTTGTCAGTTGTAATTAACATTTAATTAGTTTTTATTACAAATTAGCATGCTTATATCAAATTAGGTCGTTTATTGTCTTTAGATATTGTTTGAATACATATAGATATATATATTTATACAGGTCAAAATAAAATTCTAATAAATTATTAATTTTTATATTGTTTTAATAAATTCTCCAACGAGCAGAGTTTTTGTCAAAACGTTGAAAGTTTATACGAAGTCCAACGACTTTCAGTTCATTACTATTGTAATATACCAACGACTTTTGTTTGTTGGTATCTTGTTAAAATACCAACGACTTGAAATGAATTCGTAATCTACCAACGACTACAAATTTCATTGGTATTTCACCAACGATTAGATAATTTCGTTGGAAAAAATTATTTAGCCACGGGCATATTTCCCTCAACCGACATTCGTTGGTAAATTCGTTGGTAACGTCATTTACCAACGAATATTGACTGTTTACCCACGACTTTAGCTCGTTGGTACTTGCAGTTTTTCTAGTAGGAAAGAAAGCTGAAAAGATATTTAATATAGAGTAATTTTTTTACTTAAACCGAAAAGCCTAATAGTTGAAAAATAGATACAAATGAAATAATCTCATAATAATAATATTTACTTTATAAAACTATAAACATTATTTTATTATATTCGGTACAAGGAATATAATATCAAGGAGTGCACGAAATATATCATGTTTTGATAACGAATGTTGTTACATAATTTTTCAAATTAAACGTAGTATATCAAACGTAAAATCTGTTTTGAAATGCAATCTCAAACACGTTTTCAAAACGTATATCATGTTCAAATCTGCGTTTGTTCACTTGTTGCATGTTATTTATAATATATGTATATCCTCGCAAAAGATGTATTTGTAGTTAATTTGATGTAATCCAGAAAATTACACTAGTTAAAATATACAAGAAACCGTTTACCATTAATTAATTTAGCTTAAATTTGCTACTGGAACAAAATAAAAACCCAACCCAATAGATATCGATCACTTAAATTAAATTAGAAGTATGAAATGGTGGAATGAATTAGTACAAATTCATGAATTAGTACAAATTCAGACACTTGGACCCACATTAGATGAAATGGTATGTCACGTGCATTGCACACTAGCGGAGCTTTTACACTAATCAACCTTCTTAATCTACCATATATTATGGTTCTATAGAAAGTTAATTAGCAACATTTTGACCTTTGTGCCGTGCCGTAACAGCTACTCATGCTTTATTATTATAATTACTATCAAACTTATGCATATAATCATGATCTTAATCAACTAAATCAATGAATATATAATCTCATAAAAATCTAGAATAATACAATACATTTTATACAAACTCATAAGCAACAAACCGATCATCAAAAGAAACGAAACATGCACACAATGTATATGTATAAAGCTAGCTAGCTGCTTAGATGAATCAAACCACCTCTTCTAATGGTGCAATGGGTTGGGACCGGTTGGCACAAGTCGCTTTTCAACACCATAACGTTGATCAATGCTACTTCCGCTTTGTCTAGGCGAGTTGTGACGGTGACGATGGTGGTGTTTTAGAAATGGGGTGAAGTCGAAGTTAGTGGATAGGGTTTTTCGATTAGTACTTAGAGGGCGGTTATGGAGAGGTGATGTGGTGGCAATGATAGCGGATTTCGACTTGACGTGAAAGATAATGAGGAAGATTAGAGAGAGCCAGAAAATGAGGTGGAGGAAGAGAGGGATTTTGATAGTCATTATGCTGGTAATGGTGGATAGTGTGAAGAGGAAACATGGAGAAAAGAGAGAAACAAAGAGGATGAAATATAGGGAGAGTTTTAGTTGTTTGAGAGTTTTTGAAGGTTGACAGCTTGAATTGTTTGGATTAAATACATGACATGCATATAGAAAAATGTTAGCTAGCTAATAAAAGATACTACTATATGTATGGTTTTTACTTTTGTATAACTCTTTATTTGATAAGATAATCACTAGCTAGAAATACATATTTAATATAAATCAAGAATTATATATACCATAATAGTTAAGAATTTTCCGAATCCATATAAAGAGGCTTTACATTCCTTGATTTCAAAGGGACGTTTATTGGAAGAAGTGGCTTTTAATTCCCTTATTCCCTCAGCTCCCCCATCGACAATCCCACAACTTTCCTACCCAAATTAAATGATTTATTTTAAACTATGTATAGATTTGTAGCTACTGATTATCTTATCAAATAATCATAATCATTAAAATATATATACTTATATTATACTATAAGAGTTATACAAAGGTAAAACTATACATGTAGTAGTATCTTTTAGAGTTTTGCTAAACAAAACTATAAGGTTCTCTATAGGAAATTCAAATCTATTATATATACTCAAATTTTCCTTTCATAATCTAAAATATCATTAAATGCATGTCTTTTAACGGTAAACTTTGGATTTATTCAATGCAAAATTTAGGTTTTTTTAGTATAATTATGAATTAAATTAAATGACATTTTTAGCTTCAATTAATGCACATTTGATATTCTTACTTAGCGCCCTTAAAACTTTGTTTAGCAAAATTTATTTACAAATATATTAGAGTATGATATCGGCGCAAAATGGTAACAATAACTACTTTCTACTAGTTAGGATCTGAAACTTTTTAATAGACCCTCTTTACGCTCTCTCTTCCTGCTCGCTTGATCATGTAGGTGAGGGGAAGTGAGAATAAGTATGGATCATAATTATCAAAAGGATATATGTGGAAGACGATTAGTAAATGCACAATAATTCTAATACATTACTAGTACTCCAATAATTATCAAAGAATATACATTAACCCATCATAAATATGTAAGCTATAGCTATACGCTTATTAAAGACTTTGAAGTCAAAAATAGTAAGCTAAATAATTCAATTAATCAATCAATAGGTAATAATAAATTAGCAAAATTTTATCCATATAATTAACTACTCTTCGTCTCTTCCTAGCTAATGTGTTGTTTTAACACTTATGTAATCAGACATAAATTTATATCAATGTAATTTCCTTTTGTGTATTTCTTAATTTGTAAAATAAAAAATAAAAAAGAAATACACGAAGGGATGAAGAGTTCGTAGGTACAGGTGGAGGGCGGGGGGATCACCGACAAACCGTACAAGAAGGTGAGGTGGGGAAGTGCAATCCGCGTTTTGTTTTAATCAAGCCTTCTTTCCTAAAATACAAAGCAACCTTCAACATGTAGAATAATAGTAATTCACACCAATCTACCCAAAAAAAACCCTATAAAGTAAACACTCCAATATAATGTGGACTATATGAGATGAAATTGACTACCTAACAACGTTTACGTTTTAATTTTGGCTCATATACATATACAAGTCATTTAAAAATAAATTATAAAATGTTTGCAAGTGTACATTATTTATTTACCATTCGAGAAAGGAAATGGATACATATACACTAAGAGTGCTTCCAACCGTGAGTTTGCCAATTCAGCGGCATGTCAGCACTTTTCAAAACTGACACAAAACTAACATTACACTTTCAACAGTATACATCACTTCAGTTTTTTCTAAACCCACATTTACCAATATACCTTTCAAAACTGACGCTCAAGTGAAGGCTTGGTGCCAACAGCATCACCAAAGTGATGGAGAAAGAGACGCCCTACTGAATCTCTGTTGGGAACCGTCTAATATCTACCGTTTGCACTTGGATGGTGGAATTGAACTAGAGTAATAGTGGGGATTTAATATTTGACGTACAATTGATGTCCCAAGCACAATATCATAAAACCAACTTCATATTAATCTTGTTGGTCTGTATTGGTTATATTCACGTATACTCCGTATAATACTAAATCAAACCATTATTTCATCGCATTCAGCATGAAGATCAATAACGTACATACCTAGCTAGCAGATTAAGAGGCCGTTGCATATATTTAAACGCACTGTACTTGTAGTTTTCAGATCGAAATCTAGCTAGGTTGTTAATGAAATTCAATATTGTTGGATATCATTTAGTATTTACAGTTAAATAGTTTAGGGAGCTGATTGTAATAGTTCAAGTTTAGTTGAATAGTATTATAATTATGATATGTTTCTTATTTTAGTAAGATTATGATTCTTTACCCCTCAGTCCCTCACCTTTATAAAAAGGAAGTGGGAGGTGAGTTTCTAAATTCACCAGCTAATTACCGCAGGGTATAGAGGAGAGGTCATAAGCGTCTATACTATAAAATAGATTTTCGACAAAATGAAAAAGACACTTCCTTCTTCCTTCAATTAGTAACAAATATGATATTTGTTATAAACAAATAAAGTAGTTATCCTAAGCTAGAAAGTGATCATGATCATCTTATGTGCAAATTAAGGTCATATCGGATATATATTCCTAAGAATATGATCATAGGATTAGGATTTATCTCCTTGAAAAGACAAATATTGAATTTCTGTTAATTAATTCCTCAAAATGAATTTGACAAATTTTTATTATGATTAATAAGTTATGTTTATAAACAATTTAAAACAAAAGCGCCCGTGGCCTAATGGATAAGGCGTCTGACTTCTAATCAGGCGATTGTGGGTTCGAGTCCCACCGGGCGTGTTTTTAATTTTATTCCCAATATAAAATCCACATCTTGAAACTCATCATTTACAAATACACGGGACCAGACAAATCACCTTACTTCTTTTATATTTATCTCTCCATTCAATTAGTCACCCAGCATCTTTGACCCAATACAACAAAGCATTTCGGTATATCAACTATAAATTTAATTTTCGTAAATGAATTATTCAATATTAAATCAAATTGTTATTATATATAAGTATTACACGAAATGCATTTGACATAATTTGAGTACTTCACAAGGGCAAGTAACCTTTTCTATACTTTTCGAATCATGAATAGTTGTTGTACGGGGTGTTTGGCCTGACTTTTAATTTTAAAAAGTTTTTTAGCTTATTGCGTTATGATACAGTTAAAAGCTCTTTTGAATGTGTTTGAATAAGCTTTTTGAGAAAGCTTTTTAAAATTTAAAAGATAAAAAAGTTAAAAAGCTAAAAAGCTAAATGCCCCAAATTCTTATATTTTAGATAACGCAGAAGTTAAAAAGTTTAAGCCAAACCAAACCCCTATATGTAATTAACTATAGTACGTTATACTCTTAGCTAGCTATATAGCATTGGGAATCTAGTAGCATTGGGAATCTAGGATGGACAAACATGTAAATATATAGCCATTGATATATATCATATCATACTAGCCTATTGTCCGCGCGATACAGCGCGACAAAATATATATATTATTAATATGTTTATCGAACATCTTTTCGTATAATCGAGAATATTGTACTTCGTATTGAATCATTCTTATTATACTCAATTACAATCTTTTCACAACTTGAAACTCGATACGAAACCAACAATGAAATATACCTGTTAGTGTTGGTATTTTAACCTCGTAAACCTGCTAAGCCATATGTCTAACTTTTCTGGTCGAGTTATGTTAAATTCGGGTTAATGGTCCTACACGTTATCCCGGGGAAGAAACTAAGTTTATTTTATCAATATATATAAATTCTAACCCATCGTCCCTGAAACCAATCCATCATTATATTATGCATGTTACATAACTCACATAATTAAATAATTATAAAGTTATGTATTTTGTAACTAAAACTAATTATGATGTTTTAGTTTTTACTTAATTGTATTTGTTCGAAAATTAATGATGGTTGAATAATGAGTAAAATTAATGATAGTCTTTTTAAGGTAATTTTAAGATTTTTATTAAATCTATTATTAAGTAGTATAGATATAGATATACTATATGCATTAGATGTTAGATTAACTAAAATGGTATATTACTATTTTATTACTAAGACCACTGTATGTGATAAAAGTCTTTTTTTTATGATAGTAATAGATTATTTTTAAGACTTGATAAAAGAAAAAATTATTATAAGACTATCATTAGAATTATTTAAATTGAATTAAGTGATATATAACATACTTACCAATATATTTTTATAAGTTAAAAATTTGCATCAAAACTTTTTATATATTAGCATAGAAGACTGAAGATGGTTATAACTTCTAAAACTATTTGAGTTTTCACTTATATTTAGATTTAGATCAAAACAATCAAAATACACACTTCATTGTCCATTAATATGCTACATAACTACATCAGTTATATAAAAGATAATTAATGACGAACATATATTGTAACGGAAATTAGTTATTATATATAATTTAATAATAAATTGCATTGAATTCAAGTGTTAAAGTTGAATGAGAGTTAAAAGGGTAAAATAGTAATTTACTATTTCTCCCTTTTAAGACTTTTGTTCAAACTCTTTATATATTAGTATAGATATAAGATAAGATATGATCATATCATGAAGATGAATTGATGATGACGAAGGCTTAAGACACGTCTTAATTATATCATTATTAGAGTCACATTTTTTTCTGATTGATCATAAAAAAGAAATCACACAAGAATAAATAGCTAATAACTAAATATAAACGGAACTAAATATAAACGGAAGAAGCAAACAACACAACAATTTTCATTGTTTACCACCTCGAAGTTAATTCACAAGAAAAACTCCACTTTAATATTATAAAAATGAAGATGTTCAAACTCTCACAATCTTAGATACTTCACAAGAATTTCTCAAATTTGTAATTAATTAACCCTAGCTCTTACACTGTATTTAATTTGAGCAAAATAGAAAGTCCTCTAAAAATTCCTATTTAAATAGGCAACAAGATATATATATGAATAAAAAACTAACATCCATTTGACGTAGTACATAGAGAAGTATGTATATGTATATTTAATCAAGTGATCGAGTCGTCATTCATATAGTTTTAGGTGTAATTTTTTTTACCAAATATGTAAGTTAATATTGTATAATTTACTATATTCAAAGATTAATTAAGGTTTTTTTATTGAATTCAACATATATGAGATCGCGTTCTTTGCATGTGATGCTTTCTTAAGGTGGCCGGTTGGGTTTTTGTTGAAGAAATCAACTAATTTGTTTTCAGGTGTTTGCTGTACTATACGCTTTACAAGCAACTAGGTGTTCCCATCTTGTCGTCTGCATTATTACATATGCATTCAACATATATATAGTTTAATTTTCAAGTTGTTTGATCTGGGCCGGGAAACAACAATATATATAAAGATTATGGTATGATAAATGAGTTTGTCACAACAGCAGAATACATAAAGTGTATTAAACCTCAATCATGATATACGTCCCATAATCTGAATCTGAGTCTGTACAGATGTGGTTTAGTTTGTTCACCAATGCTAATCAATGACTTTGATTAGTGTACATCAGGGTGCAATTCAGCTACCATCCAAGCTCTCAGCATGACTTGCACACTGTATCTAGCTAGCTCGAGCAGCCATATATTCTGAGATGCTACCAAGTACTAATAACATTGATTATATTCTGTCTTTGCTAATTAAGCACATTCATGTTCTCTGCATGAACTACTGACTTCTGAGCAAATTAAACATTTAAATCTAACTAAAGTAAACCTTATAATCTATTCCCAACAAGTGCTAGCCTACAGTTTGATTCAACCACTGCACTATATGTATGTGCTCAATTACTATCGGAAATGAAATGACCACCAATAGAAATTGATCTGGTACATTAAGCTTTATTCGTGATTAATTAATATTGATTATTACATTGCTGAAATCACATCCAACAAGAACCGCATTTTGCCACGCACCTTTACTGCTCCGATTTATATTAGGCATGATGCAAATGACTATATTGTCTATTAAATCCAATAACATATACAACGGAAAAAAATTCAATACATGATGCTCCGTTTAATTATTCCCTCGCCCATAAACGAATCTCAAACAGAAAAATGATAAAAAAAGATAAATGAATTGAAAACCAACTTGACAATTGATTTACGTATCAAAATATACTACAACAATTGTTCCTGCAAAACCTTGTAAATTAATCTTTTTGGTTTTGAGGTTGGTAATGCACAAGATTAGAGGGAGGAATAAGAACTGAGCTAAGGTTTTGTCCTTGAATATCACCTGTCGATGGAGCAAGATTCTGCAAAAATCCATAGTTTTCGGTGAAATTCTCGGCCGCAGAATCCCAACCACCAAGGAAACCCAAAAAAGTATTGCTTGAATTTAACCAACCTGCAGGTGGATTATCAAACTGTTTATTGTAACAGCCATATTCGGAAAAATATGTTGATGAACTTGCAACAGAAGTCCCCATATAATCTTCGGTCTTCTTACCAATACTATCCAGTTGTGTCTGTTCAAAGAAGTGATGTCTACCAGAATATTCAAGAGGGGAGCTTGATGATTCATCGATATAGCGATTATTAGGGTTTGCCGAAAACCCTAGGTGTATTTGATCAAAATTATCATTAGGGTTTCCTTCAAACATCCGCTTTGACTTTTCAAGATTATTGATCATCATTCTCTCCCTTGTTCTTTCCCTTGCTCTTGCTCTTGCTTTGTCCCTCAACTCTTTTGCCAAAAGATCGCTTTCTGTCCATTTCCTTGAAGTCCCACTTTCTTTGTTTTCGTCTTGGACCTTCAGTTGTTTACCTTTGTTTGAAGCATCGTTGAATTCGATTGTGGAATCCACTTCACAATCAGACAAAGGCGATTCACACTTGTCGATATTATCTTTACTTGCACTTTGAGTTGTGTTTTGTGATTTAACACTTTCAGTGACTTCTTCTATCGCTTCCTTAGACTTGCAAAAGAGCCACTCAATAGTTTTACTTGCTTTATCAAACCCTAACATATCTTGTAGACCAAAGAACTTTCGAGCAATATGAAGGGACAACCTCATTCTTCGGTCTCTAAGGCCTTGAGCTGTATGAATCTTGCTATGCCTGTCTTTCTTCCCAGCACTTCTTTTCTTCCTTACACGTGTTGTTTTAGAAGGCGATGTTGGAGGATCGTTTGTAATCGTTTTCCATCTATCGTTGTTAAGACAACTTTGTTGATGGTTTTGAAGTATCTCATCAAGATAAGGTGAAGGGAACTGCCCAAACAAATTAGGTGCCCCTTCATGGTTTGAAACAAGATTTTCACGATTTGATTCGTTGTTTGAAGGAAATACATAATCCATACTCGATCAAACGTAGAGAGCAATCTCAGTATAGAAATAGGGAAAAAGAGGTGTTCTTGTTACTTTTCTTTTGGCATGCAATTGAAGGAAGAAGATGGATAGTAATTGCATGATACTGATGGAGGGAAGGGGAAAGACTATTTGTGCATGTATCCTTTTCATATAGATAAATATATTTTACCGTTTAAAAAAACTATAAGATTATATATAGTTAAATATAATGTAGTAATAGTTCATGTGCTTGATATTAATTGGAGTAATGTGAGGATTAAAGAGGGCATTAAGTTGATGGGTAGAGATGTGGCCAAGTCTAGGATAGGTAAGATGATCGAGTACAATTATTTAATTAATAGCACATTCAAAGACCAATCAATTAGCCTTAGTTTTTATGAGAACGACAATTTATCATGCTTCTTTGACTGATTGAATGACCCAAAACGAATCATGTATCAGCATATCACCTGTACGTATTATTTTATCATTACACAAGTTTCTTAAAACTTTAAATTGGTACTTTTAATCCCGTATAGTTGGTTTTCAAACAATTCATTTATGTTTTTCAGACGTATTTATTTTAATTCATTTAAAATGTTGAGGTGAACATTCATATTCATTCTAGTAGTATGATCATATAGAAGATTTTAAGTAACCCTAATTTTAATTTTAATGTATTCTCGTCTTAGAGAATTTCCACTTAAAATGGATTGCATATATGTACCTATAAGTGACAAAATGATTAAGTCGGGTCACAGGTTCATATGGGTTTGGGTCTAGATGGGTCTAGGTTTAGATGGGATAATTAGAAGGATGAGTCTAAACGGGTCCGATTGAAATGGGTCTCGGGTCAGGTTGACCTATCGGGTTTTCACCAAATTTTCTTTTATTTGAGTGAAAAATGAAATAAAAATGAAATGAGGTGGAAAAAAATTACTCGCTAGACCCGTTAGTTAATTTTTACACAATCGCAGATTATATTGAAAAACTCATTTAGAACAATCCAAAAAATGAGGTACATTTACTTTTTAGTTTTGTGTAATTTCGTATAGCGGCGATTGATACTAACAACGGACAAGTCTACACAATTGGTCACGATCTTAAAGAATAGGGTGATGAAGTTATTGATGGAGCTACTATAATCACAAAATCTTTGTGATGCTATTATTTGAGTATGAGGGGTATACTAATGGTCATTAATTAGACAATTATAGTATATTGAGTCCCATGCCATGATTTTTACATTATACTCGTAATCTATATAAATTAATACCTAAATAACTATTAAACATAAAAAAGAAGAAGTTAAAATTAAAACTCAACCTATCCAGAAACGGCTTTAAGCAATTTCCATTTATAACAATTTTAATATTTCATATACTTTTTTCAACTTCAGTAATGTACCTCGATAAGATGGTTTTTTCCTGAAAGTGATGAGTTCGAATCTCGCCCATGGTATGCATACGGGAGGGGGAGACTCTGCGGCGCGAAACCCATCTAAGACATGGGAGAGCAACCTCTAAAGGGTCGCTGATATTGCTCGTTTTGTACATGTTTATCTCTCGCAATATCATTGTTTTTGCATTTGTTTCTAGTCAATTTCATGAACTTTTGATACTTATTTAGTTTGAAATTGATTTTTGTGTGTCAAGGTTGATGATTGAGGTAGAAAAGAAGAAAAGATGAAAGGTTTTGCTGATTTGGCTATGCTGCACCGTTTTGGTCATATCTCCCTCATACGAACTTGGATTGAGGTGATTCAGGCGCCCAAACGTTCGTATTTCAGAGAACTACAAATATGCAAACTATGGTTTTCTGAAAATGTAACACCCCGAATTTCAGGAAATTAATATCGTACGCGGATATATATTTATGATGAAATATTATTATGTAAATAACGAGATATAGTGAAAAACGTTAACGGTTTTATTAGTTCCAGACTGTAGAGTTTAAAGGGGAATAAAATTAAAATACTTATATCTATTATTCACACACAAATACGTACATACTTCCAGATAAATAGAGAGAGGTCACGATGGAGAAACACAGGGACGATTCAAGCTTTAATTTCTTTTCTAAATTCTTGATTCAAGGTTTCTAAGGATTAATTCATCTTGTCTAATCATCAAAAACAACATGTAAGTTGATTTCTTCATGTATTTAACCTAGGGTTTTGGGGTTTTTATGAGATTTTGATGGGTTTTGTTAAATTGATGGTTTAATTACGAAATTAGGGTTAGAAATCAATAGAATTAATGTTTATAAGTGTATAGAGCTTGTTAGTAATCATATAATATGTTAAAAGTGATTTCTTTATGATTTAAACTAGGGTTTTGAGTTTTCATGAGATTTTTAAGAATTAATGAGTCTAAAAAATCCGAAAATTAGTGTTTGAATATGATTAAACTAGTGTTAATTAGTGTTTTGATGATGATTGTTAACTATGTTTCACCATGAAAGTGATTGAATTGAATTATGTTAGTAGTATTCAAAATGGGTTTTCATATAAATTATGAAGTTAGTGATTTTAATCATGAAACTTATGTTAATAGACAAAGAAGATGTTAGTGAAAGCTTATTAGAGAATGAAATGAGATTAATAATGAAATTTAAGATGAAGCATGAATTAAGATAGTGAAAGATTAAAAGTGATCATAAGAGGTGGTTTGAGTGTAAATGATTAAAGATTTAACTTAGTGTAATCAAAGTGGGGGATGAAGTAAATAAGATTATGTGAATGATTGATTAGTGTTTAAACATGTTGTTATGTGTTATGTACTTTATGATAGGGATTGAAGAAGGGGATGCTTATGTTGATCAAGATGGTGAAATCGTCATTTAAGAGATTGTGGTGAGTGATACGGGGGTTAAACAGGTGATGTGATTGTGTAGTACCGTTTTATTTTGCGGGCTAGAGGTTTACACAATCAGGAATAAGTTAATTGTTTATGTTTGTTTATTATGTTTATTGCTTAATTTAGTTGTCGTGTTACATTACTTGTCATTCCAATTGTTATGTGATTAAATATTATTTGGTAAGAAAAGTGGTGATTTTCTCATTAGCTTGATGTTAGCCAAGTAATGAGTAAGTCACTAGCTTAAAGGTAAAGGTAAAGGTAAAGGAAAAGAATTGTGAAGAATAGTGTATGATTCGATTGTGTTGGATCCGGATTGCTGTTGAGTAAGAGGCTACACAATCGGGTGGAAGATGATTTGTTGATATATGTGGATTAAATAGTGATTATGTGGTGAACCGTGTACGAATTGGTTGTATGTGTTTCCGGATAGCTTTCGAGCTAGAGGATCATACAATCAAGTGAGAGTTGCTTATTATATGTTTTGTGTCTTATATGTGTGTGTTTAAGATTACGCTGAAAGGGTGTTGTTAATTAGTGACTTGATTGTTGTTGGTTAATAATTATGTGTAATAATTTAGTGGTGATCAGAGAGTTAACTGCGGTGAACACAGTGTTCAGTGTTTAGTGTTCAGTGTTCAGAGCTCAGTGAATTTGTGCGTATGTATTGTGTTGATATGTGTTAAGTGTTATATGTATTGCTTGTTTAATTGCCTGTGTACTCACTAAGCAGTGGTGCTTACCCGTTTCAGTGTTTATGTTGTAGGTTGAGGTTTAGCTAGCGACATGTGGATAGAAAGTTTATGTGAAGTTAGTGACGTGGATATGGAGCATGCTTGTGGTTAGAATATGCTTCTTTCTTTTGAATTGATGTTTTGATACTCAATTGTGTAAATCACCCAAACAATGAGTTTTTAAAATAAATGTGTTGGTCAATGTATAGTAGTTGACTTTGAAAGTCAAACTGGGATATGGTGTCAAGTGTATGTGGTTGTCAAGTGTATGAAGTCATATGATTGGTTTGGTTTGGGTCAAAGTGGTGAAAAGTGATTTAGTGTCGAATTTGATTGGGTGGTCAAATGTGAAGTTGACAAATAGTCAATAGTGTTGTATTGGTCAAACATGAGTGGGATTGGGTGGTGTTTTGATGGAAATGTGGTCGAATTATCAAACGAGTCAGAAAGGGTCAAAATGGGCATGAAATGGGTCAAAGGAGTTAAACCGGGTTAGAATGTATCTATGTGGATTTGGTCAAGGGCGTAGACTTGTTTTGATATGTTGATAATGTGTTCAAAAAGCTAGAAGCTAAAACCAAGTGGTTTGGAATATAGAGTGTTCATCAAAATGGGTTAAAATGGTCAAAAAGTGGTTATACGTCCGTTTTCTCGTAAAACATATATTTTGAAAAAGTGTAAAAAGGGAAACCTTTATTTTGGCATTGAGGAGGAGCCTGTAAAATTTGGTGGTCTAACTCTCAACGAGTTAAAAGTTATGCGGGTTTGAATTTCGTATTTTGGTAATAAGGAGTGCAGGTCTGACTGAATCACAATGTTAAATTACTGAATCAAAGTATTAAAAAATTCACCGAATCAAAGTGTTAACTTTACCGAATCAAGGAGTAAATGGAGTAAAACAAAAAAAAATGGTTTTGTTTTCGGGGCGTTTCAGAAAATTTGGAGAAGCAGCCGGGTTCTGCATGGAAGCAGCCGGGTGATTTAAGGAAACAAAACTCAGACCTTAACAGAAAGAAACATCCGTTTGAAGCCTTAAGGAGCATCCGGGTCGGGGTAAGGAGCAGCCGGGTTCTATACCCAAAATGGCTGATTCTCAAAGAATCAGCCGGGTTCTATGAGGTTCAAGAAGCAGCCAGGTTCTGTATGCAATCAACCGGGTTTTTTGGTTGACCAGCAGACTTTGAGACTATTTAAACACTTTTTCTTCTTCATTTCTAACCTAACATTTACATACCTGAACCAGCAGCCCCATAGGCGACTTTTTAGTGGTTTTTAAGTTATTTTCATCATTTTGAAGATCTCTAATCATCTTAAACCATTTGGCTACGAAGAATCATCATCCAAACATTGTAATCACCCGGTTTGCATCTTTATTCAATATAATTATGTTTCCTTTGATTTCACTTATTATTTGTGATAGTTTGAGTATGATTAGTGGCTAGATTTTCCATACTTGCTAGGATGAATTAGCTAGTGATTAGGGTTGTTATATTTTGGTGTTTGATTATACTTTTGTTTAGAATTCCTCCATGAATTTATATGTTTGTAGCTCAAGTAATTTATGAAATTTGTTGGTAGTTCTAACTAGCAATTATAGCGAATGTTTGTTGTTAGTTGAAATTATTTTTGTTTGTATGTCGATATACAAATGAACCTTTGTTTGCGGATGCGAAAATTGGTATAAGTAACACGAATGAGCTATAATATATAAGTTAGTGAATGTGGCGAACGTCTTTCGTGTGGATGAATTGTAAACTCAATAAATTTGACTCTATGTTTAATCGTGAACCTTGTGCATTTGAGCTTAGTTTGATTGTTTTAACTTGTTTGGTGATTTACTAGTGGATATAGCGAAAGTTTTCCACTTGATATTTCATTATCAATTATTTATCTATAAGTAATTGAACAAACATTGCGAACGTAGTTTGGAATGGGTTGGGATAATTAGAGCTCAAATGTGCAAGACGGTAACCATGGCGAATGTCAGTTACTAGATTAAATTGTATGGTTAGTAAATTAAAGTTGAGGTTTGTAGGTGATAGCGAACGTTAATCCTATACTTAATTAAGATTTACAAATGAATTGTATAAAATGGTTATAACTTAACACCCCGAAATCATTAGCGAAATAATCCAAGCAAGTATCTTTTTAATATCCGAATTATATAAAAATCACTTTGACTCTTCCTGAGTCCACTATTACCTAGTTTTAGTTTAAAAGTAATTTTAAAGCAACGTGGCACTCGGTCACAAAACTCCCACATTTACTTTTCTGTATAAATTTCTTCCACTTGAATATAATTCTTAAACTTACATTCCCTGTGTTCGAACCTGGACTTACCCAACTATACTACTACACGATAGGGTCCACTGCTCGGTTGTGTTTTGGTCTAGCACGGTACTTTCTTGTTCATTTTACAACGATAAATTTTAAGACTAGATCTAGCACATCAGTCGCCGAAATTTCGAACTATGGAACGGTTCTCATATCGGGAAGTAACCGATTGTGGAAGATGAACGGGTGGACAAAAAAAGTCCGTCAGTGATTCCATAACTGCGTTTAAAAAAAGTGTACCTCAAATCCTTACTCTATGTATGAGTAACCTAGCTACAGTATTATTGACTTATAAACTCGTCATCATGAATAATTCACCAATGAAATACACACATAATATGTGATTATCAACAAATAACTATCAATCATGATTAGGTTGTAAACGAACCGAACAAATACGAACGGAGTTTAATCGTGTTCTTTCATTAAGGTTTTGACGAACAAATAAACGAACATGAACGGATAAACGAACATATTTTGTTGTTCATGTTCGTTCACTAAGAAAATTTGTTTGTTCACGAACACAAACGAACGTACACGAACAAACATATAATATAATGCATTTATTCGTTAATACATAAAATGAACCTCAACAAACATAAATGAACGTATATATACACATTTACACATGGCTTGTGATAAATACAACACATATTTTGATTCGTACACCACCTTTTATGCATTCTGAAGTAGTACTGTACAACACTACAATGAATGATTTTGGTGTATGAATTAAAAAAAAGTTGTATATATCATCACCCTTTACACATATATATTATAGAAGTTGAAACTTTACAATGCATATTCAATCATACAAAACGATCACAATATGAAGATAAACTCTTTCGCTTAATCTGATCGCAGGTGAGACAGCAGATTAGAAAATAGTGGAGGGAGAGAATGAAGGTGTGTTTGGAGTGGTGGGACATATGAGAGGGAAATGTGAGGTAAAAAAATCTAGATGTTTAATATTATTAACTGAAAATATCTAAATATTTAATAATATTATATTTAGAATTTAGCTTAAATCAAAATAAGATATATAAATATGTATTAATTTAATTAAACTATTAGTTAATAAACGAAGATTTAATCGAACGTTTACGAACATGTTATCGAACGTTCACGAACATAAATGAACGAATGAGAATGTTCATGTTCGTTCATATAACTAAACGAACAAACAATTTTGTTCATGTTCCTTAATATAACGAAACAGACGAACATAAACAAATTTTCGTCGAACAGTTCGTGAATAATTCACTGAACGTTCAGTTCACTTGTAGGCCTAATCATGATATTAGTTTAATATCATGAGTATCACACTATAGTAATAATAAATGGAGGTTTGTAGGGGAGGTGTTAATGTACAGAAATAATAAAATTAAATACAAATGGAAATAAACTATGAAGTTGCTAAAGGATTATTAGTTTAGTTGAATTGAGGTGTTTATTTTATGGGAGAATTACATATTTCCTCTTGCTAAACAATCGAGATATCACATATACCCAAACTAATTTAATAATTATATATACACCCAAAATTTTAATTTAATTATAATAAAAATTCTAAAATTGCTAATAACTATAGATGAATTCACTAAATGACTATTATACCCATACGTTTTCTCAGAAGTCTTACTTCCCCCTGTTAAAATTAAATATCAATCACCAAAAATTTATGATTCGGGATCAGAGGAGCATGACCCTTAGAGAGGGCAAGGAGGGCAAGCAAATCTAGACCATCCATTCCCTTAATCAATGGTCTAAATTAAGCCATGTCATGCAAGGTTTATTTTGCAAATGGATTTGGGCGGAGGGACTATTGTGCAATTTATGTAAAGTAAATTGAAAGGAGTCAAATTAGGGCAGCCACTCTTTCACACACACATAACCAAACACAGTAACACAAACTCTCTCGTATCTCTTCTCTCTTTCTTCACCAAACACACACCATCACCGCACCATCGCTGCCACCGCAGCTCCCACCTCCACCACCGCAACTCCATCACTACCACCACCGTCACCATCGTCGTGCTCGGAGAAAAAAGCGGACGACGGTTTTTGTGGACGGAGATTTAATATGCAAACCACCACCGTTGGTGAACCGGTCTCCACCGGACGTAACTAACCATGGTTGTTTCGTCATATCCTCCCGCCGCACCACCATAACAACCGTCACTTCACCGTCACCACCATTTACTGTCACCACCACCGCTCTACTACACCACTGTATAGATCTGGATCTCTAACTCGTAGATCAAGATGTAAAAGTAGATCTGGAAAATAGATCTACTTTTTAGATCTAGATCTACTTTTCAGATCTGAAAAAAAAAACTGCATCGTGCATTTCTTTTTACTGCATCTTGCATTACTTCATCGTATATTTTTTTTACTGCATTGTACGTTTTAGATCTATAAAATATGAGTACATATTACTGCATCTTTTGTATATCATTACTGCATCTTATGTATTTTGTTAGCATTTTGATGTCTTTGTAAATCAATTGCATCGTACATATTTTCTACCACATCTTACGGTACTGTATCTTAAATCTTAAATACAACTAATGTATTTTTGTGCTAGTACTTTTTTACTGCATCTTATACACCGTGACTGTATCTTATATTCTTTTAGCATTTTGATGTGTTTGTAAATCTTGATTTTATGTTTGAATCAAAAAATTAGTATTACTTATTAATTGCATCAAGTATATTTTGTTACTGCATCTTTGTATATTTGTTACTGCATCATGTATATACTGTTATTGCTTCATGTATTTTTGTTGTTGCGTCTTTTGTATATTTGTTACCGCATCTTGTATATTTGTTACTGCATCTTACGTTCGTTAGCATTTTGACTGAATCTTGCATATTTAACATGTTTTTGTTACTGCATCTTGTATTATTTTTACTTCGTCTTACGTTTGTTAGTATTTTGACTGAATCTTGTATATTAACAAGTTAGTGTTACTGCATATTCTATATTTTTTATTGCAACTTACGTTCGTTAGCATTTTGACTGCATCTTGTATATTTTTTACTGCATCTTACGTTCGTTATCATTTTTTTCTAAATCTTGCATATTTAACAAGTTTTACGATTTAATAAAATTTTTGACAATTTTTTGGAATTATTTAAGGCATTTTTTCAGGTTGATCCATATTTTTTGTCAAAATTGCAAAATGGTCCCTCTTCCTTTTTATAAATTTGTCAAAATTACAAAAAGACCCCTTCCCTCTTCCCTTTTGCTCCTCTGATCCGCTCCCAAAATTTATAGACTAACTTATTTTAAACACAAACTCATTTAATATTCTAGCTGCCTAATTTCATATTCTCCATTCAATATATAGTTAACGGGCCTAAATTACACATCACCAATTATACATCAACATACCAACGTTTCAATATGCCAAACATAAAAATATCACGGATTTTATATGCTAGTTTACTAATTAGGGCACTAAAACTTCAAACTTCGATAATTGATATATAATATATAATTAAATAGCTCAAAGTCCCAAATTATTGTATTATTACAATAACATATAAATATTTTAATCAACTAACATAACTTTTATTTATTTAATTGATAGGAATGTTTTTAAAACGGAAAGCCGAATCAAACGTCCTGTTCCGATCGGACCGATCTGGATGAACCGGCAAAAACTCAATTTTAAATTAAAAAATCCGATTGAACCGTCCGATTTCCAGTTGAACTGTCCGGTTTTGACCGAATCGCCCATTTTGTTGACCAGACAAACCTTGATCAAAACCCATTTTGTACCGGCCGGAAAACTCTAACAATTCGGTTGAACGGTCGGACAGGACAGATCCAACCGGTTTTCAAAACATTGATTGATAGTATAATCGATTAGCTTGTTGTAATTAATGTTTGGTTTCTACGTAGAGAGAAGTGAGGCTTTAGCAAAGATATAAAAGAAAGGGAAAATCACGAATTTGATCAATTGACCATACCCTTTTTAATAAAATAATCCTTTGACCAACACTTTTCACAAAATAATCCATTGACTGACGCCAAAAATGACGCCCCCGGCGACCCACCTTATTTATTCCATTTTTAAACCTTAAAGTCAAAAAATTGATGGGTCCAGCGCCCCTCGGATGTCACATCGGCACCCCACCCTCTCACACATGTCACCATCGGCGCCAACCCCCCTCACACATGTCACCATCGACGCCCCCTCACACATGTCACCATCGACGCCCCCTCACACATGTCACCATCGGCGCCCCACCCTCTCACACACGTCACCATCATTAGCGTCGGGCCCATCAATTTTTTGACTTTAAGGTTTAAAAATGGAATAAATAAGGTGGGGCACCGGGGGCGTCATTTTTGGCACCAGTCAATGGATTATTTTGTGAAAAGTGTTGGTCAAAGGATTATTTTGTTAAAAAGGGTATGGTCAATGGATCAAATAATAACTAAATTAGAAAATTGGGGACATATGTAATTATTAAGTTGGTTTGGGTATAATTTATATTTCTATTGTTTAGTAGGGGAAATATGTAATTATCTCTTATTTCATCTACGAATAGAGTTGAGGTTTTAAATGGCTATTGATAGATACAACAAACTTTTTGATGCATACATCAAAAATATGCATTGTAATGTTGTACAGTACTACATCAATAAGCATAAAAGTTGGGAACTGATTTTGTCAAGTAATTTTTTACTTGTTACAAGGAAACAGTACAACTGTTTATACATATAATACAACTGTTTATGCAACTGTTTCCATGTAACAAGTAAAAGAATACTTGTCAAAATTAGCTCCCTAAAAGTTGATGTATGTATCAAATTGTTTGTTGTATTTATTACTAGCTGATTCAAGTCCTGGAATGACATCGCAAATGATGAGTAATGACTTAATTCGCATTGTATTACGGAGTACTACACTAACAAACCTTGTTTTGTTTTTGTTTTTTTTTTAAGTTGATATTTTACGAGTTTGCCCCTCTCAAAAATTTGCCCTTTTCTATTTAAATTAAAAGAGATGGTATATCATTATTTATACACGTAGGCTTTTTAGATACATACATTTTGTTTTTGTGTGAAGAAAATGAAGACAGAGCAGTTCCATGCAAACGAAAAAAATAATTTATTGACAATGTTTGAATTTTCATGTACATATAGGGAAATGATAATGACAATCTTAAGCGATGTCAACAAGAAAAATATAATACCTTTATTAAACTTAAAGTTTTATTTATAATCAAAAATTTCAATTAGTTTTTTACATATAAAAAGAAAATTTTAGTGAACTGAATGCGAACTGTATGTGCAGTAAATATTAATTAGAATTTTGAATGAATAAGAATATTTAAGATTCAATAGAATCGTTATATTTCTTTTAAAATTCTCATTGAATAATGATTTTTTTTTCTTTTAAAATGGAAAGAAATTAGGGGAAGCAATCAAAACAAATTTAAATTTAGAATCATTAATAAATAACATCAAAAAGTAGAGATAGATTACAACAGAGGATCCATCAGTTCCAACTTACAACCAACTTCAACCACTAAACTAGACTAGATTCAATAATCCATACTACACTTCCATTTTTATGTTACCTTTTTATATATATCTAAATCTAAAAAAAGTTGTGCCTAGCTTAGCGAGTATATTTGAGTCCCACGTATAATACATCATGTATGATGTATCGATTTTTCCATTGATTGCCCGTTGGCCAGTGGTGGATCCATGATTTTGAATTATCCGTAGCAATGGTATCCCAATTTTTCCGAAACCGTTGCACAAACAAGAAATGCAATCAATGACGTTATTTTTCAATAGAAATTACACTACGTATTGAGAATTGAGCCATAACAACACCTACCCCTACCTCAGACACGGCTTCGCCGATGCCTGTTACAGATACTGTAACATCACAAATAATCAATCAAATCTCATAAGTTTACTAAAAGAAAAAGGTCAAAGTATATAAAGACCTACCCATTATGGAACTAGTCATATATATATATATATATATATATATATATATATATATATATATATATATATATATATATGATAACACCTTGAAACGTCAATGAGGATATGATGCATGAACTTAAAACACCATTCGCATTTAACTATATCACTTACTTTTGACTCTCCATAACCGTTTTTGAAATTCACTATTTTCACAGTATAATCAATGTTGTTGATCAATATTTTTATGAAAAAACAGTGAAATTTAAAAATACATGAGAAAATTGAGCCCATCAAGTATTTAGGCCTCAGTTAAGTAGTGAGTAGAGACCCACGAATTAATGCTCCTTCATTATATGCACATGCCTCTAAGTTAATTTTATTTATTTGATTATGGCACATTGCAGATTTCAGCATTTAAATATTGTATTTAATTGACTCAACTATTAATTGGCTCTTTGAAATTAATTAATATTTTCATCGACAACACTCGTTGCACTAAGACTCATTCTTTTAAGTCAAGCATCATCAACGTACTCTCCTTTTTATGTTTAGATCACCAATCAATCGTTTTATTAATAGGATCACTAACGTACTTTAAAAATAATTTCTTTGTAAATTTTGTTGGCGATCTTAACTCCGTACTAACAAATATGTTGGTGACCTCAAACACGTATGTAAAAGTACATTGGTGACCTCAACAAGAAATTTACAAGTACGTTGGTAATCCTAGTAATGAAAGCGGTTGATTAGTGATCGCGGAACAAAAAGAAGAGTATGTTGGCGATCCGTGACTTAAACCCTATTTTTTAGAGAAGTTAAAGATACACTGAGGTCGAGCTAGAAAATCTACATAGAGGGGTCAGAAACAAAATTATCTTTTGCTTCTGTATAGTTTTAGTTTTGATGTTGTAAAAATTTAAAATTATCATTAATAACTTAATTTTTTTATTGTAATTTCCAAATTTTTGTGCCCCTACTACCCTATTATAGCTCCGCCCACATACATTAAATTAAAAACTAAGGCCAACCAACCCTAAAACCTTACTCAACCCAAATTAATGACCATAGAAACCATTCTCCATACCAAACAATCATAAATTATACAACGGTCATACAAACTATAACAATACTAAGGAAGAATCGACCAACCAACTCAAAAATAACACATAATCACTTGACTACATGAGGGCATCACCCGCTAGAGAGCGTGAAGGGCGAAAGACCAAGGATGACCATCCATTTGCAACTGAGACGAAAACCACACGAACCTTCTACCAAACAGTTCCGGTGGAAGGTTTGATAGTTTTTTCTCTCAAATGTAATATCAAAATTCACTATGATCCATATGTCTTCTTAATATTATTAGAAAAACCTATGATTTAGCATGTTACTATTGAACCATTTTTTTCAATTAGCATAATATAAGGTAACGAGTTGTCAAAGAAGGGGAAGTTTTGAAAGGAGACAACATATATATGAAAGCATTAATTAATTATTTAATTAAGAAATATACATGACATCTGACAAAAAAATATCATGATGAGAGTAGTCATCTGACAATAATAATTAAAACATGATAACAAATCAATTGAATTAATAAAAAATAAAAATAAAAAGGATAAGTGAGTAAAGACTTGCTTATTTGAAAAGGTTAAATAATACTACGTAAGTTTTATACTTTTATGATATATATATAGCCATCCATTAACTAGTAAAGTATTGATGGGATTTTACTAGAATCAACGTAATGGTGATGTGTTGTGTTGTCAACAAACAAGTCAATGTCTGATTAATAATTGGAACTCATCAAGAAGCTCCTTTCTAGGGTACTCTAAAATGTTTGAACATATCCTATGCACGTTTGACTTTACTTAATGAAACTAATCGGTATAAATGGATAATAAAAACTATTACTCGAGTTATATTTGTTGGTGAATGATGAATGCTCACGGGAGAAGGTATCAAATGGGGAGAAGGAGGAAAGCTCGAATTCACTTTATTTTAGGAACAATTTTTGTAGTTGTAACATACAATATTGTTAAAATGCAATAAATTTTGTTAGATGTATAATGCAATGTTCTGTTGGTAAAATGAAATGAATTATAAGCGATAATTTTATCCTAAAATGTAATGAATTCGATCTCTTTGTGACCTCGCTTAGAACACTACCCATATTTGTTTTCAGAATCACGTGTATAGATGGAGAAATTAAGAATATAGATGGGTCAATATAAACAAAAATACTGATAGGGTCAGTCCAACAACCTGGCCCATTAGCCGTTCTGTGTACTCGATGGAACCAATTTCGTTACTTTAAAATTTTACAAGTGGATCCATAGGCCCAAAAGTAAACATTTGATCCATGCTTAATGAACTTGACTATATAAATTTCCCCCTCTCCTAACTAGAAATTTCCTCATTCTATTTTTTATTATTCCAAAATATATGTGTCTATTTTCTATATAACCAATAAAAAAAGTTTTAGTGGATATGTATGACATTTGATTGTTGAAAATTGTAGTTAGTTGAAAATTCTAAAAGTGTACAGATGGAGTATATACCCGTAGCAATATATATCTTAAGTACTATACTACTACTAGGACCAAATGAAAGTAGAAATTTTAGAATAACATTCTAACTTGAGGAAACAGTATTTTTGACACTTTTGTTATACATGGTTGTAGATAAGATATGTGTTGCTAGAAGCACGCATTATTTATGTTTTTATTATTGGGTTAGGTATCATTGTTGAATCAATCGATTGTAATTTTGATACTATGAGACTGACTCATATCAGTTTTATATATGTTCTACAAAATCTGATCTAAGATGAAAAAATAATGCCACATATCACATATATGTCTACTTACATAAACCTAAAATATCAGACTCATTTCTTATATTGGTTGAATTTTCTCTCTCTTAATCTTCTGATTCAATTTTTGACATCTACTAGATTGATATTATTAATTAACCTATTTATATATAGACCTAGCAGTCAATCCATTAAAGTTTAAATACATGTAAACATTTGATCCATGCTTAATGAACTTGACCTAGCAGTCAGTCCAACAACCTGGCCCATTAGCCGTTCTGTGTACTCGATGGAACCAATTTCGTTGCTTTAAAAATTTACAAATGGATCCATAGGCCCAAAAGTAAACATTTGATCCATGCTTAATGAGCTTGACTATATAAATTTAGAAACTGGATAATTAATTAATTACGCATATACTATCTCTCTCCTAACTAGAAATTTCTTCATTCTATTTTTTGTTATTCCAAAATATAAGTGTCTATTTTCTATATAACCAATAAAAAAAGTTTTTGTGGATATGTATGACACTTGATTGTTGAAAATTGCAGTTAGTTGAAAATTCTAAAAGTGTACAGATTATATACTGATAGCAATATATATCTTAGGTACTATACTGCTACTAGGACCAAATGAAAGTAGAAATTTTAGAATAACATTCTAACTTGAGGAAATAGTATTTTTGACACTTTTGTTATACATGGTTGTAGATAAGATATGTGTTGCTAGAAGCACACATTATTTTTCCATCTAGAAATACATATTTGTTTTCATATTGCGTTAGGTATCATTGTTGAATCAATCGATTGTAGCTTTTAGCTACCGGTTCATAGCTTATTTAGAGATCACATTTACTATGAGATTGACTCATATCAGCTTGATATATGTTCTACAAAATCTGATGAAAGAGTAATGCCACATATCATATCACATATGTCTACTTACATAACCCTTTTCTTATATTGGTTGAATTTTCTCTCTTTTAATCTTCCGATTCAATTTTTGACATCTATTAGATTGATATTATATTATTATGACCTATTTACATATAGACCTAGCAGTCAATCCATTAAAGTTTAAGTACATGTAAAGAGTAAATTGCATGAATGGTCCTTGTGCTTTACACACATTCTCACCGTTAGTCCCCGTACTTTGTTTGTTGCATGGACAATCCAAAAACTCAAAATTTGTTGCACGTTTGGTCCCTCATTGACCTATAATGACTAAAATACCCTCCTCAGGCCGAGCAAAATAGATAGTATTACTAAGGGTAGTTTAGTCATTTTAGGTCGATAAGGGACCTAACGCGCAACAACTTTTGAGTTTTTGGACTGTCTATGCAACACACAAAGTATGAGGACTAACGGTGAGAATGTGTGTAAATCACGGGGACCATTCATGCAATTTACTCGCATGTAAAAGTTAACTGATGTTGATTAACCAACTACAAAGACTTGCTTTATTTGAGAAGTTTAAGCTTTATGAAGTTGTTTAAGTGAAAGATTAACACAGTCAACACAACCAGTCAACACAACCAGAGGACCCACTTGGGATCTCTACAGAGATGTTAAATAACCATTCATTTGGTTGACCTTGTAGATTATTCGGTTCAACTTGTGTTTTCCTTCATATATCAGCCATCAATTATGACCTTTTGTATTCTTTGATTTTGTTCCGAACAATTGGAATGTTAGAATTGTCTCAATTGTGAGTTTTTGGTTGTCTTCATCATATCATCTTTTGTGCGGATTCTATCAACAAAAGCAAAACGTACTACTAAAACTATAATACGGCACATGGTCTACTTAAAGATAATAACACATGGTCTACTTAAAGATAATAACAATATATAGCAAATAATTCGTACGAAAATATATCATTCAAAATTATACTTAAAAGCTATGTTTGTTAGGGTGTTGTATAAGAGCAATGAAATTTCTTAAAATCTAATCAAAAGCTTACAACCAAATGGCGAATGATTTAGCGGTATATGGGGAATCTATTAACCTAGAGGCAGCCTAACATAAAGTAACTAGGTCAAGAATTCGTCATAACTAACTATACTTATCATCTAAATTAAGCTACATTTACATGCCTTATTAATAGTAAAAACTTAAGGTTGAGGTATATATATGTTGATGATCCGACATCAATAACGTGAAGAAAAGTAACCTAAACTTTTTTCAACACTATATAATATTGTCTTCATTGTGAGGTCACTTCCATAGCTACCATTGTCTCCCCAAATTGTCCAAGAATATATAGTTAGAAGCTTGACGACTTGTGTTATTATTTTTTATTCTAAGTTTTTGGATGCATATGGTGGTCACACGCATGGCAACTTTGGTCCCCATGTCACACTTTAATTTTAAACTTTTTAGGACTTCTTCTTTTGTAAATACATTTGTTATGTTCTTTATTTTTTCTTCACCATGGATTTGATAAAAGCTACGTACGCCACCGGCCACCACTAACCACTAACTCGTGGGGCTTATCATGACATCATTCTAACGCTATTGTGACGTCGTTTCTATCCATCCATAAAAAGGCTTTTCTCGTTCATATATATATACTACGGATCAAGTAGAAATTAATAAGTACCCACGTGCACACAACTTGAGTAACAACTTAAGTATAATACTCAAGTAAAAAAGAAGGAATTCTCGTAAAAGGTAAAAAAAATTGTAGCTACATGTACATGGAGTAAGTATATAATATTACGTTAATCCAATGCATGCTATTAACTGTATAATTACCCGAATGCATGCTGGTCAGATTAAAGTGTGTTTAAGCATGAAATGGCTTATCATACCTGCATGGTACTTCTATTACCTCTTTTCATGCCTTTTTACTCTTTTTTACCAACCAACTTGCCCTATTTTAACAGCTTCATAGACTTACTTTAAATTGTATAAAAGGAATAAGTGTATATAAATCTATATTATATAAAATTTATAACGCTTCTATTATATTGTATGTATCTAAATTTCATACATCTCCACGTATGTATTATAATGGTCATAGGGTGGCATTTTTGATGATATGTATTTCCTAAAATGTGTTATGTGTCATTCATATAATTTAACACATCACACAAAATAATGTCATAGAGATATTTAAAAGTTAAATGCATATAATATAAATATTATAAGTTGGATACATACTATAAATTTTTAACTAAATTTGAATGAATTTACGAATATTTATCCCAATATAAAATGGTAATACATAAAGTTCTAATTATGTTACAGGATATATATGCATACAACATATATATAACATATATATGCATTCGAGTTTAACTAGTTAAAATCGATCAATGCAACTTCAATTCAGTGGCTCATTGCTTCACGAATTAAACGTAAATAAGGTTTAACTTTTAGTTTGGTCACTTATATATTGCGCCTAGTCTCAAATTCGATCATCTTATATTTGTAAGCGATTGACTTTTCAAACAGTATAGTTTATTTAATAATAGTGTTAATAACATTTTAGGCCAACTAATTACCTAACAAGAACTGTTTTTACTTATTATATATACTTAAAAAATGGGAAAAACCTCCTTGCCTTAGCAAATTGCACGGAGACGGGGTAACTCGTTTTATCCCTCCGTCGAATTATCCACATTTTTATTTTTATTTGTTTCATAATACGTGTGTTTCATATCTAAACCAACTAATTAAAAGACTTAAATGATGGAGTATAAATTCTTTTTGATTCGTGAAAAATGTAATTAATAAAAGTTTTTAAATTTGTGTACAAACTTAAAATACTTCTCTCATTGAGAAAGAATGTAAATAAGAAGAAAGAAATTAAATTAAAGCATGAAGCAATAAGAGGTTTTTAGACATCTTTAGACCAACCAGCCAACAAAATGACAGAGAATAAAAAAGCAATGTGTGCAAAGATGTCAGAAGAAAATATAAAATGGAAGGACAAAGTGACTAACCGAACTCATTTTGTTTTTTGCCAATTTCCTGTTTCTACAAAGGAATTGGTTAAAAAGTGCAAATGCAATTCAACTAAACAAGAAAATTAAAGGGTTTCGTGGGAGCTTTTCAGGACACTTTAGCATTTTACACGTTTCTAACTAGCTAAAAGTTAATTTAATCATTCTTTGAAATACGTAGTGATTTGTATACCGTTAAAAATCACATATACGTAACTACTAGTCTTAAATATAAGCTTCAAAGCTCGAGCTACAAGCTAATTTGTCAAACACATTCTTAGAGGCTTAAAAATCTTGAAAATAAATATAAACAATACACTATTACTAATGGGCCACCAAATCAGCTTATTATTCTAGAACGAGAGGACATAAATATCAATTTGTTTGCTTTTGAAAATAAATAGACAGAAACAGAGGACAAGAAATAACGCAAGTTGAAAATAAATCGAAATTTCCATGTTTACAATATGTAAATGTTACAAGGAACAACCTATGGTAAAATGATACTGAGGTTATAAAACGCTCAATACGTCATAAATATATTACCTTCATATAAAATAGTTTTACCTTTGTTTTCGATCAACGCTTGAAACTAAATTCTTAGTTTCTTTTTATTAATTGCTCCAAAACACCAACATCTTGAGAACTTAAATCATCACCACTATCAAGACCATATAATGATTACTAAGCAATAAATCAATCCGTATTCAGTTTATATTAATACCTAGAGTATATAAAAAAATACTTATCACTTGTATAACAATTATTATAACCCTTGTAGAAAATATCATTTTACAATCTATTTAATAAAGAGGAATATTAGGTGTTGCTAACTGCACATAAACTTATTTGCTAGTTTAAGAAGAGGGACTGATTATGAAAGTATAATTAATATATCGAGTGACAAATATTGTAATTTATAAATGTATTTGATCCTAAAAGCATACAGTCGTGATTCGTGCGACTAATAGCAGTATAGCACGGATATTATCCCCTTTAATAATTTCAAATAAATTATGGAGATAACAATTGTAATGTTAACATTACCATTGAAAATATGTAGTACACCAATCACAATTTATTTTACATCTTTTACCCTTTAACTTTTATAATTGTACAAATTCAACCATTCTAGTTTTAGCCAACAATATGTGGAGTTTACTGCATCCTTTATTTTTCAGTAAATTATAGTCTTCTCAAATGAAAGACAATGAAAAATCTTACACTAAATTCGTGTTAGCATGTTACTCGTGCAATCTAATATATACAAACGATATTTATGTGTATTTATATACTCGTTCAACCTCATAATATATTACTAATGAATCAAATTTTGTTACCGATGTGTGTCGTTAACCAATCTAAAAGCTAAAACTAGTAATTAACATGTATGAATCGTAGGTAGTTGAATTAAAAAAGTTGGCATGGGCATTTGAGGTAATTGACATGGAAAAGACAAGTATACCCCTAACCAGTTGAGAGGTGTATAGTATAGTACACTGTTTGATTCATTAGGAGGAGAATCTCAATATCTTTTCCCTACCCTTCTATCTTCTATTTGTTGCATTGATTCATCCCCCTTTTTTTATTTCTTTTCTTCATCGGACAATCGGCCAGGTGTACGTCCTCTATTAATATGGACTACGCACTCCTTATATAATAATAATTATATACTCCTTTCATCCCAATTTAATTGTTTTCATACACAAAATATACAGATTAAGATAAATACAATAATTACTATCTACTTTTTGCACAATGATATTCCTATCCCTAACCAATTAATTTGAACTTAGTTTCACTTTTGTAATTTAAATTTTTTAATAGGGACAATATAGTACTCCCTCCGTCCCATTACAAATGTCCACTTTGACTTTGCACGTAGTTTTAGAATTCTCCACTATCTACACTTTTCACCAATCAAATACTATATCCACCCACTAAAATCTTTTTTGATTGATTAAATATCAAAGTGGACACTTATAATGGGACATCTCAAAATAGTAACGTGGACATTTCAAATGGGACGGAGGGAGTAAATGAAATTATGTTTCTTTTCTATATTTGGTAGTGGACAATTAATTTGGGACAACCCAAAATGAAATACTGGACTATTAAATCGGGACGTAGAGAATACTTTATTAGTATTCTTATTTTATTATTATTATTATAATAATAATAATAATAATAATAATAATAATAATAATAGTCACAAATATCTTTTAATAAACATAAATCAAATCCATAATTTAACGTACATGACTTATATTTTTCTTTTGAAAAAAGCAAGGAGCTAGAAAGCCACAACTGTACAATTGTACGTACACCCTCAAGATAGCACCATCACTTATACACTTAAACACTAGATCCGAACTACGAAAGTACTAAAATGGATGAGAAAAAACCTGAAAAATCTAGGAAAAAATCCTCGAATATATGGACCGAACCACCGGTATCGTTTTTGATAATACCCCGTATGGATCTAAACCGTTTTACAACCACTACCAAACCAAAAAAACAAATAAAGCAGCCATGACAAGTGAGCTATTACATTATATCCATCCCAAACAAAACTTATACTATTATTTTTCATATATAAAGTTGGGTAAATTATGAAATCAATCAATCATAGAAAGAAAGAAAAAAATTAGCAAATAAATGGGTAAGGAATATGAGGAACTGAAACCGAGGGGAATACTAATAGCAATAGGATCTATCTACTCGAGAGTATAATAAAATATAAAAAAATAAAATTTAATTAAACTAAATAAATAAAAGTGGGTGGTGTTTCAAGACACAATGATTACAAAACTCTTGACAGGAAACACAAAGGAGTTTGGGCGTGGATTCGAGTACCTCCTTTCCCCACCCGCTTTAACCATTCCTTTTCCATTTCTATTTTTTCAATATTTCTAAATACCAATTTACGAGTAGTTCTATTTATTTATTATTTTTTCTAAACCCCAATTTGTTTTAGGGTGTAATGTTGTTTTACTCTAATAATACTCTGTATAAATTGTATATATTTACTTATATAGTTTCTTGATTAGCAAATGGAAAAGAAGTTATAATGCATTTTGCTGTTTATATTCATAAAGAATTGAAGATTTACGTTTCTAAACAAAAATGGGGAGTATTATAATAATTTGTAAAGTGTATAGTATGAACATATGATATGTGTATATTTATTCCAAATATTTTTATAGCACACTGAAATATTGCATATTTACAGTCTCATACATAACATAATCAATCAATTATTTAAGTTCGTCCAACATCAATCTAGCTAATTAAGTAACAAAAGAGTCGATTTGGAGGAGTAACTAAAAGAACCTGATATGGAACATACATAATCCTAATGAAAGTTAATATACTTTTTTGTTATGTATCGAGGTATTTCATAAGTCGTAACCGTTTGCGATCATTCCCCCGGTCACCTTCTCAAACCTGATACACAATATTAAAATGTCGAACCTGCTTCTTTTTGTTACCACTATGCATATGTGCCCCTTAATTATTAGCGATGATTTCTTCTTTTACAAATATATACACCAAATTCCATGTTCTTTTATACGGAGTACACAGTACAGATTAAAATTCCTACAATTTGGACAAATAAAGCTATGTTTTTCTAGGTTTCTTTTAACCATGCATAGATGTGAACCGGACGACCACTTTTATATTTTAAGTACATGAGTACTGTTAAATGGAAATCAGCTACGGAGCATCATGAAACTAAGTTACTAGTACTATATATGATCCATAGATGTTCTAAAACAAAAAAGTTTACTACGAAGTACTATTAGCTTAACAATCCAAATACTATATATGTAACAACCCCTCCCACATCGAAAAAATATAAGAATTTGAAGTCCTCTATAAGTCTAAAGTTGTAACTAACAGATACCTTCTACCATGGTTTTTAGTTGAAACGATTATATAGGAAGTTGAAAAAGAGATTCTTTGTTGTAATATTTTGAAGTATAAAAGGTAGATACCAAAGTAAGAAATAGCTTTTAAAATCATCCAAGTATGGAAAATGTGTTTGACCGATCGAGGGAGCTAGGCATGAACAACATGTAAATAGGCCACAGACACCAAAGAAAAGCTACATGGATTGAGCTCTTTTTCCATCATTATACTAGACTATACATGCTATGCTTTAATTAATTATCTCTCTATGTGTATGTGTATGTGTGCTAGCTTTAATCTTCCTTATTATTATTGTCTTTGGTCGGTCGACAAACTGTGTGTTTTGTGTTCTACTCGTGTTTCCCCCGGCCACCTTCTCTCACATACTCTCGTAATATATGCACTTTTTCAACCAATTATAAATAAACAAATTAATATATGTATGTATATGCTCATGCTCATATATACGTGTGTCACTGTATGCATGTATCTATATGTATAGGTAGGAAGTTTATTAAAAATATATTGTTAAAATTGTGATTTTTTATAAGAATAAAGCACAAGTGTCATAGCTACAGAAATGGATAGTGTGAGAGAAAAGAGGTAGACATTAATGCCGTAAGAAGAAAGGAAAGCTAAAATGTCTCTAGAGAGAGAATAGTGGAAGATAGTACGAGTGAGAGAGAGAGAGGGACCAATATATATGTGAAAAAAAATAAAAATCAAAAAAGATAAACAATTTTTAACACAAGGAACAAAAGCTAAAGCCTTTTAACTTTGTTGTTTACAAGAATAAAAAGGGTCACCACCCCCACCACCCCTTCCTCTTCCCACAAACCAAAACCTACCATTTCTAGAGTGAGAAATTCAAACTCATCAACAACAAGTTAGTCTTTTTCTAGAGAGATAAAACATAAACATAAAATCCAAAAGATCCTACACTTCTAGCAAACTATAAGTTTTTTGGTTCATAAACGAGTTGATTCAAAGTCAGTATTTATAAGGGTTTTGATTACACTTCTCCTTACATATAAATACTTTTTATTTGTTAACTTACAAATTCTACACATGTGTATGTACATGTGTGTTGTTTATTGGGGGGTGGTTAGGTAAAATATTATGTGTGATAAAAGAGAAGAAGAGGTAGTAATAGAAGAAGGTGATCATCATCAACAACATCAAAACATTCAAAGGTTTCAAGAACAACAATTAGTTCTTCAAGAAATTCAACAAAACATGGGTATAAATGATTATTCATATAGTAACACAACTTCAAGTCTACCAATCATGCATCATCATCATCATCAACAACCATCTTCATGGAGTACTTTACCTCAAGTCTTTCACCAAAACAACAACTTCAACCCACTTCTTCAATACCCGACCCAAGACCACGACCCGTTTCTTTTCCCTCCACCACCACCACCGCCACAAACTCCACCCTTATCATGCTACGGCGGTTTGTTTAATAGGAGGGTGGCTGGTGGGTTGCAGTTTGCATATGATGGTAGTACTTCATCTGATCATCAGTTAAGACTCTTGTCTGAGACACTTGGACATGTGGTTCAACCCGGATCCGGCCCGTTTGGGCTTCAATCTGAAATGGGTAAGATGACTGCTCAAGAGATCATGGATGCTAAAGCTTTAGCAGCTTCCAAAAGTCATAGTGAAGCAGAACGACGTCGCAGGGAACGCATCAATAATCATCTTGCCAAGCTTCGAAGCTTACTCCCTAGCACAACCAAAGTAAGATTTCTTTATTTTTTTTAAAATATAATCTTTTTTCATCATTTATCATCTTATTCAAAAAGACCCACAAACTAAAATTTTGATAAAATACATTAAATGATCTCAAGTAATCACTAGTGAACCTAAGTGTGTTACTATGATCCAAATTATATTGGTATTTCAAGAAACATTTGAACTGTACGAAAGATTTAATCATTTAGTTAGTGCAAATCTAACAAGATCTTTTGAGAAATTGATAAGATAAAGAGGAACCAATGAGCAGCTAAAAGCTTGGTATGCAAACTTTCTTGCCGGTGTTTTTGAAGTCCAAGAAATTATGAAAAGAAACTACACTTTTATTCGTCTAACAACACCAGACAAACTAAGCATTCTTGTGTCAGTTATGACATAAAACTTATATACAAATATGTGTGTGTGTGTGTTTTATACCCACGCTCATGCTTTAAAACAACGTACCCCATCATTACCAACAAACTCATAATAACTTGCTGCCTATGCTCTACTCTTTTCTAAGAACCCACCATCTTTTGTTGTCCTTTTTTCACATAATGATGATTTTTCCACATTAATTCTAATTCACACAACACTATATGTTAAGTGTACACTATGATATATATGATCATGTATTCAAATGGACCCAATATAGCTAGGGTCTATATATCATGTGATCATATATATTCTTGTAATTTGTTGCATGAACCAAGTAATGTTGCAAATGTGTCATATAGAATTTACTCATATATCATGTTCATTATGACGATTCTTTGTGTATAATATACAATTGGCGTATATTTAGTTCATCATGCAAATTCCTAAGTTTACTAGTTTGTGCAAAACCCTAATGGTGTATGATTTTTTTATTGCTCACCAAATTAAACCTCGTAGGTGTGAATACCTTTTATTGTTTGATCATTGAATAAGCATTGTTAAAGATGACCCTAGATTATGAAGGAAATTTATGTGCATATATATAATTTACTTTAATTTGAACTAAACAAGTCAAATATTTGCATGGTATAAAACTTTGAAGAGTTACACCTTAGTATGCCCCTTCGTCTTTACCTAAGAAGACGTCCATTCTATATGAAATATTCGTTTATGCTTTAAATTTGGTGGATGTGTTCTTAGAAATTAAATTAAGTCAAATATTTTGTGGACTTGAAAGGCAATTATAAAAGTATTCAAGAAGACATCCATTATACGTGATTAATCATATACATGTTATGCTTTTAACATTGTGGACTTGTTCTTAGAGGTTGCAAATATATTGTGCAATTTATCAAGCATTTAGTTGCTAATGATATGCTTATACTATATAGACGGACAAGGCTTCGTTGCTAGCTGAAGTGATACAACATGTGAAGGAGCTAAAGCGTCAAACATCGATAATTGCTGAACAAAGTCCTGTCCCCACAGAAATCGATGAGTTGACTGTGGACAATGCGTCTGATAAAGATGGTAAATTTGTTATCAGAGCATCATTATGTTGTGAGGACCGATCTGATCTTTTACCGGACCTCATCAAGACCTTAAAGGCACTACGACTAAAAACCCTAAAGGCCGAGATCACCACACTTGGTGGACGAGTGAAGAATGTTTTGTTTATCACTTCAGAAGATCTTTTAAACGGAAATGACGATCAAGAAATGGTGAATTACTCGATAAGCACAATTCAAGAAGCACTTAAGCAGGTAATGGAGAAAACAAATGGTGATGATCCTTCTTCTGCGAGTGTAAAGAGACAAAGAACAAACAACATCAGTATCCTGGAGCATCATAGGTCTCTCTAATCAACTATATGCAAGTCAAAATGAAGGTCACCATATAATTAACTAGCAAATCTTAGGGCTTTTTTTCCTAAAGATCTTGGGCTTAAACATCAGTTTGTTCCTTTTGTGTGGGGTGTTAATTTTCTTTTGGGTTTTTTTTCAAAAATTTTATTAGTCTTTTTTACATGGGTATGCTTAATTGTTTTCAAAATAGTGTGTATGAAGAACAAAAAGCTAGTACTCCTTGCGTGGTGTCCTTATGTATTTCCTATCTCATGAAAGATTAGATCATTTTCTTGAGGATAGAAACAACCTAACATTAGAAGAAGTGTTGTTTTTGGATGAGAACACTTGGTTAATTTGTTTCTTGTTATGTAGTGGAACATGTATTTAATTATGATAAGTTTCTCTTTCTACTTGATATCTCGATCTTTTTCTCTTTCTAAGCATATATCAAAGTTAGTGGCGTAAGTATAATGATGAGAATGTGACGATATAGTTTACATCACCATTACATGTACAATTACTTAGTCCTAGAATATATCAAGTTTGACTGTAGATAAGTTAAGTTATTTAGTTCATTACTAAGCAAAATTGGCGGGAAGCAAGATCAAAACCCTAATGACGCAAGATTGGTGCCATGCTTGATTCATAGATACGTAATGCTTATGATGATATTGCATAATGCAACCTAAAAATTAGGGTTAATATATAGACGATCAAAGAATAAACTTTCACAAAATCTTCAATTTAAAACTTGACGTCTAATGTATAAAAACTCGATAAAAAACCAAAAAGATTTATTATTTTGAACTATTATATAAACTTTAGTTAAGTTTAAAAATATTTTTTAAAATTTAGTTATCCAAAATAAACATTACGTATAGTTATGATTGATTTAAGTAAACAATTTTAAATTATTCCTTAAATTGAACATTTTGTGAGATTTTGATGTCTTTGCTATCGATTAACCCCTTAGATGATTGCGCGATATTAGAGAATAAATGAATCTCAATGTATACAATTATTGTAAACATGATACAGTGAATGCTTCATCTCATTTTTACAGTTATTTTGAGTATCGTCTATTCGACAAGGAATAACTTCAATTCACATAGCGGTCAATGTGAATTTGTGATTGATTAATTGATGATACCCATCTAAGACAAACTTATAATTATAGGCACTTATAATTAGGATGTGTTTGGGAGAACTAAGATGTAGATGGAAATTAAAAATGGGAGTTGAAGCTTTTATTTGGGGCTTATACTAGAGCTTTTAAATTTTAATAAGTGTTTGACAAAGTAGAGAGGGTTAGAGCTTATAACGTAAAATGATAAAAAAGAACATGATATTTTATAACTTTAAAATGTTACTAATAATTATTAAAATGGTAATATAGTAATTTAATAATAGGGGATGGAGATTCTCCATTTAAACTACATTGATGAGATGCTAATTGAGATGATTATTTTTTAAAGAATCACTATTTCATTTTTAATGCCAAACAAGGATTGTTATTTTATAAGAGATGAAGATTCTAAAAATTAGAATTTTAATCTCTTAGAATTTAAAGTAATCCCTTAAAAAGAGTTGACAACCACACCTTTAAATTTAAGGTGTGGTTGGCAACCCCTTTTTAATGGATTATTTTAAATTCTAGGAGTCCAAAGTAGATAGAATGATCACTACACAATCTTATTTACATATTAAATGCTTTAATATGTAGACAAGATTGCGTAGCGATCATTCTATCTACTTTGGATTGTATATATATTTGTACAGGGTTAGTGTATGTCAATGCCTCTAACTTGTATCACATTCTTGTTATGTAACACTCTCAAATTTGAGGTTGCGGAAGCGGTCGGGTCGGGTCGGGTGTTACCAAATCAAATATCATGAGCACGAAGGTAAATAATGAACGAATCTAAATGAGACGTTTAAAAATAGTTATACATTCCCAAAATAAAAGTGTATACAAGTTGCGAGTTCGCAAAATAATTTCAATACATAATTTGTAATACAAAAGTTATGCAGAGAAATCCAGTTGTTTGAAAATATGCGACTCGAGCTAACAAAGCTTGTAGCAATCCTAATCCTGCTGGGCACCTGAGAACACATGCTAAAACGAGTCAGCTATAAAGCTGGTGAGTTCATAGGATTATCAGTTGAAACATAAAGTATAAAACCTTATATGTTTTAAAGAGTAGTTCAAAATCTACAATTTTGATATGTATTGTATTGAAGTTGTAACACCAATGTGTATACATCCTACAAGGTATCTCATACCTAAGTGACCGTGATGTATACCTAAGTACATAAACATTGAGGCATTCCGCGCCTGGATACCTATCAGGTATTAAGTAAATCTATCAATGCGAGGTAATACATGCCTAAGGACTATCGGGTAATTGTATGACCACGTCATATGATGTTGTGTAATAATTGATGTGCCACCTGGCATGACGTGTTGCATCCAACAACATAATTGTAGTCCCTTGGACTATGATTGTGTTTTTAGTCAAATACTGAGTTGACGGCCTCGCGCGAAAGTTCGCCGATCCGTTAATAGTGCGGATCATGAGCATAAGCTCGCCCATCCGTGAATGAGTGCGGATCACGAGTATAAGCTCGCCCATCCATCGAGTGTATCGCTTTACCGCAATATCGTACTTGTGCCCACTACAATACCGTGGTATCGTTTTGTGCCCACTCTACCGTGGCATCGTTTTGTGCCCATCTGGCATCAACCGGATTGCTCGCAAGCAATGTATGTAATTGAGCCGGCAGTACTACGACATGCCTGACTTGAGTAATGAGCCGACAGTACAACGACATGTCTGACTAATGTAGATGAGAGCCAACAGTACTACAACATGCCCGACTAATTTGATTGTGTTTGTATGCGTGTATGTATACCTATATACATAACTAAATTGTAGGTGGTACCAAGTGCTCGAGATGAAGTACAAGCATGTGTGTATGTATATATATATACATCTATATATATATAAGTCGAACCAACAAATACCTTAGATAGGGCATCATGTAGTACATGAAATTGATTTATTGTAGCTAAGTTTGTATATATAGTACTTAACTATTTGTTGTATCGTAATAAGCCTAGGTATGACTAATCATCACCTAGTTGTTTCGGTATTAGTATAAGAAATCCATACTAGCGTATATTTCTAATGTATACTCCTAGCCTCAGTCTAGCAAGTATATTGAGATCCTTGGTTGTTGTTTACTTGAGTTCAATTCCAATTTAAAAGTCCTTGAATATATATGGGCAGTTTTAGTTCCTAAGAGAAAGACTAATCCTGTAAAAGTCTAGTTGTTGTCTTGAGTAGGTAGAACTAAACAGTCCTAGTGTGTTTGATAGCATTGTCCCATGACAATATGGTCCGGGTATAATTGATAACTTAGTCAAGTTATGTAATGGTAATTGTTTGCCAACAATCTAACAGTGTACGGTTATAACCTATCTAGGTTAAGTATTGATATTGTTCCAAGACAATATGATGGGTGTAATTCCTAAGTATTACACATTTCGTATTATATGGCAGTAATATAGATAAGTGTGAATTATAAAAGTTAATTATTATAATTTGAAAAAAGTAGTTAAGCATGCGTCTCACCCCGAAAACAGTAAAACAGTTGAAATAGTGGGGCTATAAAACTCACCTGAGGAGTTAGCGATCCTAAGATTCGCGTGTCGTCCGGATGGTAACCTCCTAATGTCCTAAACATATGAGGTTATATGAGTACGAGATCAAATTAGTTTGTCTAAGCGAGTCGTGTAAGTATTCATTTGTCGTTCAGGTTTGGAAACCGTGTACGGGGGTCCGGGGGCAGTGCCCCTGGTAGCGGGGTCTAAGGGGTGGCAACCCCTGGCGGGGTCCAAGGGGCAGAGCCACTGGCTGGGGTCGAGCTGCCAGGTCAGCTTGGAAAATTTTTATTTCTATTATGTTGCTGTAGTGAAAAACGCTCCGAAATTCCATTGGAAAATCTTGGGTTTTCAAGGTTTTGTGTTTTGCGACATAAGGACTGTGTCGCTAAAAGATTATGTGACACAAGGGTTTGTGTCCCCAAGTGCGACATCCGTAATTTAATGCGACATAAGGCTTTGTGTCGCAGTATGCGACAATGGTGTGGTGTGTGATACAAGGATTTGTGTCGCAATAATGCGACATAGTCTGCGACATCAATCCTGCGACATAAACCTGCGACACAAACTATGTCGCAGCACTGTTTTTGGTCCTCTGCGACACAACAGTCTGTTCGACGATTTTTCCCCCAAAACCAAGATCTAACCTATTTTCGGGCTAAATCCGCTTGTACAAAGCTAGTATATGATAATATGGATGTTATTAGCACGAAATACAAAGAAAAAGGGTGTAATTTCTTACGATATGAAGATCAAGGGTTTGAGGATGATGATGATGAGCTTGGTGATGAAGAAGATGAAGATGATGATGATGCTTTCTTCCTTCTCCTTGAGATGATGATGATTCTGAAAATGATGGGGTTGTTATTGTTGATTTATTTGTTGTTGTTAGTTGTTGTTGTTGGTGAATTTTAGAGAGAAAAGGTGGGTGAAGAAGAAGAAAATGATGAAATGAGATGGAATGAGGAGGGGATTTGGGTTTTGTCAAAACTCAGATCCCCAATTTGGGGACTGTGGTCTCCAACCACAGTACAAAATACCCGTGTTTTTGTATCCGATCGTAATATAAATGTAATATTTTAAATTTATAATTTTGTATATATAATTTCGTAAATATTTTAAATAAAAATATTTCACTTAAATTACAAAAATGTAACGCGTTATTCTGCGTTCTTTCAGATTATTTCAATTGTGATTATTAGATAATCGTTATGTATATATATATATATATATATATATATATGTATATATATAAAGTTTTCAAATACTTTGCTATAATCGCGTACTAAATACGATTATTTGAAGTTTATATTTGGCGCGAAAATTGACCTCTTGGACCATGTGTTACATGTTAGGATCGATACTCTAGTCCCACAACATGTCCATCATATAAGCTCACTGAGGTTCCACTCTAAAACCAATTGGTGATAGAGGGAGTAGCCTATCAGCTTATATGCAGACATTACTTTCTTATGTTTTTCGATGTGAGATTGGGTTTGCACCCAACATACCTCCCCTCAAACCCAAGTCCATCTAGGCCTCCCCTCCAACGATAGTCCCGATCCAACCTTATTCAGTAGCGTCGCAAACTCTGCACTTGACCTAACTGGGTCCACATCAGGGAGACTTTCAGTACAAGGCTCCAGGATCAACTCATTGTTCGCTGAGGTCAACCGAGGGGGCAAGCGCCACTGTATGTCGTACATCACGTTGCGCCATCCACATCCGGGCTACAACCTAGCTCTGATACCACTTGTTAGGACCGATACTCTAGCCCAACAACATGTCCAACATATAAGCTCACTTAGGCTCCACTCTAAAACCAATTGGTGGTAGAGGGAGTAGCCCTTGAACTTATATGCAGACATTACTTTCTTTTATTTTCCGATGTGGGATTGGGTTTGCAACCAACAATGGGAAAAACGGTCTCAAAGATTCCCAACAACCTAACCAATGAAAATAGTAAAAAAATATGAACACAAAAATATACATGGAAACTCCAAAACCGGAGAAAAAACTACGGGCCTCCAAAGAGAAAAGATTCCACTATATGAAAAATTATTACAATCACATAGACTAATCTCTTAAGCCACTGCTCAACCAACACTCACACCCTCCAAGAATTGGACTCACACCTAAGACACTTTAAACCATAGAGAGAAAGCAAGAATCAAATACTTAATATGTATAATGATTTGGTACATTTTGAAACTAAGACTTAGGCCTCCTTTAATAACCAATGAGTCACCCCTCCTTTGTTCCATCCACCAATGTGGGACAAATGCCCAATTTTTTATTTTAGCCAAAAACCAACACACATGATATTCGGAGAGTTTGATACATCATCAAAACGTCACCAAAATACATTCAAAGACACTTTTTGAAAATTTGGTACATTAAAAATAACAAACTTAAGTTGAATATACACAATAGATATCGGATACAAGTTACATGCATTATCATACACTAACCTCCACTTATATATATATATATATATATATATATATATATATATCACATTATATTTAGAGATCAAGTGCGCATTTAGTTAAGGAAAACTGTCCTACTTTTTTAAGAAAACTTATCTAAGAAAATTAGAAAATGTGTTTAGATATAAGATTTCCAAGAAACTTGTCTAAAAAATGAAAATATATATTTTACCTTTTATAACTAGTAAGAAACTGAAAATTACTTTTTCATGGTTTTTTAAGTTTTCTATGCATAGTCATTCTCGAAGGAAAACTGTCTGTCACATTTGAACATTTTTTAGATTTTTATTACTTTTTATAATAGAATTAAAACACTCACATCCCTATAAATTTGAAAAGGGGAAAATGGAAAATAAAATTATGTAACCAAATGCGATTCGAGTCATCTGCTGCTTTAGCTTACATTGAACCTCTTATAAACCTAGCCAGTGAGCCACAAAGGAGCCCGGTTTAAAACATACTAGGCTTGTCCTCAAAGCCCGGGTATAGTTAGGATCACGTCTAGGATGTAACACCCGCATTTGTGGCCTGAGGGCAAATTGGTAATTTCCTTGTTTATATATATATATTGTGTTTTATATATGTTTAGAATTATAACTAAGGTAAATAGATCTCAGGAATTATTGTGACTAGTGAAATGATAGTTGTTTTAATTTAATTTAATCGACAGTACAATAAAATAGTTTTCTCGCAATTAGTATTTAGGTTCCAGACAATAGAGTTAAGACGGATATAATAATTAAAATTACTAGAGTCGGTCTATGGATGAGGTGTTAACCTCTGCATACTAACTTTCCCCAATTTCTCTTCATTAGTTCTTCTCTACACTTAAACTTCATTAATAATTATAATTGTTGCATTTATATTCAAGATTGATAGATTTGAAGTTAAAATTGTACAAGCATCTTGATTGTTCTTGTTATCATCATTCATTTTTTCAAGAGTAAGTAAGTTTATTGATGTTATTATGATTTTATATGAAATCAATTTAGTAGTTAGGTTAAAATATGAACTTGATGAAATTGATTGATTCTTTGTGTGTTATATATGTTAATTGATGCTATTTGAAGTTACTATCAGATTATTGGTATCATTATCATCATCTTGAATTCTCCTTTTTAGTGTAAATGATGAATTTGATGAACTTGTACTTGTTAGGTCAAGAATGAGAAAAGTGAGGTGATTGATGAATGGTGTTGTTAAATAATGTTGTTTGAGGTTGTTAGAAGTAGTATAATGTTTACTTGCAGCTTAATTATTGGTTGTATGAGTTAGTAGGTAAAAATTGAGAAAATTGTAGGTTTGGTTCGTGCTGTAAAATGATGAACAGACCTGAGTTTCTGGGTTTGGACAGGATAGCCGATCGGCTATCTTAAACCGATCTGCTAATCATTCAAAGCCGATCGGCTATGTTTAGCAGATCTGCTAGGTTAGTGCAAATTTACAACAGAACTTGGGTCAGGGAAAAAGGGCTTAAAATTTATTGAAGAAGCAGATCGGCTAAGGCAAGCCGATCGGCTTTGATCTGCTACAGGCTCAAATCAGTTTTCATTTTGTGTTATACTCACAAGTGCATAGTTAATATATATATATATTCATGATTGTGTGATTACTTGTATAATATCATGATTCAAATAAGGTTATTGATGGATGATAAGTTATTGACTTATGTGTTTTGTGGTGATTACAGATACACCAAGAACTCAGTAAATTAGTCAACTGAGTAAGTGGACTGAAGTGAACAGGTGAGTGGACTTGTACTCTCAGTATGAATTGGTTATAACATAATTGGTTACAACAAATGAACATAGTTGTTATTATTAATGTTGATTGTTGAATATTGACTGATGAAGTATAAGTGAAATGTGGGATGAGTCGCCTTTGGGCATTAGTTGATATAGAGGTCAACAATGGTTGGACTGTGTGGCTACAGGTTAACCATCATAGGGTTTGTAAACATGTGTTGTGAACGGAACTTATGTTGGTTAAAGGTAGCAAACAGTTATCGGTAAATCACTGTAAAGGCCTGCAGTGATAGTAAGTGTCGCTTGGTGGGCCACCGCGGTCTGAGGGCGCCACAAGGACCACCGATCCTCTTGATGATGTTGAGTCTATGTGATACTTGTTGATAATTATTTATGTTGAACTAAGTCAAACTGTTGGTAACAGGTTTACTTACTTAGCTTCGTGCTAATCCCGTTGTTTACTCCTTGTAGGTTTGACTTGAAAGGAACTGGGCAGGGAGTACTTGGAAGGGGTTGACCATAACTACTCTGATAATATTTAGATATTATATATATCCCAGATACATTTTGAATAGTTTGTAAATAATCAAATAATACTTTTGGTAGATGACTTTATGTCATCCATTATATAATGTAAATAGTTTACGCTTCCGAGCTATTGTTGTTATTAAAAAAAAAAAAAAAATGTTGTGTGTTACATAGGACTCGTACATTACTACGTGTATTTCTTAGGTTCTTATTTATTTTCTATGTTGTTTTTCCCCTTCTAGGAATGTTACATCTTCAAAAACGAAAATACACACACAAACACACACACACACACACACACACACATATATATATATATATATATATATATTCACATCATTGATACACATCATTTTGTAAGTTTCTTTGTTTAATTTTTTTTAATCATATGATCTTACTTTTCCTAATTTTGGATATTCTTAATCTTCATAACACCCCCCCCACCCCACCCCACCCCCCACCCCTAATTGTAGCTACTTACTACCACATTTTGGTTTTCATAGTGTTATAGTTATAAAATCCTCCATGAAACGTGTTAGCAAATCTATATATATTATCCAAATGAAAATATGGAAGAGTTATTGAACGTTAAGTTAGACTAAAATGTTAATTCTTTTACCAAAAATACCAAAGATTTTAGCAAAATACTTGGTAAATACTAAAACCAAAAAAGTTACCAACATATAAATATATTTATAAACTATATATTATTAACAAATTTAAACTGTTCAATGGACCAAGATCTATCCTTGTTTTCGGAACAAAGGATCGGTCCAAGGTTAAAGTAGTCTAAGCACACTTAAGGGTTGAGTCTTCTGAAGTCCACTGGCCCAATTTAAAACTTCACAAGACTATACCGCTATACGCAGCAATTTTAGTCAGTTAAAGACGGATCATGGTACCGACATCCCACATCCATTCTTGTGAAGTCCACTGGCCCAATTAAAGACGGGTCATGGTGCAGCTAGCTCGTCATGCATGTAGTCAACTATCTAGGTACTGTTAGGCATGAACAAAAACCGGGTTGGGCCCTACCCGACCCGACCCGACCCGAATACCCGAACCGGGTATTGGTCATTGGTCAACGAACCGGTTCCAGTAGAACCCGACCCGGACCCGACCCGGTTTTGGGTGGGGGAAAACCCAACCCTATAGTACCCGGTTAGTACCGGGTAGGAACCGGTTCGGGTTCAATACCCGGTTCCAAACCGGGTACTCTTTACCCGTCGGGTAATGTCTGTTCCAGCCGGGTACTCACGACTTCCCAGTGAGTACCCGTCGGGTATCCTTAGTACCAGCCGGGTACCCCTGCTTGTTCCATTGGCTACCCCTGCTTGTTTCTATGATCCACCTTTTTACCATTCACACCAACATTTACTTAAATCCAAGTGTTTTGGGATGTCGTTGTACAGAAAAGTACCCAAACGTGACCCTAATCAAGTATTTCAAGATATGCAAACATAAAATTAAAAGTAGTTTGATAAACCGTTATCAGTTAAAAGTGTCTAAATCACATGAGGCACGCAAGCACTCAAAATGGGGAATAGTCAAAGGGGAATCCACGCTCCTCTTGCTCTCTCTCCTGCTGCCTTCGATACTCTTCTTGCAGCTCTGCTAAGGCGGCACTCTCGTCATAAACCGGTGGTGGATAGCTTGCTCCAGGCTGACCCCACATGGGTGGGTAGTTGTAGGCTGTAGGCCGGTAGTTGGGCACCACTTCAGAAAGTCTTTGGGTGTTGTGTGCCGACCAAGCGTTGTGGTAGCGCTGTGCTGCAAACTCATACCTGGTTTCCTGTACAAAATCATTATGGCTAACCTGAATGCCCTGAATACCCTGCATAAGATCTAGCATGGATGGTAGTGTTGCGCCCTGTTGATGGTAACCTGCCTGCTCCGGCTGCTCGTATGCAGCTTCTTCCTCTTGATGGCCCTGTTCCACTTGCTGATGTCTTCTTCTTCTGGGTTGTTGAGCCAATTGTTCCTCTTGATAGGGCACGTAAGTATTATTGACAACTGAAATAGCCTGTGCCCCCTGAAACTGAACTAACCCGACAGTTTTCGGTCTAGCCATCACTCGCTCTAAACCCTGAAAACTGATGTTGAAAGACTTGGCAATCCTAGTAACAAATTGTCCCCCACAGATAGGGGATGACCCTCTAATCCCGCTGGCATTATGATGTAAATACCAGGCAACAGCGTATGGCACATTGATATTCTCCTCCGCTACGAACTTCCTCAAATACCATAAGTCTTGGAAGCCGACTCTCTCGGTGTTCTCCCTTCTATGCGAAATGGTGTGCGCAAGACATCGTTGGATTACCCGCAACTGCATGTTATCCATGTCTTTGTATGAACTTCCACCTCTAGCATATGGTTTTGTTGAAAATTCGTGCCACACATCCTTGGGATAAAATTCGGTCTCGATCATCTCACTAGCCATCAAGTAATCTTCAAAATGAGGTGCATCTAGCTGTTCTTGAGAATAAATGCCTAGACAGGCAGCAAGGTCCATCATACTCATTTTCCTTGGTTGACCTCCCAGTCGGAAAGTCATGAAAGTTTTATCAGTCGCCGTCTCAACATCCTCATTCATTTCATATGTGCAGTGGAATTCCACACATAGCTCCTTGTATACATGCTCTTGAATTTGAAATATTCCTTCCCATTCTTCATATTCAAATGCTATGTGATGCACGAAATAACGTTGCCTAATGATTTCCTTTATTCCATTGGCTACCCCTGCTTGTTCTAGTGGCTCCCAATCGACCACCCTTGATAAATCACATTCTTTCCCCCTCAACAAATTCAGTTTTTGACAGTACGTATTGTACTTTGTTAGCTTGTTACTAAATCGGAGCCATGGGTGAATTGTATCGGGAACAAGTAGAGCATCAATGCTCATCGGTTGAGGGCGGTCACCCTCTTCATCATTAGCAGTCCCAGATGTGGTGTCTTTTTGTCTCTTGCTTCTTCCCTACAAAACACAAATGAAAGAATTGCTATGAATACTTCAAATTGCCATGAACAATTCAAATTGCCATATACACAAATGAACAATTCATCCATCACATAAGAGCATAGCCATATACAAATTGTCATGAACAAATCTAAATTTGCAATTCTAAGCATATCATTACATTAATGGATAACAATTATGAGCATATCATTACACAAAATTAATTTTCCCCAAAATGTGTGTCAAGAACCCTAAATTTGCAATCTTGCATAATCATGTAAACTAAACACGAATTCATGCTATCATAAGGTGTGACCACATATAACACACAAAATAATCAGAGATATAAACAACTAAAACTTTCCCACATTCAATTTTAAGAAAACCTAAATTTGAAAGCTTCAATCAATCCATGAAAATTAAGAGCATTGAATGAAAAAGTTGTTAATCATACCTTAAACATGTTGTAGAAGTGTTATGCGGGTTGAATTCACTAGTTTTTGCTTTGAATATAGTTGATTTGGGGGTTTGGTGGTGTTTCTCACGTTTTTTGGAGAGTTTTGGGTATATAGGATTTGAAAAAAACTGCCTTGGAGGCGCCTAATATGTGTCTGAAAACAAGAGTACCCGGCGGGTACAAAGAGTACACGGCGGGTACTATTGTTTGGTTCCCGGTTTAGTATGAACTACCCGGTGGGTACATAAACGGGTAAACACGTTGTACCCGGCGGGTACTCAATACATTATAGTTTCTGTTGATGAACAAGCATGAGTACCCGGTGGGTACACTTGTACCCGGCGGGTACTTGATACCATCCAGCCTTTTTTAAACCGAAATTCCGATGCGCATAACTTTTTACTCGTAAAGACTTAAGACCTGAAATTTTGCAGGCACCTCCCATATAAGATAATAAAACTTTCCATTTTGATACTTTTTCAAATTTCACGATAACAAAAAATTCGGCCATGTGACTAATTTTTGAACCATTTGGACACCTTTTGACCCGTTTACCATAACAACAACACTTCCAATTATTTCTACATAACTTGACAACTACTTAAAACAAAGTCTTCTAAATCATCATAACAAAGTCTTCTAAATCATCTTCAAGGTTTATTAATATCTTCGAATGCGTAGTCTTCATTCTTCAAAGGTCGAAATCTTCATCGGTGGTGATCTCCCGTGCAGCTTCATCGAGAGCAATTTCTTCATCAGAAAGTGATATTGCCATACCTGCTTCCACCTCGACATCGTGTATATCTCCTTCGTATTCCATTTCACCTTCAAGACTTGAAATGTGTTGTACACGTTCCGCGGCGTCTAGGTGATCCTTCAAGCAAATGCACATCTCTAATGAGGCCGGTGTGAGTCTTGTTCTTCGTATGGATAGTACCCTGCCACTAAGTGAAAAAGCGGATTCCGAAGCTACCGTAGAAGCTTGGACGGTTAGTAAATCTCGGGCCATGATGGTTAGAACGGGAAATTGAGGTTCCCTCCCTTTCCACCAAGCTAAAATATCAAATTTTGCAAATTCATCGGGTTGTATAGTGTTTAAAAAATCGGTTCCGGTATATCTCCCATACTCACTAGTGTTCGTTTGATTACCATCACCCCTTGCCCGTTTATGGTTTTCTTGCCTTAAACTATTATATAAGTTAATTATTGGATCGCGAGAGGAAGATGAACCAAACATTGTAGAAGCCGAGCTAGAACAAGCATTTGTTGAACCATATTTCTGAAAATAATGACCAAATAAATCTTTAAAACATTTGTTAAAATGGTCTTTTGTATTTTGTGCAAAAAATGGGTCCTCATCATTCAATTCCAAATCTTGACAAATGTTATCGATAAGCAATTCCACCCCGGAGACGTTCAAACATGGGTTTAATGCGGCGGCACAACTAATTACCGGTGGCATTTCTCTAAAATATTTTCTTAGTTTTTCTTTCATGGGAGAGACCATGATTGCGTATGCATTCCTAACAAATTCGTATTCACTTAGCTTTGAACACATTAAAAAAATTTGGTTAAGTACCAAATGAATCGTGGGATAATAAACACCCGATAACAAAGTAGTGGCGGTTTTAAAAAGTTTGAGCAATTCGGTTACCTTTTGAATAATGTCCCAATATTCGATTGGAAATTCGTTTGCATAACCCCTTTGGACAAGTTGATGATGAAAAGCTTGTAAATTCTCACGTTGGCGTAAACCACATACAAACATATTGTAAGTCGAATTCCATCTTACGGGCATATCCCAATTAGGGGTTAAAAAAATGGAATCCGTTTCCTTACACAATCTCATGTAATGTTTGTATCTAGCCTTACCCTTGCAAAATATATCTTGTAACATAGTTTTATAGGCCTCTTTTACTACATTTATTTGTGGAACCGCTAATCCGTCTTGCACAACCAAGTTAATAATATGTGCAACACATCTACTATGGTAGAAAATTCCTTTCAGAGGTGGTGCGTATTTTAGTATTAATTTTTGAACGGCATTTGTGTTATTACTCGCGTTATCAAACGAGATAGAAAAAACCTTTTGTTCTAATTTAAACATTTTCATTACATCACGTAACATGTAAAATAATCTTTGACCCGTGTGAGGATAGTCAAAGTTTTCAAAAGCAATGGTACGTTTCATCATTTGCCAACTTGCGGGATCAACCCAATGCGCGGTAACACAAAGGTACGATCCGGGCAAACCATGAGGAGCCGACCAAACATCCGTTGTTAAAGATACACTTGTAGTTAAGTTTTCAAAACCGGTTATTAGTTGAATTTTAGCATTTTTCCACAACTTAAGTGCATCACGTCTAAGGGTAAGACGACTTACATGATTATATCGGGGTTGAAGAGTATTTTGAATAACCTTAGTAAACCGAGGGTTGTCGAAGTGGTTGAACGGCAAAGCTTCTTGAATCACAAAGCCGGCAAATGCTTCTCGACACCGGTCCGCTTGGTATGTGAAAATGGCTCCATCCCGTGACATGGTTGCTTGACCCTCCTCCGGATTACTTTTGTTTGCACTACAATACTTTAAAGTATGTTTGTTCAACGTTGAGTTGGAGTCGGCTTTTAAAAAAATCCCACATCGTTTACAATGTGCCTTAGTCGAACCATCCGACAACAACACTTTGTCAAAGTTACACCAAATCTCCGGATTACGTTTTGTTTGAAAAACTTGAACAATAGTTGGTGCATTTGACGAACCAACAAAATCGTTAATTGAAGAACTTTGAGTTGCCATTTTGAGAGCGTTTTTAGAGGATGAGGGTAATGTTTTGAGAATTTCGTATGTAAATCGTAAGCGTTTTGAGTGTTTTTATACTAGTTTGAGTGAGTTTGAGTGTTGTAACTAACCCAAACTCAAGGTATCTATTTATACTAGTTTTAGGATGGCAAAATGGTAAAAAAAGTCAAAAAAACGGATATAAAACGGCTAAAACTTCAAACACAACGGCTAGTGAAAAAACCGGGTCCAAACCGGGTATTCAAACCGGTTTTTGGAACCGGTTCGGGTCCAACCCGGGTACAACCCGATTTGAAGTGTCTGGGTGTGTACCCGGTTGGGTACCCGCCGGGTACTTATAAAACCCGAACCGGGTACTGTCTACCCGGGTTATAATCGGGTCGGTTTTCCGGGTTGTCACCGGGTCGGGTACACAACCCGGTTTTTTTGAACACGCCTAGGTACTGTGTGGTGATCTTTATCCTAAAACATAACGTACCTTGACACTTCAGTTGATCATAAGTGTCTTTCGGTTTAGGTGGAAGTTGAACTATATTGTCCATCTTTCTTTAAAGCATATACAATTTTACAAGCAGCCTCGATCAAGTCATCTGGTGTGTGTGTTTTCAACAACTGCAAGGCGCAATGCCATACACCTGGTCCTCCTTGACTTTGCAGATCAGTTCCAGATTTTCTGATCATCATATATTAGCAAGTCTTGTCCAAATTTATGATTTTGAAAACTTAAACTTTGAAGAACCCTGTATTGAGAGTTTCTTTCATGATGTTCCCCCTTCTTTTGTTATAGTCTATTATTCTATGTTCACCTGGAAATCGATTACATACAGAACCACATATGAAGTCAATTTTGGCGGAACTACGAATGCATTAGACTCCAAATGTTTCAAACTTCAAATACAGAGCAACACTTTTTTGATAAATAAGGATGAGTTTTGCTTTCAGATCCACAGCAGGAGTCACACTTGTCTGGTTGTTTAAGCAATTACTGTAAAGGAAACTGGGCAAATGTTTGCCATCTATTCCATAGCACTTTATACTTTATAGCAGTCAGCATGTATATTGATAACCAGCACGTTCTCTCTCTAACATTGACACATTGTATATTTTACATTCTAAATCCCCTTCAAAAGCTTTAAATCTTTAATGATAACCAGCACGATATTCTCCCGGGTTGAAGTGCAAAGCAGCACTTATTTATAAACAATTCGTACAAGATTCTCAACAGTTGGAACAGTTGCATTCTGCCATGGCTTGTTAACAACACATTCACTAACACCATGCATTCAAACCGTATGTAATTATTACCCAACTGTTACGCATTAGAATATGTTCAACTGACGCTTATCTTTCTTTGTAAATGATCAACAAAAAAACACTTGCATTTCAGCTATTTCATTCCAGCTGAAAAGTTGCAGATAGACAATACATACGGGACTCCAAGTAAAAAAACCAGACGCATAACTGACAGTATCAGTAGTAGAATTAGCACATTAAGAGTCGTTTAATTACTCCAAGGACTTGCAGTACTCCGCACTATATTGTAAAATACTGAAAATAAAAACAAACAAATTTTACATATTCCAATGATCCGGCTACAGTGCATGAACCAGAAATACCTTTTACAAAAATCAAAGGGCTTCTTTCAGATTGAAGGTTCTAGAAATATTGCGGGCATGATCATATTCATTGAGTTCCACTAGCATCTTCTTCAATCGACGAGCAAGTGCATTTGTCCCTGAAAAACTCTGTCTCTTCTCCAGTGTCCTTCCAAGAACCAGCAAATAATCTACCATTGGTTGCAACTTCCGGCTAAATAGGTCAAGGGCACATAAGTAAGATGAACAACATGGGTAAGTATGTGTAACAAAAATTATATACATCTCAGACACTATACCTTCTATCACCATTGATGCCTTGACCGGTCCAAACACCAGAGAATGATGCAACAATTCTCTCAGTTCTTGTGATTGCATCATCAATATTTGATTGAATACTTCGAAGATGCGGGAGGATTTTGCCACTTAATAAATCATCAAGAGCAAGCTTTTCAAGAACAGATATCGAGAGAACGTCATTCCATAAACATATGTTCCTCATTAGACGTACCGACATCCCAAATCTATATGCAGCAAATCTAGCTGCATTTGGCACTGCCCTCAATACGTAAGTGTTCCATGTTGGCACCTATTCAAAGATTTCATAATATCAGCATAAACACTTGCTGATGAACTGATATATAATTAACATAATGAATGTGACACATTGCATACCATGAGATTAGAGACAGCATCAGAAAGGCGGTCACGAAGAATAGCAACAAGTTCGCTAACTGCCTTGCTGGAAAGGGGTACGTATCTAAAAACTAAATTTGTAGCCAATACAGCGCATTTTGTCTCCTTGGTACTAAACATATCCCAGCAGTTAGATATCTCATGCTGCAATATAGGAATCGCAACCTTTTCAACCAAATCGGGTACTAGGTTGACATCAGCATCATTCGGGTTAACTTTACTCTCATCCTCGGGCAGACCGTAACTAAACAGTAACTCATGCCTGAAAACAGAAATTAACATCAATAAAAAGGAATAATCTTTAAGTTTTAACAAAAAGACTACCTAGACAAGAAACATGTGAGGCTTTTTATTAGTTGGCTCATGACAGGTGGACATCCACGTCATAAAAACCTTGATCTTGCCAGCAATTTACTCACCCACTTAACTGCTGGGCTATATTCCTCTCAGGTTCAAGAAATTTGAGCAGAGCGTACGTACCACTGCATATCAATAAAATCTGAATCTTCATGAAGTGGATCCCACTTCAAAAGCTCCAACCTTACATAAGGAGAGAAGATTGCAGGTATACTCAATGACATATATGCATCATTGTAGCTTGACAAGTAATCTTTTTTCCAAACTTCAAACTTTTCTTTAACTGCTGACAGTTTAGAATATTCTTCATCTGCATCACTGAATATTTCTCCAGCAGTTTGAAGTAACTGATCACGGTTCGATGCATATGCTGTGCTCTCACTATCACTTTCATCTGTGCTCGATTCTCCTTCTACTACTCCACCATCAGTTTCCATGGACATCATTCTTTTGGATTCGGATCGAGACTTCCGATCTTGTCGTGATTCTGCTCTTCGTTTCATATCCATACGCTTTTGTAGATTCACATCACGACCAAATTCATCTAATTTGACAGGAAGGTTTCTTGATTCTCGTGAGGCGGTCAATGCAGCCTGAGCGGCACTACTGGCAGCTTCAACCATGGACGAGGTGGTGCCACCTTTGTTGAATACTGCCATTGCTGCATTCACAGATGCTTCGAGTTCCATTAGCTCATCATTACTATCAGCTGTTCTTCTCTCCAAGATAGCTTCTGCACGTTCTTGGTGAAGCTTCTGCATCTGGTACTCTAGCTCCTCAATGTAAGGAGCTTTATCCTAGAATTCGGTACAAAACTCTAATTAACTTGTCCTTTTTAAAAGATAGAAGAAAAGCAAATTCGAAATTATTGTTGGTAAAGAAAATTCGAAATTATTGTTGGTTAATAATGTAAATTTAAATTAAAAATCATTCAACTTAAAAATTAAAATTTTCCTTACCTGCAAAAAGTCACATATAACAGAAACATAGTCACGAAGCTTTTGCATAAAGATGAACTTCTCACCAGCAACAGTAAGAGCAGTTTCAAGAGTCATAACTTTAGTCAATGAGTCAGACAAGTTTTCATCAGTCTTTGCCAAAGAAGTTAAGGTGCGACTGTGAGTTTCCTGAAACAATCGGTTACAATGTACAATAATATGAGCTCAGACAATATAAAGCACCACATTAAAAAAGGCCACGAACATAAACAAAGTGCGCGTACAAATTAAAACAAACCACATATAACAGCACTAACTCTACAAGGAACACACCAGCACCACATTGTATTCCCATGGTCTATACAAACAATAATGAAGTAACCATCAAGGTTGGCTTCATCTTTCAAATTTCAACATAATCAATTAAGAGAAAACAGTACATTCGGAAACTCCAACATCACCTCAAAATACAATAGCAATATATATATATATATATATATATATATATATATATAAATGTATGTATAGCTAAAGTCAGACACAATGATCACAAATGTCCACGGTTTCCAGCTTACTGTTTTTGGGGGATGCATGCATCAAGTAGAATGGTTTTCTTCAAACTAAAGGCCAAGTACAATGGTTACAAATGTTTTACACTCGCTTACTAGGTACAATACAATCAATATTCTTATTTTACGATCACAAACCTAGGTTTTAACAGAGGACAAGTCTATACCCACAAACATTAGATGTATCAAACAACGCTTGCAGTTTTGAACCTGTTTGTAATGTAATCTTTACTTTCCCTGATCTATTAGTCTAATTAGAGTTGCCCTATCTATATATAATGAGATAGTTATTAAATCTGAGATAAATAGAGGAAATTTAGAGTGAATATAAGGGCGCGTTTAGTTACAGATAACTATCTCCATTTTTCCTTTTCCACTTTTATAGAGGTTGTGTGTCACTTGAAAACTAGAGGAATTTTTGAAAACGCATTCCAATGTAAAAGATGAAGTTTTCATTTTCCAAACTAGGAAATGTTTAAAACCATAAATGATAGATCTCCTTTTTTCAGAAAACTTTTCCGGAAAATCACAATGTGAACACGTATTCAATTTTTTCAATTTCCTTAAAAAAAAATTCTAGATAAGTGGAGGAGTTTTCCATAACTAAACGCGCCCTAAGTTTCCTTCACGCTATCAATTAGGTGTTGTAGTTATAACAGAAAACTTGGACCACGGAACAATGCCTAGGATAAACAATTCCAGAAAAGAGAGAGTCATAATCTTGGGTGCCATGACCCAAGTTTCACTGGTACTTCTATCTCAAATACTACTACTTTTCCAGGTTGACAGCAAACTAGCTTTTGGGCACCCTTACCAAATGATCTTCATTAAGACTGTCCTAAAATTAGGATTGGTGAATTTAAAAAAAAAAACACCGGGTTTGCTACTGGAATACTGATACAATGCATGCAATCTCTTCTCCAGTTATATCTTTTATATATTTTAGCTTATTAACAGGTTAATCCATTTACATCCCTACATCCAGGTGGCCACGGAGAGTAGTTACTACTTACTAATCTAGAGCTTGGAGCATGTCCTAGACACACTTGTAGACACCTATGCATCAAAGACAATCACAGCATTCCATATCTATCATGCATTACATGCCTACACCCCAACAAAGATCGCTCATAGTATTTACTTGGTAAAAGATGAAAGATAAGCCAATCACGTGGCACAAACCTTACTTATGCATCAAAAGGCAAAATACTTATCTTTCGTACATAATAATAGGAGAACATACAACATGACATTTCTATACATTACATATGCTCCCTATTTTGTAGCAGAATGTTAGTTTTTCACTTTTCTTATTATGAGTGCCTGTAATGACTATCTTCTCTTGCTACAATTGCCTAAGTTATAATCATATAAGTGCACGGTGCCCAAGATTCCCCAGTTTTATAAAACCAAAGAAACAGCAATTTTAGGAACCAATTTGAGCTCTAATTTCTAGAAAACTTATTGTACAGGGCAAAGCTGTCAAAGACTCAAGGTATATAAAAGCACAAATGGGTCCTGGGGCCTATTGTTCAGTCCACGCACCATATTAAAATTTAACATATAATATTACATAATATATGCATATATAACTCAAAAAATAAACTCTTTAAATCTTTAACAAATTACAAATCAATGAATTAAAGTAGATCATTGCCTATAAATGATACATATATACAATATGACACATAGTTAGGCTTTTAAGCTTTGAAGTTTATCAAGATTTGGAGACCATATATAATAATATAATATTATACCAACATACACTTGCCTTTCATAACTGCATACATACTAAGTTACTGCCATACAAATGCATGCATACACTCATCTTATACAGCTTTACATAGTACCATACATACATATACACACAGCAAGCCGTAAAAAGTAAAGAGAGTCATACACTAGACATATTGAAGAAGGAAACAGGAGAATATCTTCAAGAGTTATTAAAGGGAGTCATACACTAGACAAGCTTGAGAGTTATTGAAGTCAGAAAAAAGAAGAATGAAAAACAAAGATCCGAGCCAAATTCTAATTATAAACCTAACAGTGATTAAATAAAAATAATACTCCAAATTGTTTCCTATAATGAAAACCCAAAGTCGATCTAATATGGAAGATTCATAGAACTAAGTTGAATTGCCTTTAGTATAGTACGTAGTAATAAGATTCATAAGCCCAAATAACTAATATGCTCTAAGCTCCAGAAGGTATTAATAACGGTAACAGGGCCCAGATTCACAAGGGACTCCTAACCAAGGCGCGACGCCTAATTTCGTACTATGAATCTGCCTCATCCACGCCATAGGGGCACCTTTCATAAGGAGTATAGATATTAAATCAAATGATCAATGATTCAATGGCATTGCCTCTAACGGTATATAATGTATATACAGCACACTACATCTATAGTATCTACCACATAAGCACATAAGCTTAATTGTTCTGATAATCTATTTGCAACCAAAAGAGTAAAACCATGCATCATACAAGAAACACAAACATTATAAACATTAAAGTATGCATCTCCAAAAAACATAGATACATACCTTTAGCTTGGAAATACTCTCATGCAAAGCTTTCATGGAAAGCTCAGCCTGTTGCGCAATCGAAACCGTCTCCGAACCGGATGACCACCCAACTGATCCACCAATACTCAGTCCACCCACTGAGGGATACGAAGATACAGGCGCGGTTGTTGGATACACAGGTCTTTGTTGAACATTTTGAGCCACATTCATCACACCACTACTACTCACATTTCTAACCCCAACCCCATCATCCATCCTTTTACCTAACCCTTTTCTAACCTGTTCTTCTTCCCACATCTTATCCTCTTCATCTTCTTCGTCATCCTCAACGCCACCATTATCACCAACGTCAACGTCACTTTCCTTTCTAACTGTAGTCCTACTCATATCATCACCAACATCCTCAAAAACACCTTTTTTAACATCACTTCTTCTCTCACCAATCAAAGCAATCCTACCTTGAAACTCAGGCTCTTCATCACTCAAGCCCTCAGCTTCACCATGATTACTCCCTGAATCTAACGCAATAAAATCAGGCGCAGCAGCACGTGACTGTCTTAATCTCTCACGTTTCGCCCTAATTGCATCTATCATAGCTTGATTCATAGTTTCACCATCATCACTTTCATCAGCATTCTCATCTACTTTATTATCACCTAATGAACTAGCATTGGCATTATTATTCCTACTATTATTAATGACGACCGGTTTAATAGTACCTTTTAATACAACAACCGGTTCAGAAGGTGGAGGTGCACGACCTAGGGTTTTGGTATTCTTTTGCAATTCAAGCAAGGCTTCTTTTGTATAAACACCAGCTTGTGGTTGAACATTTGACGGAAGAGATGACGGCGTTAACGTTTTCCGTTCCTTAGCTGACGTCAATTTATGATTCGAAGATGATGATAAACGTGAAGAGGAATTAGGTTTCTGTTTAGGAATTGAAGGACGGTTACGTGAAATTGGAGTTATTTCATCGGCTGATTCCTCATCGGCGAAACTAAGGAGACTAGGTTTTCTAGGTTTTGGTGTATTTGATGGTTTCGATTGAGGTCTTCTGTTGGTAGTTGTGGTCGTTGCAGGTGTGGTGGTGATGGTGGTATCATCGTCGTCGTTGTCGTCGGATCGGCGACGGAAATTACGTGCTCTGCTGCTGCTGCTGCTGCTCATGGCGGTGGTGATGAAACCCTAGATACGTCGGAATGATATTGGAAAGGGAATAAGGCGGGTAGTAGAATAGAGGGGTAATCCGGATTGGTTTCAATTGTTTTCTCAAAGGGAGGATGTTAACAGAAGTTAACTTCCAGGATCGTATTTGGAAGAAAAATATGAATGTCGGTTATTTTTGTGAATGTTGGAGTCAAACCTTGGAGGTTAAAGATACCTTTTATCAATAAACCAATTTATTCTATAAAAAAACATACATATATTATTCTACTAGTGATAAACCCGTACAATGATGTATGACATCATTTATATATATAAACTCATATTGTGATGATAATTCTTAGTAACTATATATTAATCATTGAACAGAATGATAATCGATCAACAGAACAATAGATATCGAAAGAATATCTCAAACAAACAATCAACCAAAACAGCTCAAAGGCCACAAACAATACCAATAATAGATCTCACTCAACCCAACCACTCAATGATTCTATATCAACAGATATAGATCATTCAAACTATACTAAACCAAAATAAGTATCAAGATGATACACAAAAGATACAAAAGATGAACCCTAATCGTTTTCTGAGAGAGAGAATAGAGAGATAATAGTTGCAGAATACAACCATACGGCTACTGTACAATATCATATATACACAACTATTAAATATTTACAATAATAGCCCTTGTACTCTTTATCTTTAACAAAACTGCTACACACTCCAAAAAGCCCAGCTACAACTTTTGTTTATTTCACTTTGACCACCAAACCTTTATCCTACAAAATAAACTTCACAAAATAAGAATCAAACCTTTAACAACATCAAAATTAGATTGATCCTTTAACAATTATATTGATAAATCGTAATGTGAGGTTACATTCAAAAGTTTACATACATACATACATAGTGTGTTACGGTTTTGTTAAATTTAAAGTTAGTATACGCACTATACAATTGAAAAACTTGGATATATGGATATGGAGGTATAAGATAATATAAAATGATGAATATGAGATTCGTAAAGTAAAAACACTAAAAAGAGAGTATTAATTAAGTAATTTCCACAATGACATAATCTCATGAATCATCACTAACATATATATGCAAATCCATGCATACTAGGTTCTAATACTACACAAACACTTTTTGGTTGTGTAGATTCAAACACTAATTTGAGAAATAAATGAGACACAACATAAACATACTTATGGCAATAACAAAGAGAAATGAATCATGATAAAATGATATAGGAATTTCTATGTATCAAAAATATAAATATAAATACATATAAAACATCATCTAAAAACTTCCCTATATAAATTTCATCAAGTACATCATGTATTTTTAATAAACTTCCACATTCTCTTTACATCAAAGAAAAAGTGATTATATAACGTAATAATAATTTAACTAATTAAATAGGTATGAGCATTCTTTAATATAATCATACCTTAATAAAAGAGGTAACCCTTCAAATATATCTTTATAACTTGAAAGATAGTTGTATGTTTTGGAACATTAATAGTTTAGTCAACCTTCAACATCATTAATTAATTGTTGTAACCGAAGTTACTTTGCTCTCTTTGTAGTAAAAAACTTAGAAGAAACATGAAGATGGCACATCATACATTCGTACACATGATAATCAAAAATAATATTAAAATTTGACACGTAGGATTGAGATATCTTGAGAAGTCACCACCTAATGATGGAGGATAGTCAATTAGTATATATGTAAGATATAACACCCCTTTTTTCATAACTAATTTAAACATTTTTATTTAAACATTTATATCTCGGAAGCATAAATCCAAACATAGTAATAAGTTACAATAATTAAAATACATATATAAAGTCAGATTGTTTCAAACCATATAACGATAGTTTATATCTATATAAAACAAAATGCTACAGTTGGGTGTTATATAATTTCCAAAGACATATTGATTTACTCGATCAATATTAGAGTATACGTCAAGTTGTCAAACATTCCATTCGTATACAAACTTCTTGCGCACCCTTTATCAAATCCATAACCTGCAAAAAGTATTAATGTGGGGGATTAGCTCAATGCTAAGTGAGTAGACGTGTAACCAACAGTCTAAATTAGCAATAACAAATCTTACAACAATATAATCGTAAACACATAATATCAATGAGGATCGGTGGCTCTTGAGAAACCCTACTGCTGCGGTGGCTCTCAAATAACACTTACCATCAATCTGTATGGCCAATACAGAATAAACCGATAGATTGGGTACTAATCTCATACGACCTAATTTCCTGTTAACGATATGTTCAAGGAAATTCCTGTCGTCTTACAATAGTAACCAAGCCTAACTTCTATGCTGACCTCAATAATCAATGCTCAAAGGTAATATATCAACATATTCACATACTCATCATGCATCATGTCATATTAATAGTCTATCAACCGCATTATTACTATTAAACCATAATCATCATGGCAACTAATACAGTAATAATACGTTTACCCGTTGTAACTAAACCTGTTACAACTAAATCACACTGAGGAGTACAGATCCACTCACCGATACCCCAGTGTCCACTCAGAAGTCTAATATTACTAAGTCTTCGGCTGATCTGAGAATATAACAATTAAATAGTGAGTTAGAACTAGTCCATAACATATAACTCATCTAATTTAATAATATCATGCTACAATTAATCACCAAATTATAGTATCACTCATAAATGGTTAATCCAATCATATTTCAATACTTAGTATCGAAATGACAAGGGTTAATGGTGCAGATCGGGTATGAACTTATCACTTTTTACCGAGTTAGGGTATGAACCTAATTTATTACATAGGTACGTAACAAACTTTCAAATTATGTTTCGAGTCAGGGAACGAACTTTTTTTCACCTAACTCGAAAAAGTTCGTTACCTAACTCGAAACATAATTTGAAAGTTCGTTACCTAACTCGAAACATAATTTGAAAGTTCATTACCGACCTTGAAACATAATTTGAAAGTTCGTTACCGACCTCGAAACATAATTTGAAATGAAAAAAAAGTTTGTTACCTAACTCGAAACATAATTTGAAAGTTTGTTACCGACATGTGTAATAAATTGGGTTTATACCCAAACTCGGCAAAAAGAAAAAAAGTTTGTTCCCCAACTCGAAACATAATTTGAAAGTTTGTTACCGACCTGTGTGATAAATTGGGTTCATACCCTAACTCGGCAAAAAGTGACAAGTTCATACCCGATCTGCGTCATTAACCCAAATGACAAACAATTACCAAGTTGTAATTATCCATTATAACCATTTTCAACTATCAGATTTATATCAAGTTATAACAATACAACTTATCTAACTATTTACTCAATTATCAAGTTATAGATTATCATCATAACATATTTATGCAAGCAAGTAAATCCTATGATCTAAGAAAATAAAATTCCAATCCGAAATGTAATGAGAAAGTCCCAAAACGATGTTTAAAAACTAAAAATGTCATTTTCGGCCTCAAGATAGCCCCGAGTGGCCAAAAAATGCCTAGGCACTTAAAATAGAGCTTTGATCATTGGGCCATTTTCAAGTGACCATGCGAGTTTCAACCCAATCCAAGTTAATGAAATTTGTCACTTATTCGTGACCCTAAAAATACTTGCGCATTTTCAAAATTTGCAAAACAAAAACGTTAAAATCTCAGTTCACACAGTCAACTCGGTTCGCAGAACTCGATTCGCAGCGCAACATTTCAGTTTGCATCGCAACATTTCAACTCGGTTCGCACATTCAACTAGGTTCGCAGAGTTCGGTTACTGCAACATCTCAACTCGCACAACTCAGTTCGCATCGTGATCTCAGTTCACAAGACAAACTGAGTTCCTGTGCAGCTGCGAACTTCGCTGTTGTTACCAAATTTTCGAACCATATTTCATTATAACACCTAAACTCAGTGTTTCTAACTCATCATACATATCCCATGACTTCTAAAAATATCTGTTATCATCAATTTCACCTATAATTCACTAACTTTAACATAAATCAACCAAATTCATGTTTAAGTATAAATAACCCAAAACACACTTACTATTTGAAGAGATGAGATGTTGATGATGATTATGAACAAGCAGATGAAATCCAACTGATGCACTAAATTTAAATTTACAGCCCACCTCTGATTTTAAATTTAGGATATGAAAGTGTGTTTGTTATTGAAGTGAAGAAAACTTGAAAATTTGGGGAAAGTTGATAATTTAAGTCGGCATCACCAACCGACCCCAATTACACAGTGCAATTTACTTTTCCTTCTTAACCTATTGTCTGAAACCTAAAAACCATTTACTAGAATAACTACTTTATTTTACCGTTAACTATATAAAGTTAAAACAAACTATTATTTACCGGTCACAATAAGTCATTTGACCTATTTACCTAATTCACAATCAAACAAATAATATAATATTCCTAACACATTTAAATATTAATTTAAAGTTAGTAAATCACCAGACCCATAAGGAGGATGTTATATAAAATTATATTAGTTTAAGACCTGTAAAATTCGTGAAATCGTCCTTGAAAAATATTTAAGTAACTGTATCCATAAATGTATAATTGAAATTAGAGAATTTGTAACTTGTGTCATAAGGGCACATGTTAAGGGGTGAATATTATTTTCCAAAATTGAAAAGATTAAAAATATTTTTTTCATAAAATGAAAAAAATATAAAGATTCTTCTTGAAAAATGCATTTTAAAATGAAAAAGTATAAAGATTCTTCTTGAAAAATGCATTTCTCATTTTCCGAGAAAAATATTCTTGTCTTAACATATGCCCTTAGGGCACACATTAGACAAACGCTTGTTATTACTATTTTGAGTTTTATATACTATATATATATATATAATTATACTCCATATATAATAAGATAGTGTACACATCAACTAGTGAACCTTATACGCTATTATATTTAGATTTTCATGATGATAAAAACTTAATCTTATATGATATGAAAACTTGAAATTGTTCGTTATGTTGAACGTACCAAAACTTTGAATTAGTTAACTAAAAAATTAAACTGTTAGCTTTAAGATTTTTAATCTTGAATATACTATAGTGTATGGTATTTTGATATCATTTTTTTTCTATGCTTCAAATTTGCGTCGTATTTTTAATAACTAATTTTTTTTGCTTTGCCAAAGTTACATACATGGGATAACCGAAACCCGTGAATAAATATGAAAAAATGATGGATAATACTAATTGGGTACCCAACGGGTATCAGTACGAATATTCTAAATGGGTATGTGTACATATACACTAAAACTCGCAGGAAACCGACCTGTTGACATCCATAATCCAAGCATTGTAAATTAGAAATTGATAAAAGAATTTATAAAAGGTGGTGGTATGGGTACAAATACACAAAAATTCATTAGAACCGGAGCCGTTTGCATCCATGATCCAAGAAATGTAAATTAGAATTTGATAAAATAATTCAAAATAGTAGGTCATATAAAAATTTAAATCACTGGGTGATGGAATGAAGTTATATTTTTTTTGGAATTGAATATAACTTATTAGGGTTTTTTTAAAAAAATAAAATTAATAAGATTTTAGGAAGAGTTTGAATTATAGAAGAAATAATAAATTTAATAAATTAGTTATTAAATTAAAATTTTCATAAAATGTTTGAAAGATTATCTACAATTAAAGGAAAAACATAGGATTTATATTATAAATATTGAAATGTGTATATTGTAAGTAGAGAAGGGTAAATTAGTCTTTGAGTCACATAGAAATGAGACTAATAATATCATGAAATAAGTTAAGGGTTAGATCTTAATTTTTGATCTTCATCTAATGGTCTTTATTCTCTTAAGATTTTTCTTTTAATATATAAGATAAATTAATTAATAACAAATAACTAGCAAGATATTAGCAATTACAACAAAAATCACGAAAAATCATGACACCCTACACAATGATTTTTTAAAAAAATGACCTTACTTGATTCCGACATTATCAATCATTCACCTAATCCCGGCCAAAAGAAACCAACACCTTAAATCCAACAAAACCATTATACAACGACCCTAAAACATCTTTAAAAGACAACATCAACCATAGGATCCAACAATAGATGCTTTGTCCTCTAAAACCATCATATTACGAACTACAACCACGTGATAAAGGCATCCCAAAACAACCTGAAACCCCAACTTAAACCACCTGGAACTGATGTGATGTAAAAAGTCATATTTTTACGTACATTATTCTGCACTTATTGGACCTATATTTGGTGAAAACATCTTAAAATAACATTTATTTACTAAAAATCACCAAAGCAGTCCAATAATAGGCGTTGTTGTAAAAATCACCAAAAACATCCGATTTACACGTAAAACAAGGCAAATACAATCACCTTGAATATTCCGTTCTTAATTATCTTATGGAAATAGATCTTAATTTATATTTTATACTTCCATAGGAAAATACAAGACCAGAAGTGAAAGAATCAAGTGAAACGGATGAAAGACGGAGAAGATGTGCAGGAAGCAAACTGATTGTCCTCCGGAATACGCAAAATCTATACATCTATGTGACATCCGACAAATTAGGACTACTAACTAGTACCTAATCATTTTATTTATACTTGTAATTAGTTATGTATTAGACTAATTATGTGTATCATTATGTATATCGGAATATATACACACATACGCGATTTATTTTAATCGTGCATTTCATTCGAAGGGAATCTGACATATCATATGTAACACCCAGTTTACGGGTCTAGTAGTTTTATAATATTTTTATGACTTTAAATTATTATTTAAGGTGTTAGGAAATATTTTGTTTAAGTTTACTTGAAAATAATTGGAAAAAGAGTCATATAATTTATTGTGACTATTAAATTGTTAATTGATTTAAATTAACATAGTTGACGGTAAAATAAAATAATATTTCACCGTAAATGGTTTTTAAGTTCCAGACAATAGATATTAAAGGGGACAAAAACTAGTACACATGTATCTGTTATATGTGTGTAATACGTATTAAACTTCATACAAACTCCAGAGAGATCGATCGTGAGCGAGAGAAATACTTAGAACCCTAAATCATTATCAAGTATCACAATTTTGTAAGAATCAAAGTCTTCTTCTCCCTGTTCTTTGTCTGGCCGAAGTATATCACACACAGGGATGATTCTAAGATTTCAAAACAAGCTGTGAGATTAAATTGAAGCCATAGAACTTGAATTCAAGCTTCAAGATCAAGAAATATCATCTTTTAATCATCCTAAACAGTTTGTAAGTCTCTAATTTTTTATATTATGAACCCTAGAATTTGGGGGTTTTAGTGTTCTTGATCATAATCCGAAATTAGGGTTTCAAAAGTGTAAATTGATGTTAGTTAAGCTTCAATAACATGTATTAATCATTCCACTCTCATTATAAACATGTTGTAAGTGTTAATTCTTGATTTTTATATAAACCTAGAAATGGGTTTGTGGATATTTGATTGAATTAGTAGGATTGATATGAAATTGAAGCTTGTAATGATGAGATAATTTATAGTTGATGTTAGTTTTATGATTATAGTTGAACCCTATGTTAGAAATTGTATAATTGAATTATAATTATGATAAAAGTGATGGGTTTAGTTGATTCTCATGAAATTAAGCTTGTGCTTATAATATAATGGTTAGTTGATAACTTTGTTAATTATTAATCATATTGATTAGTGATAATTGAATTTATTACCATATTGTAATACCATGTTGTAGTCATTAAACATATTGTTGAAATACTATAACATGAATTCATATAAGTATGGCTTGAATAGATATAATTGTGATGATTGTGTTAACTTATATGAATTGAATAATTGGGGGAAATGTTGATATAAATCTATTTGAGTAATGTTGCATAGATTTTGAGACAAGTAACTAATTTGTGTTATTCTATTGTATTCTCAGATATGGAGAAGGCTCAGTGATATTAGACTACTGAGTGGATGCTTGAGGTAGTCGGTGAGTAGACTTGTACTCTCAGTGTAATTTGGTTGTAACATATTTGGTTACAACAAGTGAACATAGTTGCTATTATGATTGTTGACTATTGATTGATGAAATACACGTGTAATATGTGATGAGTCGCCTTCGGGCATTTGGTGATTCGGAGGTCAACAATTGTTGGGTTGGGGTACTACAGGTTAGTCAATGTGAGATTTGTGATCATGCGTTGAGAATGGAACACATATTGACTAAAGGTAGTAACCAGCTATCGGTAAATCACTGTATTGGCCTGCAGTGATCATAAGTGTCGCTTGGTGGGCCACCGCGGTCTGAGGGCGCCACAAGGGCCACCGATCCTCTTGGTGATGTTGTGTCAGTGTCTATGTGATATTTGCTGATAATCAGTACTGTTATACTGAATTGTACTGATAGTGACAGGTTGACTCACTTAGCTTCGTGCTAATCCCCCACATTACTCTTGCAGGTTAAGTTTTGGGATGGAATCTGTGCAAGAGAATTTGATTGAAGGAATGTTTGACTGCTGGGCACTCTGATTATCTTTTGCTAGCGAAAAGTGTTTTGTTTTATAACACCTAACTAGAATGCTTTGTTGATAATTGCAAAACTTAATAATGGTAGTTTGCGATATATAATTATGATTTGATTTTTAAATATGTAAAATAACTTCAAAATGGGATAGCGCTTCCAAGTTGTTTAAAAAAAAAAAACTAGTTGTAAATTAATGGGGTGTTTTATCATAATATGGACGTTGGTGAACATAATTCTTAAATAATGTGAAGTTATTTAATTAACTCATTTTATTATACATTATTTGAATAATATTACAAAAACGTAAATCGTATGGTATAAAACTAACCGTACGCGACAAAAATTCGCGAAACGCGCCCGACAGACGAACTAAACCGAAATTATAATTTTATAATTCATTATTAAGTATTTTGATAGAATACTTCGAATAAAAATATTACGATTGCACGCGTACGAATAAAATGTTTAAAAACGTTACACGAGTTAAATAAACATACAAAAACGCAAAACGAACGCTACTACGATAACTAGCATTCATTGCTACTACGATAACTGGCATTTGTTGGTACTACGATAACCGGCATCCGTTGCTACTACCATAACCGACATCCCTTGCTACTACGATAACTGGCATTCGTTTCTACTACGATAACTGGCATCCGTTGCTACTACGATAACTGGCATTTGTGCTACTTGTGTTCTAAACTACGACTTTACTACGATTTCAAATTACAATTTCATACTACGATAACTCTGCAAAACTAAAATCTTTTGTTTTATACTATGATTTTAACTATGAAAACCTATGAGCTCACCAACTTTATGTTAACCCATTTTAGCGTGTATTCTCATGTTCAAAGACGCAGTAAGACTACCCACAGGAAACAACATACTAGAGGTCGTTCGATGTAACTTGGTGTGATGATACTTGATTAGTCGCGCCTCGTGCCATGCTTCTACTGCACATCAAAATTTGAGGGTGCGACACATGTTGATATGGCTACACGACACGAAGAACACAAAGGAGAACCCGATGATGAAGGATGTGTTATTAGTCCCGACATCATCTTCGAAGATAATGATGATGGCCCAAGTTCAGCTTATTTGTATCTTGTCCGCAGACTAGAACCTACAACTTCTGAGGAAAGTGAAGAGACACAACGCCATAACAAACGTGGTTCAAGATAAATCGTGATATTTTCTACATCACTACCGATGGAGGCAGTAGTGAAAATATTATATTATGAGACATAGTAGATAGTCTTAAGTTGATCCTGATGAAGCACCCGAAATCGTACAAGATTGGTTGGATTAAAGATGTTGGTGAAATACGTGTAACCGGGCAATGTGAAGTTCCGATCTCTATGGGTAAGTACAAGTATACAATCTTATTTGACATAGTAGACATGAATATTTGTCAAGTATTACTAGGTTAACATTGGCAATTCGATTTGAATGTGGTACATCAAGGAAAGGAAAATACCTACACCTTCTCTAAAGATGGTCAAAATTTCACTTTATGCCTTACTTCAGTCGACCACAAACTATTAGCTAGCAACCACCAAGAAGGCAAAGAAGATTATGGTTTACGTGCATGGGAAAAAAGGAAAATAAAATATGTGCGACAACTATTATCCCGAATAATTCACCTTATATATATGAGAACTTGTGGGTGAGTCCTTTTTAAGCAGTGGGGAATGATGTAGACAGGCTTGAGGACTAAGAAGCAAATATGCTGAAAATTTATTAGTTAGGCAACCTTCATCATTTAATTATTATTTATTTTATTTAATATTTAGGACTTTAAGTGAATTAGGAAACTTTATGAGTTTTAGTTTGTCTAGGACTAATCTATATATGGTTTCAAACCTTTGCTCTTTTTCATTCTGAAATTTACCATTAATCAAAAGAATTCCTTCTTTATTATCATCTTCTTGTTTTAATATCAACAAAACCCTAGGTAATTTGCGTATGCAAGTTTTATCTTGTTCACAACGTGATTGTGAATCAAAACTCTTCTACTGTCTTACTCCAATCGTCTAAGTACCCTAAAGACTGACTTTGTAGCATGTAAAGTAGATAAAAGCGTACCCTGGTCTTTGGTATCCGAAACTCTTGTTGATATCCTGCCTTTGTAGATAGGGAAAGCATTAGGGGTTGTTGTCAACTTTTAGGGGGATGTTTGTGAGTTGGTATGGCGAAATGAAATTATGTATCTATATATTAGGGGTATTCACGATCGTGTCGGCCAATTATCGACGTGGAGATGATGTTACCTATGTTTCTTATGTAAATGAGGATATCTAGATATCTAAGTCATAGGCATTGGTGAGATAATATATATTGTGTTAACCTTTTACGGATTAAATTAGTTAGACGCCCAATTCTTTTTAATTTTCTTGTAATTTTTATAACAATAACAATTGATTAATTTTTTTCTATGCTTTGGAAACTTTAGATCACATTCATACATTTGACTCATATGATCCGATCCTATTTATATAGTCCCTTCGTCCCAAATTAAATATCCTGAATTAGATTTGTAAGTCTTTCTTTTTCAAGTTTGACCTTAAGTATTTTTGTTTGTGTTATATATTACGTTATGAAAGTTATATCAATGAAAATACATTTAAAATTCAATTCATTCATATATATTTTGCATCAAGTATTATATAACATAAACAAAAATATTTAAGGCCAAAATTGAAAAAGAAAGATTCAAAAAATCAAAACATGACACTTAATTTGGAACGTATGGAGTATTACTTTCTTTTTACATGTTGAACTCATAGAGACAAAATATAACATCTTGCTTAGTTAGTCGCAAATCGCCTACACTTTATTTTCCTTTTCAAGATTTGTTAAATGATATATTTATATGATTTCAAGAGCAAAAGAGCATTGAAAATTATCTTGGGTGACTTAATCTGTTGGGTTAATTGTTTCGTTATGTATTATACTTTATATTTTATACTATTGTATGAGTCGAACTTTCAAAACTTTCAAAACTTCTATAGTATGTATTGAACTTATAAATATCGTCTATTGTGTGTATATTTCCTTTTTTGGTTAAGGTTAAAATTGAAAAGTTCTGCTAAAAAAGTAAAGTGTAAATACAATAGACGATATTTACAAGTTCAATACATAGAAGTTTTCAAAGTTCAACTCGCTCGTACAATCGTAAAAAATGTAAAGTTTAATACATAACGAAACAATTAACCCTAACGTGTTTTTGTTTGATCCATTTGGTATGTTTGGGTCTAAAACACAACTCCATAATTAAATAGGTAGAAGTTGTCACCTCGACTAATTATCTTCTTATTACATTTGTTACAAGTCAACTAAGACACTTGTGCTGATGATCTATATATAGCGTATTAGCGTTCGTTGTTAGATTCTAACTTTTCTATTAACATGATTGGAGCAGAGAGTCAATGGTCCACTAGCAATGCAATATAAACAAATATTAACAGTTTCGGTAATTTAGTTTGATAATGTTCCCTCCATTAGCAGTATGTTTAAAGGTTGTATGTTCATTAGTAACTTCCACAACACTCGGTTATAGATAACAGATAGAAGCATATGCATAAACCATTTTTCTTTGTAGACGTTAAGTACGTACATAGATTTCAGAAAAATATAGATCATAATTGATTTATTGTGGATTTGGTTATACGAAATACCTTACTATTCTCATTTGTAACAGTTCCTTAATTGTCGTCTTGTACTCTTGTAGATGTATATAGGTTCATTTTTTGCAGGAAAAATATATTCATCAGTGTCCAAGTCTGATTACAAAGATGTTCATGATCACTTAGATATGTATTACTTTCCAAAGTCTTGATTACATAGGTTATACTACTTTACTAGCAATGAAATTTGGGAATGGCTTTGTGATGACACATATGTTTTCAGCAAGTGTAAAGACCCGATACCGATTTAATTACTTTTTGATTATCTAATTGGCATTGAAAGTTTAGTGTAGTGCATAAAAGACACACAAATAACAATGACAAAAAGATTAACTTAAATATTCACAAAGAAAGCCATTCGTACTACCCAGATGTGTTTTAGTAGGACACAAATCTACTAGACCATTATCATATATAGCAATAGAAAAACACCAACAGTTTATAAGAATGTATGTGTAAAGAGAGAAACGATAGATTCTAGAGTAGGAAAAGATGGAAAAATTAAAAAGCATCTATGAAACTGTACTCGGAGAAAAGAGTTAAAAAGAATAAGTTATTGTCATCTTCTGATGTGGTATTGCCGGATTGTGCTTAACAAATCAATCGAGGACATGGAGAATTCCGATGAGAGTGAATTTGAATTCGAAATTAGTAGATTCCAAAGGTGCTTAAATAGTTAGCCATAGCTTTTGAAGTTGAGTGGCCGTTAATATTTAGATGTTGCGATTGTTGGAGGCTATATATGGAGTTTAGGTGTTAACTTAATTAAATAAAATTGTGATTAGTCGGTTCAAAGATTCCGTTTGTTTACATTTGGTGTTTTTGTTTAGGTGTTTCTTAGTTTATGATAATCTCCAGCTTCTTGCTAGTTCTTTCGATAAAATTCATCCTTTCCTTTACGAGAAAAAGTAATAACTTTTTCTTTTTGTATTAATAGTGTTGGTATCGATTAAATATTGATAATTGATATTGCTAAATAAAGATTATTATATATGTAGAACTGATCTAGACAGATTGGGCCCGGGCATGGGCCTGGGCTTGGGATTACGTTTTTACGTGCAATCATATTATTTTTGGCCTTTTGGGGGCCAACAATATAGAAAAATATATATTCTCGACACCTTCAATATAAAAGAATTCATATCCGGGAGAATGTGAGTTAGAGAAGGCAAAAAGAGCCGGATCATCAATTCCCTTCATCAATAGTTCAGATCAAGCCAAGTCAAGTGAAGTCAATTTTGCAAAGATTTTGGGCGAAGCGACTATTATTGCAATTTATGTAAAATGAGATGATGGGTAAAATTTATGGCACATGTTTGGGCAGCCTTTTATCTCCACCGCCACCATCACTTACATTATTATCTTAACAAAACCACCACTTTATAAAAACACTTAGATCTAAGAGTATATAGATCTGAAAAATCGTAGATCTATACCTAAAAAGTAGATCTAATTTTTAGATCTTGAAAGAAAAAAAAATTAATTGCATCTTGCATTACTTCATCTTAAATGCAATTAATGTATTTTGTGCTAGTACTTGTTTACTGCATTTGTATATTAATTACTGCATCTTACGATTTTTAGTATTTTTTTATGTTTTTCTATTGCTTTGATTTTATTTTTAATAGAAAAATTGCTAGTACTTTATTATTACATATTCTATATTATTACCGCATCTTATGTATTTTTATAACATTTTTATGTATTTGTGAATCTTGATCTTATTCCTGAAATAAAATAAAAAGGAAAGAAAAAACCATTAATTTGTATACTGCATCATGTATATTGTTACTTCCTGTATATTTAGACTGCATTTTATATTCTTTACCATTTTTGACTGAATCTTTTATATTATATATCTATTGAACAAATATTTTGACATTTTTCAAACATTTTCTTAAGAAATTTTTCTCGTAGATCCAAAACTTTGTTATAATTACAAAATAGATCATGTCATCCATTCCCCTGTGAACTGTCCCCAATATAAAAAGGCTAACTGCAACATAATCTTTGGGAGAGACGGACCCCAACCTCCTTACCCTAAAGAAGCTCCGGTTGTGCTTACACGGGTTAATAACATAGTCCTCTGTAATATTTGATCGAGTTTACATGCTCAATATATTGTCTATAACTATAATTATACTCAAAATTTATACTTCCATTCTTACGCCTTTCAGAGTTGTTGCATTTTGATAAGCGACTTACGAGTTTAACAAGTCAACTCTAACGCCTTTCATGTTTTAGCTATAAGCAACTTTCTAGAGGCACAAACAAAGTTTTTGGGTCTACAACGTCAAAAAGTTTCGATATCTCGTGCAATAATAATACTTTGTGGAATATAGAAGACATCAAACAAGACCTAAGGGGGGACAATTTGCAATTATTTGAAGTCTGAACTTTATATGAGATCCAAGCCAGATAAGATCGAGCACCCCATGAGTTAGATCCCTAGCTATTCCCAAATGAAATGGCCATGTAAAAAATGGGCCCATTGTATCTTCTTAGTGTGGTATACATAGGGCCTCATTCTCGTTGTTAGGTCCAACTCACATGATCAACATTTCACATTTGTCTTCCAAATTCAATACATGAATAATGGTGGTTCAACAAATTTTCAAGTTAACTTTACACTTTATCATCATATAAGTTTGAATCTACTTTTGGTTGCTATTAAGTGCTTTAGAGATAACATGTTTCTACTATTTTTATTAATTACGAGTTTTTTACTACGCTTGCCGATATCTACGTATGGTTGCTATTAAGATCATCGCCAACAATAATATATTGATCCATAAACATAGAGATATCAGTTTCTACTATTATAATTAGGATTTATTATTTCGTTATGTATTATAATTTACACTTTGTACTATTGTATGAATCAAATTTTAAAAACTTGTATTGTATGTATTGAACTTGTAAATATCGTCTATTGTATGTACACCTTCATTTTTGACATTAAAAAATGAAACTTTCCAATTTTAGCCTTACCAATAAAGGAAAGTATACATACAATAGACAATATTTACAAATTCTATACATACAACAGAAGTTTTCAAAGTTCAAGTTATACAATAGTAAAAAGTGTAAAGTTTAATACACATTACACAACGAAACCATTAACCCTTATAATTACGATTCTTGCCGATATTTGAAGACTCGAGTATTTCACGTGGTTTTATTACGTTAAATTAAATCTCGTTGGCTTGTTGTTATTAGGACATAATCAAGATGTTTGCTAACTTATCATCCTATAAAGTTGGTAACATCTAGTGCGATAGTAACATAACCAAATATTGACACACCTTGGTTGCACAGCCAAGTTGATGTGGTCCTTGATTTGGCTTAATTATGTGAATTTTATGTAACTCCAAACTATAAGGATTCGACTATTGACCGACTTTAACTTTTTTGATCATTACTTACAAAATTAAAAAAAAAAAATGAAAAAAACTAACCTGCGTTAATGAAAAAAAAACCATATACATTTAGAAAAATCCTTAGGAGGCTGCCATCGGTCTTCGTCGGTTTAAACCGACGAAGCCATGGCTTTCGTCATCGTTGGCACTCTTTCTTTTTTGGTTTCATCGGTTGTTGCTTCTTCGGTAAACGGGAGAAAGGAAAATATTTTTTTTGCTGACTCAACTTATATTTAATGTATTGTTACTTTTTGTTTATTGTATGTAAATATTGTAGGTATTTAATAAATGTGAGGCTCAAAAATTGAAGTAATGAAACCACCGTTGACACCCTTGTATCGATCTTTCATCAGTTTTGGATGTACTGATATGACACAACTGACGAGAAGTAACGAAACCAGTGTTGGAAGTGATTTACAAATAACTACCAAATAAATTACACATCTCATATTCAAATAATAACAGAATTCATCATCTAGGTTATCGATCCCCAAAAGGTAAGGTTGCATTTGGTTCATTCGATAAAATTAAAATTTCATTGTTATTCGGTAAGTTTGTTTGGTTTAAGCATGAATTATATTGGAAGTCACAAAATTCCACCTTAAAGAATTCATATTTCTTTAAATTTCAATTCTTTAGATGAACTCAATTCCATCAAGAATACTTCGCGAATAAGCACACCCGAAAAAAACAATTATCTACATGAAGCATTTTGTTGAAAGTGCACTAGAAGTTCAAGATTTTTATTATATAAGTCTAGATTTTAGCAAAGTTTAAATGAATTTAACAAAGAATGTGATTATATGGATGCTAATTTTCATAAACTTTTGTCGAAGCCCTTGTAGTTCATGATTCGGTTAGCCAAATGTTGATATACCCATTGTCGGTTAACTCGAATATTTATTACACCAACAGCAAGTACAACGTACTAAATGGGTATACGTTTGTTATTTGCCAAATTGACATGCCGTTTTTCTTTTATACTAACACTAGTTTAGGATCCGCGAAATTCGCAGAATCGTACATGAAAAATATTTAAATAATCCATTAACGTATAACTGTTATTATTAGCTTGAGTTTTATATACTATATATACAATATTTTTATATATGATAAGATAATGTACATATCAATGGGTGAACCTTGTACCATACACAATTATATTTTAATTTTCATGAGTATTAGATTTTAATTTTGTATGATATGAATATATGAAATTGTTCGTTATCTTGAACGTACTGAAACTTTGAATTAATTAATTAAAAAGTTAAATTGTTAACTTTAAGATTTTTAAATCTTGAATATACAATAGATTATGGTATCTTGGTTTCATTTTTTTTTATCGTGTTTTAAATTTGCATCGTATTTTCAATAATTAATTTTTTTTGTTTGACCAAAGTTACATACATTGGGATAATCGAAACCCACTAATAAATATGAAAAGTTGATAGGTAATACTAATTGGGCGTTTATTGGGTCAAGTATGGGTACAAAATGGGTATGGAAACAAATACATTAAAGCCCGGTGGAACCCAACTCATTGACATCCATAATCTAAGCTTTGTATATTAGAAATGATAAAAAAATAAAAAAGGCAGTGGTATGGGTTAGATACACTAAAACCCGTCGGAACCCGACCCGTTGGCATCCATAATCCAACAATTACAAATTAGAAATTCATAAAAGAATTAAAAAAGGGCGTTCATATAAGAATTTAAATCACTAGGTGATATAATGAAGTCATAATTTTTTGGAATTGAAAATAACTTATTGGAGTTTTTTTCATAAAATATAAAATAAAGAAGATTGTAAGAAGAGTTTGAATTATGGAAGAAATAATTAAGTATTTATTAAATTAAAATTTCCATAAAATATTTGGAGGATTATATACAATTAAAAAAGTAGAAGATTTATATTGTAAATATTGAAGGGTCTATATTGTAAATATAGAAGGGTATATTAGTCTATTAGTCATGTAAAAATAGGATTAATTATGTTATTAAATAAATGAAGAGTTAAATCTTAATTGTTGATCTCCATCTAATGACTATCATTCTTTGAAGATTTTTCTTTTAATATATAAGATAGATTGCGTTTGGTTCGCGAAATGTTTTTTATGGAATTGAAATTTCAAGAAGTGTTTCTTTGAGTTAAGGAATTTGATAACTTCCAAATCAATTAATTGAAACCAAACACCGATATGATATGAAAATGAGATTACAATTTTTTTTTTTGAATTTCTTTAAATTCCGAAAATCAAACGCAACAAAGATTACCTTTTATCACATTCGAACCAAGTGTTAGATGTGCTTAAAGCGCACCACCAACTCTTTGTAAAATGGGTTTTGCTAACGGCACACGTTAAGTCACATTTGATGAAGTTGGAATTTCCTTAAATATCAGAATTTTTGTAATTAATATGTGTATAAAAAAGGTAAATATTAGATTGAATTAATGAATATTAAATTACAAATTTTTATATATAAGAAAATTTCAAATTTATTAATTGTGATTTAACGTATATCACGTAAACGCGCGTTAGCAAAACCTTCGTAAAGTACACCTAGTGATATCAATGATCACTTACAATTTATACACGTGGTAAATTCATAGTTCACATTTAACATTTAACCAGTCAAACATGTATTTATTGATCGTTGAATAAACTTTTCACCTTACAATCTTACATTATGCACACTTGAGTACACAACTAACATTTCAAGTGTGCATTTATAACTTTTGCTTCATTTCTTTTCCCTTTTGTTTATAGTTTACCTCTTTGACGTGAAACGTGTGAGTTGATTAGCGTTGCCGATTATTGAGGTTCTAATCTGAACTTTCTTCAACACCGTAACTTTAATCGATTTCATTGCATCCGAGAAAATCGAAAACAACAACTTATATGTATAATTGGAGTTAATAAGTGTAACTATTTTTTTTTCTTCGAAAAACTTATTTAAGTATAGTATGATATATATGTATAGACTATAGACAAAGGGGTAATGAATGCGAGGTTAAATATGTATGGATGTTGATGTATGATTAGAAAAGAATCAAAACATAGAGTGGTGGGGTTGGCCGCACGTGGGGAAAGATAAGGCTGCTACCCGTTTTGTTTTGACCCGATCATTAACCCGATTTACCCGATACGGCCGACAACTTCATTTTCCAGCTTCCCCTTCTGCCTTGCACACACAAACCTACCCCTTCGTAATTTGTTTATTTATTCCCAAAAAAGAAAAAAAAACATAACATAAATATACATGTCTAATTAATCTTTAATTAACAAAGTTGTTGGCTTGTTGCAAGTTGCAACATTAAGACGTTCAAGATTAAGCAATTGTAAAATTACGATGATTGCTAACCATTTAAAAATAGGTACTGATTATCGTCTTAATATAACCTAAAACCAAACTAAACAGATTAACATGATGTTGGAATCCAAACAAAAGTAACACTATTTAGTGTAGACCCATCTACGTGGCACACGTGGTATGCTGGTTGGACAACAATAATACATGGCTCCACATTTTTTATTTCTTGAGTCTTGACTACCAAAAAATCTAAATGTGGTATTTTAGATGCCTCATGTTTATATATTAGTGGCAAGAAATTAGCTGTTAATTACTAGTTTTTTGTGAATCATAATTAATTAGTTTAAATTAATGAATAAGTTAGGTCCAACGATATAATTAATTTTAGGATTAGGATATGAGGATTCCACAAATCAAAGCAGTTCTCATATCGGGGAGTAATCGCTTGTGGAAGATGAATGGATGGACCAAAAGTCCGTCAATGATTCTACAACTGCCTTTTAAAAAACAAATAATTCAAGAAAATAATCAAAAGGTCAAAATCATGACTATTTATGATTTTGATTTGCTTCTAAGTTCTAACATAGATAAACACCAATTGTCTTGTCTAGTAACGGGCACTTCTAGTCGAGCTATTGTAGACTCATTGTGTGGAGCTCATGACGGATGACTATGACCTCTTAGTCATCGGTTAGTCCTCGTGATGGTGGTGACGCTCAAGCTCAATTTCCTTTTTATTATCTTTAACCGTTTCAATGAAAATAAAATGGGTCCTAATCTCAGTGCTATAGTTACGGGCAATTATGAGGTCCATTAGTTATGGGTCACTTGTGATGATATCAGAGTTAGTCGTGCACGACGACTAGTCATAACTTCAAGTGCTCTAAACCTTGATGATTTCATGACTCGAAATCACGATTCACATTCGATGTAAGAGCAACAATTATGGATCTAGTTGATGTACCACGTGAAGATGTTTGACATTGTTGTTGTCCTTTCACCTGACACTTTAATAGCTAATAGCTTGTTGCACGACCTCCGACCCCCCCTATGGAAGGGGAGGACTAACGTACTAGTCATTGCAATAGTACAAACTATTTGTAGTTGTAATTACTACATTATCGTATATAATATGTTCGCTATATGTCATATGTCTTGGGAGTTTTTTAGAAGTTCGTTTTAATTTTACTTAATTAACAAACTACGGAGTATAATATAAACGATTAAAGTACGAGCGTCCCATCGAGCACATATTTTTTTAATGATATGTGAGTCGATCACCTATCAACCAATCAATAAGTTGTAGATTCAAGTATCAATAAGAACACGTGGTGTATGTATATATTTTTGTTAGGTGTATTAGGCTTTGTTTGTTTCTTTTAATAAAAGATAGAGAGAAAAAAAGAAGAAAACAAGTATGGAGCATAATATTTTATAGTAGATAATGACTACGATATTCATATATTATCTTCGTTTTCGATTGTATGGGTTGGTGAGTTGATAACAGTTACTTTGTGTATATTGTTGCCTCAAAATACTTAACGGTGAAAAGTGACAAAATGTGTAATTCATAAAGTAATATATCCTAAAGAGAAATGATATGGTAAAATGAAAATTGGACACATTAAATGTAGAAAGTCATAATATCAAAAGTTTTACTATTAAAATACTTAAAAATTTTAATTAGATATAGTATAGATATAGATAGGTAATCGTATGAAATCGACAAACTCTTGACAATTACAAAAATCTAAGACTAAATTGTATAATGTAAATCAAATCATGATTTTATTAGGTAGCAGGGATAATGTGAGTGGATGTTGGGCTTATTAAGGCACTATTTGACATGATTTCAGAAATGGAAATTGTGATGCATAATAATTCTGATTTGACCCAGAAATGTACTCCTAATAATGGAGGGCAACCACTTTCAATGTTCAATGGGCCTACCTACAAACACTAAATATCACAATTAGGATGTAATCGCATTAGCCTTAACCAATCCACACTTTATTATCTCTTTACAGGCCTTATTTGGCCCAGTGATAGCTCCAAAAATATAGTCTAGCCAGCTTAATTCGTTAATTGTTATCTAATCATAAAGTTATTAATACTTGTTTAACTTAGACGTATCTTGGTAAAATTAGTAACAAAACAGTCATTAGAAGCGCATGTTTATACATAAAACCATTTTAGTTACTTGCTTGATTCATCCACTAATATATTATGAAGAAAACAAGTTTTACACAAGTGTTACGAGTCGATCGAACATTTGTATGAAACTGTGTTAACATGATACGTTTTAATTTAAACATGGTTGATTTAATTTGTAACTTAATTAACATCTCCATTATAGCAATATAACTTGGTAAATTGGTGATCAAGGGATTAATTATACAACTTGTTACAACGATATACGGAGTAGTTTAATTTGTTACTCCCTCCCGTTCATTAGTTGTTGCTATTTTAACTCGTATCGTATCCAACTTTTCATCTTACATAAATTAATATTATCTTATGAAAAGAATACATCTATGTTTTGTGGTAAAACTTGCAACATTTCCTCTATAATTCGACAAAATCAAGATTAAATTTCTGAGAACACAAAATTTACAAATCAGTCAAATTTGTGGAATTCATATTGACATCGTTGGTTGATTACGAGTACAAAATAATACAATGAACATATAAAGTTTATATAAAATAAAAGATGATGTAGCATATTCAATATACATTGAAGCCCATTAGAAGCGAATATGCAGGATTACAAAATTGTTAAGCTTAAAGCTTAATAGCCATATCTATTTACATACTTACTATTCTTTTTTGACAAAAATAAAAAACAAATCTAAAAGACGATATTAAGATCTAGTGAATGAGTAGTTATTTTAATCATGATAACAAAGAAGCATCACCACACATCTCCTAATTATGTAAAGCCTTGCCTTTTGCTCTTTAAGGATTCCTCCAAGTTTACTTGAAACCCTTCTTTTTGATCTTCCCATATTATTAATGCTCCCCATCATCTTCATTTCCACGACCGAAAACTCGATTCTTTTCGAGGCGAAACCAACACAACTCGAACTCGAACTCGAAACCTAAACTTTTGGGGATGGAGAGTGTGAGGGTTGTATGTGGTAACTGATATAAGATGACAAGATACTATGAAACTTGAACTTTAAGAGACTAGATAAAAGTGTGCTTTTATGATGGTTGGAATAGCATAAATATGTGGGTGAGTTGAAGAATAATATAGCAGAGAATGGTTGATGAGTTTCTTTTTATAGAGGAAGTTTCAAGTTTAAGCATGAGGTCTTCTGAGGGGTATTGTGGTCCATGGCTCATTTGTTGGACACTTCCCACTTGGGATTCTATTTCTAATCACCTCACATAATATCAAGAAAATTAAGTCATCTTTTTATAGTGATTTATATATTCGTTTTGCACTTAGCATAACTTATTTATAGAGTCACATCATGGTATTATCATAACTTTTACTACTTAGTCCACAAATATCAGTTAAGATATTCTCAAGAGTGTCTCATTGTCACAAATAGTTAAGATTGGTTTTATCAATGACTATATATTAATGCCTTCGTCATTTTATCAATGACTACACATGATTATATACTAACGATCGATTAATATGACGATTAATATCATAGTGAAACACTTTAGAAGTTATAAGATAATTTTGTAAAGATATTATACATTTTTATTATGATAATAATGAAACATACAATGTAGGACAATATAGTATGTACATAAGAATAGGTAACACATTGTATAAATGTCATGTTCATATAATAATAGGTGTGGGTATCACCTACAAACATAATGGGTCAAGCAATACCTTAATGAGGTAACATCCACAAAGAATTTATTAGCATTTTTCTTCAACTTGAGGTTATCATTTGTTTTATGGTCCTCGTCATGTGTACATCTACTCATAAATGTTCTCATTCGTGTAATTTATACAACCTCTATAATTTCTATTTTGTATATTATAAATTAATATATACTTAGAAAATGAGATTATTATTATTTGTTTAACATTTATGATACTTTTACTAGATATGTACTTTGTCATTGATGTTCGATTCACACAACTAATCATTATGGGTCGAGTCTCACTTACTTAAGCTATAAACGAGCTTAATAAGCGAATCAACTTACAAATCATCATTTTTCAATTTGAATCCGTTTTCTTGGCTTAAATTATTATTGGTGACCACAAACTTGTAGCTACTATCATATTTAATGAAGGATTAATCGTATGCTTCTAAGTAAATGGTTCATGAACATTTAACGAAGCCGCTTTATCGATGAATGTTTGGCAACGATATCTGATATATTTTGACGATGTGGTCGAAACCTCAAATACTCTGCCAAAATTCCCATCAAAATAAGAGCCATCAAGCCCTTAATTTCAAGATTACGTTTTAAATAATACAACATAATGCTTCGTTCAATGTAGCAACATTTATATTTTATTAACGTACATGAGAATATATTAGCTACATGTATTTGTAGCTAATTCCCTACATTTCTTGCTTATAAATCTAATTTTAAATAAAGTTTGACTTTTCAAAAGATAAAGGCTCTATTGACTTCTCTTGTATACCCTAACTTTTAGTGAAAATTGAAATCACATGGATATACTTTCTTCTAATTTGGTGTAATTAACTCGTTATTTGTTTTTTTATGTTCTAAACCGGCTATCTTCATGATATTTTTGTAGCCAACAAAGCTACATGAAATTATAGCCATGTTAAGCCCAACGTAAATGAATAGTATTATTTATTATATCGCTCACTATTATTTTATTAAAAGGTACCACCATTGGTACTTTCTTTGCCTTGTGTTCCTCCCTCTCAATTCAAACCCCTAATGTGTTTCTTTGAACACGATTTTTGAAGCTTGCGATTCTTTTGAGATATCATGTATATATACACAATTATGTTATCTTACATAGAGGATTTAATCTAAGTAAGCAATTTATATGTAATTTATGTTAATTATTTGAGTATTATTTTTAAAAAAAATTAGAAGGGATAACTAAGGGTGCGTTTAGTTGTGGAAAATTTTTCACAATTTTCCATCTCAAATTTTCTAAGAAATAAAAAGAGTTTTCATTTTCTAGAAAAGTGATGAAAATTTAGAAAATGTGTTCAAATGTTGTTGTATTTTCTATTTTGGAAAACTGATTAAAGTTAGAAGGGTTTGAAAATTTTTAGAAAAGTGATGGTGATATTATAAAGGAAAAAAGTGAAAATTTTTAGAAAAGTGAGGGTGGGTGATTTTTCAATTCCCCTTATAACATGGAAAACGAGTTTTCTATTTTCCATGAAAACTTTTCTAGAAAAACCCCATTTTGAACACATTTTCTACTTTTCCATTTTTCTTAGAAGAATATTCTGAAAAACTCAATGCTTTCCTACATCTAAACGCACCCTAAAAGATCGTGAATCTACCCATCCCATTTGGAGTTGTGGACATGTACAAGAAAGTTACTATATCTTTATTTACTAAAATTCTTAAACTACTTAATTAACCAGTCAAGATTTATATTTGTATGCATCAAATACTTTGGAAAATATATCTTCTCCCTAAAGCTACTCAAACTACACTTTTCAACTTATGAAGTTTAATGATAGATTAAATTCTATAAATGGTCTATGTGGTATATACATCAATCTATGAAGTATGTCTATATACCTTTTTTCATCATTTCAGTCCAATAAGTTTACGTTTTATCATAAATAGTCCCGTATCGATCGAAATAGAGTACCCTTTGAGCATTTAGATCCTTATTATTCGAAATTGACAAGAGAAAAATGTACTTTAGTCATTTTAAAGGTGGATTGGAATATTTTTTGTTAGACTGAAAAGGTAGGAAAAAATTATAAGGATGATTTTAATAAATAATACTAGTACCATGGAAACCATTTATAGACTTTACTATTAAATATTAATGAAACCTTAAACAACCTTGATAACTGGGTGATGATATTTCCACGAAGCTTTTTGATAAATCCATCATACGTGTGCATTAAACACTTGTACTGTACAAACAGTAGATACACAGTTATAGTGAATTTATCAAAAACTTTAGTGGAAATATCACCACCCTTGGTGACCAGCATTTGCTTGGGTCCTTTGGACTTTGGAGACCAAAATATATTGTTAAATAAACGGGCCTCTTTTTGTAACTTTGTTTCATCGTGGCTTAGAGGTCCAAATTATTGTTGGGCTTCTTACGCCTAAAGTAAAATTTGTGTCACTTTCGGTCTTACATGTAAACGAGCCGAGTGAACATGCAAGAATCAGTTTGTTTTTTTTTTTTTTTTTTTTTTTTTTTTTTTTCATTTCATTAAAGCTTTTTCTAACAAAGGAATTGAACGAATTAAACGAACACAAACGAATAAGCTAATGGATTTTGTTGTTTATATGTGTTCAATAAAAAAATTTACTCGTTCACGAACATAAACAAACGTGCACAAACGAATATATAATTTAAGCATTTGTGTACTAATACCGTAAATGAACACAAACAAACAGTCAAAGACAAACAAACCTATATATATACAAATATGAATGGAGGTGTGTTGGAGGGAGGGAAATGTAAGAAAGTATATATATCTAAATTTATATTATCTTATATATAATTTAGATGAGATTATAATAATATATACAAGTTTGTATCAATTAAATTAAACCATTAGTTAACAAACGAACATATTATTAAACGTTCACGAACATGTTATCGAATGTTCACAAGCGTAAATAAACGAATGAGACCTTGTTCATGTTCGTACATATAATTAAATAAACGTAAAATTTTGTTCATGTTCGTTGGTATAACAAAACGAACAAACATGAGCGAAGTTCCCGCCGAACGATTTGTGAATTGTTCTACTTAGAGGCATGCTTATAATGGGTAATTATACAACTTTAACATCAACTTTTCTTCTAAATTGTATCAACTTTAAAGATCACAAAAGAAAAGTGTTGAAGTACTGGTGAAAATCCAATCTTTGAAATTTTCTTATATGATTTTTTACTAATAATTTGATATGAACTTATGACTGAAATAATTAAAGAAAATAATATTTCCTGAGATTGATTTAAAAAATAATAGAACATATCTATGTTTGGATTGTGAAATGTTATCGATAATATATAGTTACACTTCTAATCGAAAAACTTTTACATTCATCACATTGACATTTTGGTTCTAATATATACAATAAACAGTAAAAAAACATATGTCATAGTCTCATAGATAATCAAATTAAATTATAACCTCAATAAACTTTATCATAAATCATGCTCTTATGAAATGGTTAAGTTACAAAGAACCATATATTGTGAGCCGATTTAGTCCCCTACTTTTACTACTATCTCGTGATTGCCATAATTTTTTGTCTTGAAATTGGGCCCAACTTTCACTTCATATGTAGTTCAGTAGTTGTCCAATCACAGTTAATTGAACATGTTGTTAATTAAAATTTATTTTTCTTACAGAAATCTATAATAGTACATATTTAATTTAGGGAGCTGATTTTGCCAAATAAATTTTTACTTGTCACAAGGAAACGGTACATTAACCAGTTGTACTATAGGTATAAACAGTTGTACTGTTTTCTTGTGACAAGTAAAAACTTACTTGCCAAAATCAGCTCCCTTAAGTATGCAAAAGTAGTTAAACATATTTATAGTTATTTAAATCAAGATGACATATATTATCATACACACCTTCTCGTTTCTCAATTTTCATCTCATCTTTTAATCCATTCAAATACCACAATTTTGCTTTCAAATAGTTTCTTAAAACGAAGTTTACAACGATATAACATTACCGATTACTAAACAAAACGATAATTCTCATCGACTTTTTTCACATACCATTGATGGTTAGCATGCTGCCATATAAATTATTCGTATAAGATACCGAAATTATATTATAATTCTAAGTGGGGTTCAATTTTCAACCAAAATAGACATTAGGTAAACGATCGTCTAGGTTTTTTGGTTTTATGTATTTACAAGTTTTAAGAAATGATTCTTATAAACAGTTGAATCCAAGGGATGGTGTTATTGTATTAGATTATAAAAATAGAAAAATAGAAAAGAAAATGTACACAGAAATGGACTTTTGGAAGGAACAAAAATACATAAGACAAGAAAACAAGGGATAAGACTTAAGAGGACGTATGATTGTCACGGGTGACCACCACATCCCACCTACGCCATCCCCTACCCCAATTCCATGACATTTTTTTATTTTTATTTTATAAAAGGAATTAAAAAAAATAATGAGCTCATGGGATTTTAAAATTTTATTTGGCCATGTCGCAATTTGTGATGTTAGTCAATCACCAAGGATGTTTATATTTCCGCTATCAATTTTTGATAGATCCACCATCAATAACTTATTTATTTGTATTGGTGGATCCATCAATAATGATGGTCGATATATCATCTCTCAACCATCAACAATCTCATATACTTCTTTAGTTTATATTTATAGCATATAATTTTCTTATAAACACCTCGTTTAAAGCTAACAACATAAAATCAATTATTAGCCATTTTTTTAGAGAACGTTAGTATATTTCGCATTACAAAATCATACAATTAAATTGTTACAAATATTAATAATCGATGAAATCAGTATATCACTACACGGAATTGAAACCTAAAGTTCTTGATTAACTGCATTAATGTTGCATGTTAAATTTTAACGACCGTATTTATTTGTTAGTTAATAATAATAAACAAAATTCAGTTCTTTAGAAAATATAGATAAACTAGCTACTTGTAAACTACTGTACAAGAAAATGTAAGTGATTAAATACTGTAGAAACATATTTTAAATGACTTAAAAGGTAAGAAAAAGAGTTATTGTACAATGTAAGGACTTAAAAGGTAGTTTTTGGGTCACTTGCTAGAAGTTGATTGTGCTCGAGTTATTTGCAACATGTGAAAGTGGTCAACTCTTATATATAATCGTTATATTCTCTGATGTTATTTAATAAAATTTTGTTTTTCAAAAAAAAAAATATGTAAGGACTTCTTCGTTGATATGAACACAAATAAATGCAAAAGTGGTCCTAAATCATTAATAATACTACTCCACTGTTTAGTACTTGGATCTATTTTGCTATGTTGTTTGGAAAATATGTCATCCATCATATCACAATATCTCATTCATTCTTATTATTACTGTATTATTATTTTTTATTTTTTATTTTTTATTTTTTTTCATTTATGGGGTATGTTTGGCGCTTGTAGCTGGTAGCTTGTAGCTGGAGCTTGTAGCAGGAGCTTTTGATAATATTTGTGTTTGACCGAGTAGCTGGAGCTTGTAGCTTATAAATGTAAAATGACATAAAAGGACAAATAGATTAATATAATTATTTGAAGGGTATTTATGTAATTTTATTTTTCATAAACTACAAGTTACTTCCATAAGCTACTTCAAGTAGCTTATGGTTTTGGAGCTTATGGAAACCATAAGCTACTTAAAATTTTATTAGTTAAACGGAGCTTATGAAAACCATAAGCTACAAGCTCCAATAAACTCAAAAAATGAACGTGCCAAACATAGTCATGAATTTACTCTATGTCTATTTTCAAAAATAAAATGAAAAAAATAAAATTAACTCTATGTCGATGAAAACAAAAATTTCGTATTGTGTATTCAAAACAACTTTGAAGAACTCTAGATGTGAATAATATCCTACTGTTTTTGTCCGAAATTACCCTTAAGAAACCGTTGTCGGTTAGTAACGAGATTCAAATATCAAAGTGCAGTGTATATCAAATGGATTTTTACTTGGTGCCTTTGGTGGTATGATGAGCCTATCATCTAAAAGATAGTCAATTTAAATATTTAATCTTGTAAGAGACAGGAGCGGCTCCGAGTATAAATTGTAAGTCGTTATCGATTTGATATATTTACTTATTTTTCAATAATTTTTGTGCAAATTTGATCATATACATTCGATGTAGTATGAAAAATATAACTTTCTAAATTAAAAAGGCGCAATTAATCCATTTCGTTGTGATATAGTACATCGACTTTAATAATGTATTACCGATTTAGTATAATTTGATAAAAGATTTCTACCAAATCAAGGGTTCTTTCAAAATAAGGATCATCTTCAATCTTTTTACTTACATAATATAATATTTTGAAAACAGGTTCGAGTTATTGACTAATTATAGATTTCGAATCTATATTATTTTTCTCCTAAACATAACACTACTTTAACTATTTTATCCCATATAATCTATAAATACTCTACAAATTTATTTATATTGATATCATGTATGCCGTGCTTTCCTCTACAATGACATTACATGATGCTTAATTTTATGTAACATTTAACGATAACGTGTTAAGTAAAACATTAGATTAAACTCATTCTAAAATATAAATAACCTATTAAACTTAACCATGAGTCATATGTGAAATGATTGAGCTGGTTATTTGAACAATATAATGATAAAAGACTAACTATGCATTAATTATGAAAAAATATATACTTATAACACGAATCTTCCTAACGAAATAACAAAAGATGACTTGGTAGCTTTTTTCATATAAAATAAGCCTAATAATTCACAACTTGAAATTTTAAGGTCTTATAACGTCATTTTTTCACACAAAGCGAGTATTAAATCTTTGAACATATACTTTTTGAGGCCTTATAAAGCTATGAAATGTTGACGATCATAATCGTTTTCCTATACATAATACATGACATTAAAATTTTGGGGTCTTAAAAAATCGGGGGTCTAAAGCCCTAGCTTCATCGGCCTTACCCTTGAACCACTCAGATAAGAGAATATGTACATATAAATGTGTTATTTGTATGTATTACATGGGGGAGATTAAGGGTTGGCGTTTCTAAAACGAATAAAAAATAATCGTAAAATGAAAAAGTTACGACCAATATGAAAATTCGAAATACGAACAATTATATTTGGAGGAAGGTAGTATTTACGTGAAACATTTATACAACTATCATCTTATAATATATTTACTGGGTAGGGATTCAGTGAGAACAAATTACTAATGAAAACTGTGAGAACTATAATTACATCTAACTTTTGTGATATAATTAGATGCAGAATGTGAAATGCATCCTTAAAATTAGATGCATACGATAGTATTTACGGTTCTCACAACTAATTTGGTTCTCACATGATCCTTAGATAATACCATTGTGGGAGGTTCAAATGAGAACCACAACGAATACGAGTTTGTTCACATGCGATTAACTTCAATCATATGTGAACATTGATGTACGTTTAATTGAAAAAGAAAAAAAGTATTTTTTTTTTACAAATTTACGTCTTAAAACACATTTTAACCGATTTGTTCACACTATCGTTCACATATAAACATATATTTATTTTTTGCATTTTTCAATAGAATTTTAGGATTTTTTTTTACTTTTTTATTTTTTGATTAAACGTACATCAATTTTCACATGTGATTGAAGTTAATCACATGTGAACAAACATGTATTTTTTGTGGTTCGCAAAATCATCAATTTTATATTGGTTCTCATTTGAACATTTCCATATATATATATATATATTACTTGTTGCTAGTTGACAAGGTTCATTAAAATATAATGTCAAATTTACATGGTACATATAAAAAAGTAAATTGTCAAGTTGTTCAACCAAAAGTTGTATAACCTACTAGAAATTTATATTTATCTATCAAAACTACATAAAAAATCAATAAACTTAAGAATGTACTCGAACCTCACCTATACTTTTACGGTGACTTTATGAGTAAGGTAGCATAAATAAATAGACGACGTGGGCACATGAAGGATACCATTAATTTAGGTACCTCTCTTTAATTCTTCCATCCACCCATCGCCTATTCGCCTATCTCCTACATATTTTTTAATCTTTATTTTTATTATTTGAATTACTCTATAAAAGTCTAATGAGATCTACTACTAATGGTTGACCATTTTTTACTTAATATAAAGTAGCTTTTAAAATTCTATGATTTTAGTAAAACATATACTCCGTATAATACAATGACAATCTGAATACAAGAAATCTCATCCGTTTATAGAATAAACAAGCGTCGTGTTAAATTGAATGAAGGCCATATGATTGGAATTTGTGCCCATGGTAAAGATAGTTTTCATCTATTCTCATTGCATTGGAAAATGTATAAACTATTATTAAATTTATTACTTATTAAAATGAGTTACCCACGAGTCCAGTCCATGAGGATAGAAATGACAACGGGGCGGGTTCGAGGTCGAGAGTGATAACCCCATCCCAAAACCCATTAATCAAAAATTCCTTATACCCTCCCCAAACTCGAACGGGGATTTTATCGGGGCACCCCATTGGGGATATGAGTTCCCCCGAACCCTAATGGAGATCGGAGTTTCTCACCGAGGACATCGATTCCTTAAAGCTGTTTCCACATTGATAATACTTTAAATTAACACGAAGTTCTTACCTATTTTCTTTACAAAATTATCTAGCTATTATCACCAGTAATATCTTTTTTTTTCTCTTCTAAAAACATATTAACATAATGATCAATATAAAATATAGTAATTTGTGTACAATTAAAAATTACCAAAATCATTATAGAATGATCTTAAAATATTCCGACTAAATCACAAGACCAAATTAATACAACAATAGTAATCAAAACAACAATAATGATTTCAGGTTCATAAGAATACTAATTGTTTACGTGGTGACTAGTGAGAATATAAGAAAAATATAAATGAAACACACACACACACACACACACACATATATATATATATATATTATAAGTATATATTTTGGGGCGGGGTGGAGCGGGGATGATAGTACCCGTTCCCCAATCGGAACCCCATTAGAATCTCCATTTTTTGCACCAAAATCCGCCCCAAATCCGAAATGTCATTCCTAACCTGATCCGAAAAGTGCAGGGTTCAGGGACCCCATCGAATGCAGGTCCTTATACCATCCCTATATGAGGGTTGAATTCGGGTTGGATTCTAATTATAGTATATTTGTTTAGAGTTAGCTTTACTATTTCGATTAGATTCAATTATTAAGAACTACCCAATTGATTAACAAAAACTTAACAAGTCCTCGCGTTCATACTTTCATAGTAAGATATATCGTTACCTTTTTATTTTATAATAATAAAACCAGTCTTAATCAACATCGCGTAATATATTCTTCGTGACTAAAAAATAACTTTCACACCAATATAAACTATATATTAAATAAATAAAATTTAATATAGGAATTAAAATCCATTGCAGATGTTTGATTGACTTAAAGAAGTAATAATGGTTTTGACAAACGCAACTATCTACTCTTCCTTATTCTCATTGGTTTGAAAAGATTAGCATAAACCAAGTAGTATATAACATTACATCTCAAATTTCTACTTTCCCTCTTTTTTTCTTAAAAATAAAAATAAAAAATAAAACCATTAAATCAATACATATGTATGTCACGTGCCATGAGGGGGTTCTTTAGTCAATAAAATAATAACTAATTGCCACAATGAAATAATAACTGACATGCATAAAATATAGAAAATACATAGGACAACAATAAAAATAAAGATGGAATAAGAGGAAAAAGCCTTACAGATAATTCAAATGATTATTAATTTACCATGCATTCAGACAAATATCCTATTTTAGACAAATACTTTATCTAAATAAATTTCATTGAGAAATTCTAGCATCACATAAATTATACAAATACATTTTCACAAAATGATGTGTAATCATATGTGGACCAATCACATATTTTTGTTGTTTCTCTCTCATTGTTCTCTCTCTTAAACTACCCGCAATGGGGCCGTAAACGTCATTTTTGGGCATCGAGAACGTCCAGAACGCCCGCAATGAGGCATTCTCCCCGCGGCGTTCTGGGACGTTCGTCGTGGGAGAACGAGAGGAGAACGGTGCACAGGTGGGACCCACGTGATTTTTAATTATTTTCCCCCTTTTTCATCCTTTTTGATTTAAAAAAAATGTATAGATATAGGATTGGGTGATGACCGTTGGAGGAACAAAAAAAAAGTTGATTTTTTTACCGTTGAAAACCAACGGTTATATAAAAAAAATTTAAATTATTAATCGTGATGTATTTTATTATTCTAGTGTGTTGTTTTTTAATTATTAATCGTAATGTATTTTTGTTGTTAAATTGTATTGTATATTAATTATTGAAATGTATTATTTTTAATTTAATTGTATTTGTATTGTTAAATAAGTGGAAATGAGGTGGAAATTAGTGGGGTCAGGAGGGGAAAAGGACGTTTTGGTGTTATGACTGCATGACTTAAAATGGTGTTGTGGTGTTATGTTGACGTGGCAGTGGAAAAATGGGCGTTCTGGTGTTATGACTGCGAATGGTCTTATTGTGATAGGTACAACTCATTTTGTAATTTTTTTTTTTTTTTTTTTTTGTAAAAATGGTGTGAATTTACCATTTCTCAATTTCATTACTTTGTCCATAATTCCCCGACATGTTGCTTAATCTTTTGTCAAAATGATAATGAAAATTTAGTCATTAAATATAAGATTCTATCATATAAATATTAAAAATGCATTTTACATTATCCTATTTATGAAGACAACGTATATGCTATTTACCATATTCACGGCATACAAATACAAATTACATATAATAACAAATGAACTTTTTCAAACGATAAAATATATTTAATGAAGTCGATTTGCTTAATAATTAACATTTACATTTTCTACACACAAACTCAATCAAATATATACATTTTTATTCAAACTTTAATCACAGATTTCTAATATTTAAAGAAATTACCGACTAATTAAATGGACTTCAATGTACATCACATGTCAAACACGATTTTAAATTCACTTTACCTTAACAAAGTCTTGATAAAAATAAAATAAAATAAAAACCTAAACTTAATTATTTAATATCCTAGTTATTGGTTGTTACACCAAAGAACCTATGCACTTTACTACACGAGACCTTCCTATCCTAGTTATTTAGATCCAAAATCTGTTAAATCACCGTTACCGTTTTCCCTAATTTATGCTAAATAAACAAATCCAGTATATATATATATTTAGATATTTAGATTTAGAGTACACAATATATATACGCGTATAAATTCAGTTTAGTCACCACTTACCACCACCAGCTCAGTCCACCTGCCAGCTCAGCATCCCCCGTATTTAATATTCCGACGTCCCCACCACCAATCACCACCACCTTCATCACCTCCGCTTTCCCACTTCTCAACTAAACTCATCTGTCTTTCTGTCTGTCATTCCGTTCCAATCTAATTCCGTTAATCTCGCCGTTTACTTTTATATTTTATTCACTTTCTTATTTTAAATTATTATAATTATAAATCTTAATTAATTTTTTTTCTCCCGTCAGTCCAAACACACATCATGTCTCCGGCCACCACAATCCTCTTCCTATCCTTCTTCTTCCATTATTCATTCTCATTCCCCTCCGGTAATCAACACTCCTATACATACACATCTCATATATCTATATAAATACTCAACTACCTCTTATCTGCTGTTGAATTTATTAACTTTTTTTTTATGTGAACAGATATAGCGTATCACATTGATTGCGGCAGCTCTACTACAACCACCGATAAATTCAATACGACGTGGCTTTCCGACCGGTACTTCACCGCCGGTTCAAACGGATTAGTTTCCGAACCGCTTTTATTCCAATCATTTCATGAAAAGACACTTCGTTATTTTCCGATTTCATCTGGTAAAAAAAACTGTTACATTTTCCCTAATATTCCTTCCGGTAAATATTACTTAAGGACTTTTACAGTTTATGATAATTACGACGGTAAATCGCATTCGCCGAGTTTCGATTTATCCGTTGAAGGTACTCTAGTGTTTTCATGGCGGTCGCCGTGGCAGGAGGATATAAGTCGGTACGGCGCGTATTCGGATCTCATATTTTACGCTACTGATGGTGATGCTGATGTGTGTTTCTATAGTATAGCTACTGATCCACCTGTGATCGGTTCGATTGAGCTGATTCAGGTCGATCCGGCTTCGTATGATCCGGTTTTGACCGGTAATGACTCTACGATTTTAGTGAATTATGGCCGGTTGAGTTGCGGTTCGAATCAGTGGGGTCCAGGGTTTAGTAATGATAGTGATGTGTTTGGCAGGGCTTGGCAGTCTGATGCAAAATTTAGGTCTTCAAATTCTTTAGGGATTAAGTCAGTTACGGCTGTTAGGAATGTGATTAATACGGGAACTAGTCCTAATTATTTCCCTGCGAAGTTGTATGATTCAGCTGTGACGTTGACTGGAACGGGGAGTTTGGAGTATGAATTGCCGGTTGATGCGAAACTGGATTACCTTGTGTGGCTTCACTTTGCTGAAATAGATGTGAGTGTGAATGGCAAAGGGAAACGAGTGTTTGATGTGATCGTAAACGAAGAAAATGTAACTAGAATTGATATATTTAAGGAAGTTGGCGGCTTTGCGGCTTATAGTTATCATTATGTAGCTAAGAATTTGAGTAGTACAACATTGAGTGTGAAGCTTGTACCTGTTGTTGGTTCACCTTTGATTTGTGGGCTCGAGAATTATGCCATTGTTCCAGCTGATGTCATGACTGTTCCTGAGCAAGGTAATATATTTCTTCTATAAGTGCTTATAATTAAAAGTCGTGGCTACATTTGACTTGATGGTAACTCATCATGAGTTATTGTTTTCCTTATGAGAACTACGAGTAATAAAACCATAGGATACAAATGGATACAGGTTTGATAAACTTAATCGTTGGGTATATTGATGGGTAATCTACAAGAATGACACATATGGACTTTCTACAAGAATGGCACACGTAGGATAGATAGCGGAAAACTCTTGAAATTTTCAGCTGATTTGTTGTGCCTAATTCAAGATTAACGAAAAACGCGGGATTCATGCCTTTTTATGAAAGTCGTTTAGCAAGTTTGAACATTTGCCCTATTACTATTAGTTGTTCTGGTAATTTAAGTAGTTTCCACTCTTTGTATTGTCATTTGAATTATATATAGGAAAATTCTATACAAGTCATTTTGATTGGCCTAAAGATGTTTGACAAGTGCTGCTAGTCATATAGGAGAAAATTATAAAGTCATAGAGATTGCTTTCCTTTACTTAAAACATCATATCTGATCAAACTCAAACCGATTATGATTCTTCTATGTTCTGCTAATATATAGACTTCTGTAAATAAATAAATCAAGTGTGTATATGTAAAATAAATGAAGTGGTTTTCTTTTGATGATAATTAAGGTAGATAACCTCACGGCTCAGATAGAACATCTCTATGAATGTCGCTCTTTATACTTTGGTCATTAGTGATAATTGCATATAGATAGCAGATGGTATTAAATGTTTAAAACCATAATAAGTTTATTGTTCTTCTTTTAGTTACTGCTATGCAAGCATTAAAGGAGTCATTACGTGTTCCTGAAAGAATGGGTTGGAATGGTGATCCTTGTGCTCCTACTAATTGGGATGCTTGGGAGGGTGTTACTTGCCATCTAAATAAGGATGAATCTGCCCTTGCGATCTTTCAGATGTAAGTATTAAAGGATTTATGTGCTCACACAACTACACAAGTTGCTTTGACATTCTCTAGTAATTTATGAAAAACCTGTTATACATTATGCTTGCAGAGATCTTGGGAGCCAAGGTTTGAAAGGCTACATTAGTGATAAAATAGTTCTTTTGACTAACTTGGTGAGCTTGTAAGTATCAGCTGCCAACTCTTGTGTGTATAAGTCAAATACTCTGTCTTCTATTGTCTCTTTAATTTTCTGATTTATATTTTATATATGTTATATAAGTAATTTTTTCTTGGAACTGCAGGAATTTAAGTTCTAACTCCTTAGGAGGTACTCTACCTGCGGGGTTGGGGCAAAATTCTCTGAAGAAACTGTAAGAATTCACTAATTAAAAAGTTTACTCACTTTATTAAGAAGATTCTCATCAGCTTCCTTGTAGAATTGCATATACTAAATTTTTTTGAGTGACCTGGTTAACTGCTGATTTGTTTACATCTAATGGGATGTCCATCTATTCTTTATTTATCATATTTCATCTCCGTATGCATGGATTATTCTTTTCAATTTGTTTCCTCATTTCATTGGTTGTGATTGGATGTTGCATTTGGATTATAATATCACCACCATTTCCTTGTCATTTCGCTCTTAAATAAGCGTCAGGCTGTTACTTATAACCGCATCCCACATATATAGAAAGAAGTAACCTTGGAGCAACCCATAATAGTATTAACTCCTATATTCAATTATCCAAAAATCTACTTGTGGATTACAACCCATATATGATGTACTAAGAATAAGTATGATAACAACAGAATCAAATAGATGAAATATATTTGATACCAACAATAATATGATTAGTATGAGTTAATGATAAACTATTTTCCGAATAAATGTTATTACATTTGTGTCAGCATACTTTTACGTATCTTAAACGATATTAGTACAAGATACATTCTTTTGGTTGGCATTTTTTATTATGCTCTGTAGACATTTCTCGTCATAAGTACCTCATCAGTGTATGGCTATGTCATTTTTACATTCTGCGTTTATGATGTTTTGACTCCCTTATTTAACAAATGATGCAGGGATTTGTCAAACAATCTAATTTCTGGGTCCATACCAGATAGTTTAAGTTCTTCAAATCTACAACTTGTGTAAGCCATATGTCTTATACTCTTATCCACATTTACTTTTATGTTACCTCAAATATCTTTTCAGAATTAGTATGCTTTCCTTTCCCATTCTATTATTGGGTATTTGTTTTAAGATTTTTAGCCAAATTAAATTTTATTGTACAAGGCTCCTATCCTATGATACAGATTTATTTATGCCTTTAGAATTGCACTTCTCAGGCTCTTGAACGGTAATAAACTGGAAGGACAAGTGCCGGAAGAGCTTTACTCAGTTGGTGTGCATGGTGGAGCAATCGAGTATGTCCAATTTCACTGCTTTCTTCTCCTATTAGACACTTGCAGTAATCATTTTAATGTTATTATGAAATTTACAGTGTTTTAACAATTGGTGAGAACCATGATCAAGTGTTAATCTTGGCGGTTTATTGAAAAATTCAGTCGGGTTCTAGAAATATCATCGGCTGTAGCCTGTAGATATATTTAAAAATCATAACGTACATGAAATAGGACAATCTCATTTTGTCACAGGTACACATATCAGAGTCAATAGGTTTTGACTTTTCTCTAATCCCATGTTAATGGAAAAATTCTTTATAGGAAATAAACGTGATGTCTCAATTAAAGCTCATTTTCATGTATCTTCACTTCTGCAAGTACGGTAGACTGCCCAAGATGCGACACCTTCCAAATGGTGCACCCTAGCCTGTCCAAATGGTGCACCCTAGACTAGTAAGTGGTAAATACAGGTTTATCCCCAGAGTTATTGGCCTAAAGTTGAAAATCGAATAGGCTGATGTATTTTGTGTTGATATCGGAAACCTTACAATATTTTCTAGTAGTGTTGACCAATTACCTCTTGATGCAATCAATGTGTCTCTAGACTGTCTGCCATATACCTAGGATTAAGGTAGACTTGTCACTGGCTGCTGGATTACTATTGGAGCCGTCTATTATATTCTTAGTTATACTTTTATGAAAAAGAGATATAGGAAACTAATTCATTTGTAACCAATCTTCTCTGGGCACAATCAATGTATCTCTAGACTGCCTGTCCTATCCCTACGGTTAAGGTGGACTTGATATGGGGCGTTAGATTACTATTAAAGCTGTATATTGGTTTTTAAGGTTCAAATCATTTTTTGATGAAGAAATATAGGACATGTAATACACCTATAGCTCAAACTCAATATCCCAATTGTCTATGAAGCTAACGTCTGCCACACAGTTACATAATAACAAGTAAAATCAAACCCTTCTCCAGGTGGTGATCACAGGATAATCTAGTCGCTCATGGTGAAGGAAATAGGAACCATGGTCACTGGTATTGTCTTCTTTATCATCTTCATGGCTGAATCGGTTATGGTGTGATGATGAACTCATGAAAGTGGTTCCTTGTGGATATAGAAAAATTTGGAGATTTAGGGTTAGTGATGAGTGTAATACGGAAGAAGAGCTGTTAAGGTCTTTAGGTTAGGGTAGATTTGGGGCTTCATGCCATATGCTGAAGTTTTCTGCAGTATAAGACAGAACTTGATTCTCTGAAGGGGTGGAAGCAGATAGAGATACTCTAAGCCTTTGTAATTGAACTATAAGATAATAAGACTTGCAGCAGTGTCTCAAATTTATTTTGCTAACCCAGTCAATAAATCTGAATCCTCCGTGGAATATAGGCGTATATCAAATTATATCCAAATTAGATTTAAGGAAATACAGGTTACCTCCTTGATCTGTTGACCATGTCTCACTGACTGATTCCATATTTTTTTCAGTTTTTGAGCAGTATAAGATCGTGGTTCAACAGTGAACCAGTAATAGGTGCTCGTTGCTGATACTCCTGAGCTCTAGTGTAAGGTTTCAAGTAGATAGTGCGTTGACGCCTATATCTCCATATAGTCCTCCATACCTTACCTAGTCAATTCCTTTGATGGCCCGGTTAAGTACAACAACAATTTGGTTAGGTTTTTTTTATAAAAAAAATCTAAAATAACCATGTACTTCTTTTATTTGTCCCTTTTACGTCATTGTAATAAAAAAAATTAGTTCATCAAAAAATGGTAACTTGTCCCAATTAGGCCATTCACTGACCAAATTATCTTATAAATCGATGTTGCTGATATATGCTGAGATGGCATGTAATGTATCAATTTTTTCTATTATTCGGCAAGTTTTATATATTAAAAATCTGATTTGCAAGTGATATGACATTTTTGAATACAAAACATGCCAAAGAATAGAATAAAAGAGTACATCACATATCACGTTAACTAACAAATACTAATATTTGTATAATACTACTGCCATGTATTTTATGACTTAACAAGTTGTGTGATTGCTTTTGCAATATATGGGTCTAACATATTTTTAATAGTAACATATTGTATTACTTAGTAACATAATGATTAATGAATTATTGTCCTTTTGAGAAGAGAATGCATGTAGTAAAAACAGAGGTTGATATTCTTTCAAGGAGAAAAAAAGAGAGTACTTCCAGAAGAGAGAAATCAATATTTGAATCCAACAATTTATGTTACAGCAGTGATTCCGGTTATCATTTCTAGGATCGGTTTAATTTTTTTGGTTATCACTTGAGATTATAGCTTGCAAATCGTTTTTGTACTAAAACATTTGATAATCGATTTGCAGCCTTTCTGGTAACAAAGGGTTGTGTGGGGTACCTTCTTTACCAGATTGTCCCTTGTTCTGGAAAAACGGTGGCCTTTCAAATGGTGGTAAAATAGCAGTTGGGATTTCTTGCGGTGTCGTCTTTTTATTAGTGTCGGTGATAGTATTTATTTGCATCAGGCGACGGCGTAATGACTATGACTTCGGTCTACCTCAGGAGTTGATGTGTAAGTACAATTTCTATCATGCTAGTTTGCGACACAATTACTTCACATAGCTCACAGTTGTTTTTTAATATTTTGTTTTTGTATGACATTGTTTGCAGCTCTTGCTGCAAAGAGAAACAAGTATCAGAGACAAAAATCGTTAATGGCTCTCGAAATGGAGAGCCAGCATGCCAAAGGGTTCATACCAAGTTACAGTTCAAACTAATTAACTTAATTAGCGCATTTTAGTCGAAAAAGAGGGTGCAGAGTGCGAGTGTTTGTTAGTACAAAAGTATACACGATCGACATTGGATACACGTCTTGACAACAATTTGCATCAGAATCTGGGGATGGCTTGAAGTTAAAACCAATTGTCAATAGATTGCAATGTACCATCTGTCTTTGTTTTTATTTATTCTATGTATAATTATGTTAGGCAATTTGCCAAATGCCACTCATGTATCATACGCTCAATTTTCGGCATTTGATGAATGTAGATTTGAAACTCAAAAGTGTCGAATCCATATAGATATACTGACCCTTACATTTGGTGTCCAAAGCGTTTTAACTTGTTATGAAAACATTCGAATAATTGTAAACGTATGTTTTAGTTACTAGATCAATGATGATAAGTAATTATCTATGGTTAATGTTATATCATCATTACGTTCTTGCAATTTTATTTGTTAGAGGCCTTAAATGAGTATAACTGTATAAGCTTATGTTTCCAGTAGTTCAAACTTTTCAATATTGTTTGATGAATGTAAATTATTGGATGTTATTGAAACACTGGGCTAGATGAACGAATTCTTGAAAAGAAAGAAACAATAAGGCTTGTTTTGTTACAAGAAAAAATATTTTCTTTTCTTACGCTTTTAATTTTTTAGAGTTTTGTGCAAGTTTAAAACTAAAGGAAAATTAAGTAATGTAGTTGAAAATCAATGGTAAACTGGAAAATGCTTTCAAATGTAACTAACAAAGTTTATTTGTTTCGTAATAAGAAATATAAAAGACGATAAATCATAAAATTATTATTTTTTAAAAAAAATCCGGAAAACACCAACTTGAACGAATTTTCAATTTTTTTTGTCTGAAAAACTGTATAAGGTTTCCATAACTAAACACAAACGTCTTCCTACCATTTTATGATAAAACCTCATGTAATGGTATGGGCTTCAATTTTAGGTAATTTTACGGATGCAGTTGTTGAAGAATTAAAATCCAACACTTGTTACAGATGGAATCAGTACGAGGTCCACACTATCTTAAATTGCCTTTCCATTAGTAGCATGAATTTGGCCGACTCCTATTATTTCTATTTGTATGTATTTGTACAGATACACTGACATAACTTAACTATACACTTACCTAACATGCATATTTACGTGACTGCAGCCTAATAATTATATCAATATCTTTACGCAACACAAATACAAAGACGGTCAGAAGAAATATAAAGTGGGCGGCCTCCGGCCGGGAAGAACAACGTGTTATGTAGTTGTGCATTAACTTAATTAACTGTAAAAACACCATTTGAATTTTCAGTGGAATGATTGATCATGTAATTAGCCGAGTTAGCAGTGTGTTGTTCTGTTCTGTAACTTCATATACTCCTTCTTCTAGCGTCTCGTTTAATCAACTGAATTTGGCTGATGCCAAATAAAAAAACAACATAATATGAACAAATTGCTCAAAACGAATTAGAAATCAGAAATTCATAAATACTACAATCTATGATTTGTTTGGTATCATTCTAATATGGCTTAATTGTTATTGTTATTAACTAGCTTATATATGCTTAATTTTACACCTTAATATCATTTGGCGATAGATCAAGTATTTAGATTCACGATGTATGACAAAATTTGTATAAAATATTAATCAGTAAATAATATTATAATAACATAAAAATGTACGTACGTTACTGTAATTTATGAGATTCACGTACTGGGTAATTAAATTTTCTTCCTACCTTTTTCAGGTTCATCATTTTCTTCATTCAAGATACATTCATTTGTCTTTACTTGTCGGTATAGCTTCATCTATACATTTTTATCTTTTGGTAAAATTTACATTACTTAAATTTGTCAATTACTAATCCGTACTATATTTGTTAGAGATATCAAAGGAATACAAACAAACAAAGCAAAGATGAGTACGAAGCAAAAATGAATATTGAAATTGCAAATCGAATTCAAAGGTATCAAATAAGCTAACAAATCAAAAAAATAAAATTTGAAAGGTACTAATCCTAATTCTAAATCAACTCAAACAAACTCAAACACTAATCCTAATTCTAAACCTAAAGCGCTAACGTTATATTACTTAGTAAAGCAACCTTTCGCGCTAGGCGCTCACTTTTTTTGTCTGGATGGAAGCTCAACTCCTAAAACCAAATTTATCAAACAAATCTTACAGTTTAAGTCACATTCCGACAGTATTCTGTAATACTGACAATCATATCATTTATATATAAGACATTATTTTTTATTTTACAACTATTTTTTTTTTTGTGAAAAATAAATCATTGTTAATGACATACAATGTCAATGCCATCTATATGGGAACGGAAAATACTCTCCAGGTCGAAGCCATTCTTTTTCGAGTTCGGCGAATTTACAGTCCCGGACCACGGACATCGACATGAGAATGGAAAATGCTTCCCAGAGTGGAACCACTCTTTTCTGGGTTCGGTGACTATGTGCTCCGAACTCCACTCCAAGGATAGCCCTGAGGGCGCGTTACAACACAGGATAATGAGGTCTGACGCACAGTAATCAGTAGCAGGAGCAGGTAGCTGAATCATGCTACTCAATCATCACGCGTGCAAAGAAAAATCAAATACATTGTTCCTTGTGGTAATCAGTGCAAAGCAGTTGCCTAAACAACACTACCCAGTCATCACAATGTGTACGGAGCATCGACCATATCATTCCTCACAAGGAGTTGGTCAATCGAATCATGCGGAGATCACCAGATGATGCCACATGGCCACACGACTCATTAAGCTGATCTCGACATCAATTTAAATACCTCATCTAGTGCTTCATTGAATACAACAACAATAAGAACCTCATAAATTCATCAAAAGGATTTAGCTCTATACCACCTTCGATTGACTTTGTCTCGAACTGGGTTTACATGTTAATCGGAGTGTAGAATCTTAATCGCCCATAAACCTCACTAAATCACAATCTCATTGCACTCAGATCTACGTAGCAACATATATCGTACGTTGTAACGCCCCTAAAATATGTAAGTTTAAATTATTAAAATACGTTTATGTTTTAGTTTTATATGTATTTAAAATGTTAAAAGTTTGGAATAACAAGATAGTTAAATATGGATTAGTAGGACTAACCAAATAAAAGAAAGTAAGTTAGAAGGACTAAAGTTGTAACTGAGCAAACTAGAAGGGAATGACAGGAAAAATGATAAATTATATCTCCTGCAGTATTCTATTTGGTTCCAGAGGAAATACATATGTACGTATGTGTGAGGTTGAGAGGGAAAACAAGAACCAGGTGAAGGAATCAACAATCAAGTTAGGGTTTATGTAATTGAAGTTATTAATCATCAAATTAAGTGTTCTTAAGGTATGTATGACCCTTAATTGAGTTTAATTTCATGTTTGATTGAAAGTCTATGAACCCTAGAATCATGAAAGTGTATGAAAGCTAGTTAATTAGCTTAATTAGTGTTCTATGTATATAAATGAGCTATATGCTATGCTTAAATCATGTTAGGGTTTGATTATCTTAAACCCTAGGATTGAGAAAGTTAATGAAAGTTAGCTAATTTATGTAATAAGTGTTCCATGTATGATTCTAAGTTATGTGGTATGTTTAATTAATGTTAATTTTGTTAAAGAATTCAAGTTCATATGTAAATGGGTATGTATGAGTTATGTATGTATGTATAGTGATAAATTAAGATGATGTTGATGATGATCAATGATAATCATGGTTAGAAGAGTGATGAATACCCATTTACATGTGATTAGAAAGTTAAAGTTAAAGTATGGAACACTAATGATAATGATGGGTGTTAGTGAGTAACACCTAGTTATGAGATTAAGTAAAAGTGTTAAGATAGGTGTTAGAGGTCTAGCACCTTGTTTATTAGATCAAAGTTAAGAAAAGATGTAAAGTGTTATGTTAATTGATTATGCTATATGTTATGTGTATAGGTGATCAAGAAAAAGAAGTTAAATCAAGTTATTCAAGTATATTGCTTAATCAAGATCAAGGTAAGTAGATGGATATGAATGAATGATGAGTCAAGTAATGAGCGAGTCATTAGCTTGACATGTTCCGAGTAATGAGTCATGAACATTAGCTCGGTATCAATGTTAACTAGTAGTAGTTAACATGATGATGATATTTAAGGATCCTTAATGTGATGATGTTTATGTTAAAGTTAAAGTTTCCATTACTTACTAAGCAATTGCTTATGTGTTATGTTTAACATGTTTCAGGTGAGCCAAGTGTGAATAGGGGTGACTTAGGCAAGGGACACGTTTAAAGCTATTGGTGGAGCTTGTTGCACGGTTTTGGTAACAAGCTATCCCTTTTTGATCAAGCTCTAGATATGATAGTTACACCCCCGTTATAAAGTAAATGACATAAAGTATCATGTTTTGATGAAATTCTAAGTCTCATTTTGAGTATGAAAGATGTTTTGTAAGAAGTCAAAGTGAAAGTCAAAGTTATGGTTAAAGTCTAAGTCATGGTGAGACTTATATGTTAAAAGCTTGAATGTATGAAAAGTGTCATATTTTGATGTTGAGGTTTATTGATGATGTTAGCAAGTTAGTTTGACTTAAATAAGTCAATCTAGTAAAAATTTACCAAGAAGGTGGGTCAATATGGTCAAAGACCCAATTGGGTTATTTTGGTGTTTAAATGGGCAATCAATGAGGTTACGAGTCAAAATTTAGTTATACTCTAATATAGTTAAATGCTATGGCACTAATAAGTTGTAAATAATATGTTGATAGTATGGTCAAAAGCATTGTATCAGAATGTGAGTGGTTTGAAAGTTAGTATGTCAAGATTTTGGTCGAAAATGACCTAAAACTCATCTACGGGTTAAATCCCGATAAAATGTGAAATTTGAAAAAGTGAAAATGAGGGAAGTTACATATTGATATAGTAAAGGTGCCTGCAAAATTTCATGTCTTAACTCATAACGAGTAAAAAGTTATGCGCGTTTGAAGTTGGCTAAAAAGTTGACTTTTGCTGACTTCCAGATTTAGGCATAGCCACGCGATCCCAGAAAATTTTCTGGATCGCGTGAGTCAGTGCAATTTGTGATCAGAAAATTTTGTTCTTGGCTACGCGATCCCAGAAATTTTCCTGGATCGCGTATGACAGTGTATTTTCGTAACAGAAAGTTTTTCAAGTGCTTACGCGATCCAACTTCTTTCCAGGATCGCGTATCAATGTAGAAAATGAATATTTTAGTTTTTAAAAGCCCATTTTAGCTATGGAACTTTATTATAGATCAAGTATATAAATGGAGTAATTGTGGGACATTGTCAAAAGCGTAAAAAAAATGGTCACGTTTTCGGGGTGTTTCAACTTGGTATCAGAGCACGATTTAAGGAATTCGGGTATCCACCATTAGTGGGTACTTGAACTTAGACCAAAATTAATATGATGTTGAGCATGATTATGTTATGTTATTGAGTTAATGAATTGCTAATGGTTCTTTACTCGAAGTGTGGCGTGCAAACTATGGATGTGTTTAATGTAATACGATAATTAGTGCGCCTGGCCAATGCAATGATTACCATATTACTTATATGTATCCATGGAAACCATGAGACATTAGAGGATCGGATATTAGCAAATTATTAACTGTATGTAGTAGAGTTTATGATAAAGTAGATGGTAAAGTTATTATATTAATGTGGTGTGTCTACTTTCAGTTAAGATGAGTAAAGAAACAGGATTTAACCCAACAGGAGGCAGTCAAAGTAAATCCCAGTCTCCTGTTCAGGAATTAGATCCACTTATAGAAAAGATGAAGTCTTTCATTTCAGAAGAGGTTGGTCGCGCCCAAAAGGCATCCATTCCTCTTTTAATGTCAACCATTTCAGAGACAGTTAAAGAAGTAGTTAAAGAAGAGTTTCTGAAATATCGAGCAGAGATTATTGGAGCAAGACAGGAAATACCTCCCCAAGTTCCAATTCAAGAAGAAAGCAAGAAGTTCAGTTATAAAGATTTTTCAGCTTGCAATCCACGAGACTTTGAAGGAGAGTTAGATCCGATAAAATGTTATAGGTGGATCAGGGAGGTAGAAGGGGCATTTAATACTTCTCGATGCCCAGCTGAATTGAAGGTAATCTTTGCAGCTAATTTGTTAAAGTCTCGTGCAAAGAATTGGTGGGAAATGCAGCGACGCACCATGGGTGACGAGGCAATTAGTAAGTTGAGTTTGGATGATTTTAAGAAGATGTTTGAGAATGCTTACTCTCAAGAAGCTGATTTAAAAAGGATACGTCATGAGTTCATCACTATGGAACAAACGACAGAGTCAGTGAATGAGATAGTTGGAATTTTTCTGGATAGAGCCCAGTTTTGTCCGGAATACATGGAAAACCCAAAATGGCTTATGAATCATTTCCATGAAGTCTTGAAGAAGGAGATTAGTCTGTTCGTTAATCCCAATCGATGTAAGTCTTTTGAAGAAATGGTAAATGAAGCTCGGTTCCAAGAGCTTGAATCAAAGAAAGGTGAGCGTGCCTCATGTAAAAGAAAGTTTGAGCCAGTTTTAGTTCCAGTTAAGAAGTTTAAAGCTAGTAGGAGTTATAAGAAAGATGAAAGGAAACCAGAAAGATCGATTCCTCTTGAGTGTAAGAAATGTCATAAGAAATATTTTGGGGAATGTAGATTTGGAATGAATGTGTGTTATCAATGTGGCGAAGAAGGACATTTTAGTAAAGACTGTCCTCATCCATTAAAGATATGTTATGGATGTTATAAGCCTGGGCACGTAAAGTCAGAGTGTCCGAAACTTAGAGCACAGTCAGCTTCTTCGTCATTCCGTCGATTATATGAGAAGAAGGCGACTGAACCACCGAAAGCTAGGCCTCTTTCATTTCAGATCACAGCTGAGGAAGCTAAGAGGACCCCAGATGTAGTGTCAGGTACCTTTCTTGTTAATATGATACCTGCATATGTCCTTTTCGATTCGGGTGCCTCTAGATCCTTTGTTTCAGAAAAGTTTAGTAAGAGTTTTATGATTCCACTTTCCGACTTAGACACCCCATTAGATGTTGAAATAGCTGATGATAGAACTATATATGTGACTAAAGTTTATCGTGGGTGTCGGTTAGAAATAAGTAATGAACCATTTTCTATAAACCTAATCCCTATGCAAATGAGTGAAATCGATGTTGTAATTGGTATGGATTGGCTAGCGGCTCATGATGCTATGATTCAATATGAACAAAAGATTGTAAGGGTTAAGTTACAACGTGGTGAAATATTAGATATTTATGGGGAAAAGAGAGAAATGCCCATTCCAATTTGTACTTTTGCTAGAGCTAAACGTCATTTATCACATGGTTATCAAGCCTTTTTAGCACATGTAGTAGATACTCAGAAATCCATCCCAAAGCTTGATGAAATTCTTGTTGTAAAAGAGTTCCCTGATGTGTTTCCCGATGAGTTACCGGGTATACCACTCAACAGGCAAGTCGAGTTTAGGATTGAGTTAATGCCTGGAGCTACACCTATTACTAAGACACCCTATAGGCTTGCTCCAACCGAGATACAGGAGTTGATGAAGCAATTGCAAGAATTATTAGACAAGGGTTTTATTCGTCCAAGTAGTTCTCCGTGCGGAGCTCCTATTTTGTTTGTAAAGAAGAAAGATGGTTCGATGAGAATGTGCATAGATTACAGAGAGTTAAACAAGGCAACCATTAAGAATAGGCACCCATTACCTAGAATTGATGACTTATTTGACCATTTGCAGGGTGCTAGTTATTTTTCAAAGATTGATTTGCGATCAGGTTATCACCAATTGAAGGTCAGAGAAAAAGATGTCTGTTAAACGGCTTTTAGAACAAGGTATGGTCACTATGAATTTGTGGTTATGCCTTTTGGTCTCACAAATGCACCTGCAGCTTTTATGGACCTAATGAATAGAGTATGTCGCCCGATGCTTGATAAGTTTGTAATCGTGTTCATTGATGACATTTTGATATATTCTAAGTCAGTTAATGAACATGAATTTCATTTAAGGCAAGTGTTACAGATGTTGAGAAAGGAGAAGCTTTATGCCAAGTTCTCAAAGTGTGAGTTTTGGCTTCGGGAAGTGCAGTTTTTGGGGCATATTGTGAATAACGAGGGTATAAAAGTTGATCCAGTTAAAGTTGAAGCGGTTATGAAATGGGATGCTCCAACAACTCCGACAGAAGTTAGAAGTTTACTTGGATTGGTAGGTTACTATAGACAATTCATCCAAGACTTCTCAAAGATAGCTATGCCACTTACAAAGCTTACCAGAAAGAATATTAAGTTTGAATGGAATGAACAAGCAGAATAAGCTTTTCAGACTCTAAAGCAGAAACTTAGTTAAGCACCAGTCTTAGTACTTCCAGAAGGTACTGAAGATTTGGTGGTGTATTGTGATGCTTCGTATAACGGTTTGGGTTGTGTTCTCATGCAATGTGGCAGGGTGATAGAATATGCTTCTAGACAGTTAAAAGAGCATGATAAGAGTTATCCGACGCATGATCTAGAACTTACAGCAGTGGTTTTTTCCTTAAAGATATGGAGACATTATATCTATGGTGTGAAGAGTACTATTTATACTAATCATAAAAGTTTAAAGTATTTCTTCGATAAGAGAGATTTGAATATGAGACAAAGAAGATGGCTAGATCTTGTTAAAGATTATAATTGTGAAATATTGTATCACCCGGGGAAAGTTAACATTGTAGTTGATGCTTTAAGCAGAAAGGCAGCCCATTTTGCCTCTAACGGTTAAATCTCTTAGAATCACTGTCACTCCTAGCTTGATTGATCAAATTAAAGAAGCACAACAAAAATCTTGGAGAGAGAAAGATATTCGATCAGAACGTATCAAGGGTCAAGTTGATAGTATAGTGGAAGACTCACGTGGATGAAAGACACGTTATGGTAGAATATGGATTCCTAATTTTTGGAATTTGAAGACATTATTATTGGATGAGGCCCATAAATCAAAGTATTCCATCCATCCTGGCGCAACAAAGATGTACCACGACTTAAGATCAGATTATTGGTGGCCAGGTATGAAAAGAGATATAGTTAAATATGTTGAACAATGTTTAACTTGCTTACAAGTAAAGGCTGAGCATCAAAAGCCTTATGGGAAAATGCAGCCTTTAGGCATACCTGTTTGGAAATGGGAACACATAACGATGGATCTTATTACCAAATTGCCAAAGACTCAGCGTCAACATGATGCAATTTGAGTAATAGTGGATAGATTGACAAAGAGTGCCTTATTTTTACCAATAAAGGAAACGATGTCTTCAGAGGCGTTAGCAGATTTGTATGTGAAGGAAGTAATTGCACGTCATGGCATGCCGGTTTCTATTGTCTCGGATAGAGATAGTAGGTTCACTTCAAGATTTTGGGCCAAGTTTCAGGATGATATTGGTACACGTATTAATCTTAGCACGACTTACCACTCGCAGACAGATGGTCAGAGTGAGAGGACGATACAGACTTTAGAAGACATGTTGCGGGCTTGTGCTATAGATTTTGGAGGTAATTGGGATGTGCATTTACCATTGGCAGAATTCTCCTATAATAATAGTTATCATGCAAGCATAGGTATGCCACCTTACGAGATGTTATATGAGAGAAAATGTAGAACTCCAATATGTTGGGGTGAAGTTGGGCAAAGAGAAATGGGCAGTACCGATATAGTACAGAAAACGACAGAAAAGATAGATCAAATTAGAGAAAGGTTGAAGATAGCACAAGATAGACAGAAATCTTATGCTGATAAGAGGAGACGCCCATTAGAATTTGAGGTTGGAGATATGGTCATGTTAAAGGTATCTCCATAGAAAGGTATAATACGGTTCAGAAAAAGAGGCAAGTTAAGTCCTCGATTCATTGGTCCATTTAAGATTTTGGAAAGAATTGATAAGGTAGCTTATCGCCTTGAGCTACCAAACGAGTTAGCAAACATTCATAGCACTTTCCACGTATCATATTTAAGGAAGTGCTTGGTAGATGAAGCATCATACGTTCAATTGGAAGAGATAGAAATAAATGACCAGTTAAATTATGTGGAACAACCAATTGCTATTCTTGATAAAAAGATTAAAAAGTTAAGAAATAAAGATATTCAGTTGTTCAGAGTCCAATGGAAGCGTAGAAAGGGTTCAGAGTTCACGTGGGAACCAGAGGAAGAAATTATAGTTTATTATCCGGCATTGTATCAAGAATGGATTGTGAGGACACAATCCTAAATAAGTAGGGGAGAGTTGTAACGCCCATAAAATATGTAAGTTTAAATTATTAAAATACGTTTATGTTTTAGTTTTATATGTATTTAATATGTTAAAAGTTTGGAATAACAAGATAGTTAATATGGGTTAGTAGGACTAATCAAATAAAAGAAAGTAAGTTAGAAGGACTAAAGTTGTAACTGAGCAAACTAGAAGGGAATGACAGGAAAAATGATAAATTATATCTCCTGCAGTATTCTATTTGGTTCGAGAGGAAATACATATGTACGTATGTGTGAGGTTGAGAGGGAAAACAAGAACCAGGTGAAGGAATCAACAATCAAGTTAGGGTTTATGTGATTGAAGTTATTAATCATCAAATTAAGTGTTCTTAAGGTATGTATGACCCTTAATTGAGTTTAATTTCATGTTTGATTGAAAGTATATGAACCCTAGAATCATGAAAGTGTATGAAAGCTAGTTAATTAGCTTAATTAGTGTTCTATGTATATAAATGAGCTATATGCTATGCTTAAATCATGTTAGGGTTTGATTATCTTAAACCCTAGGATTGAGAAAGTTAATGAAAGTTAGCTAATTTATGTAATAAATGTTCCATGTATGATTCTAAGTTATGTGGTATGTTTAATTAATGTTAATTTTGTTAAAGAATTCAAGTTCATATGTAAATGGGTATGTATGAGTTATGTATGTATGTATAGTGATAAATTAAGATGATGTTGATGATGATCAATGATAATCATGGTTAGAAGAGTGATGAATACCCATTTACATGTGATTAGAAAGTTAAAGTTAAAGTATGGAACACTAATGATAATGATGGGTGTTAGTGAGTAACACCTAGTTATGAGATTAAGTAAAAGTGTTAAGATAGGTGTTAGAGGTCTAGCACCTTGTTAATGAGATCAAAATTAAGAAAAGATGTAAAGTGTTATGTTAATTGATTATGCTATATGTAATGTGTATAGGTGATCAAGAAAAAGAAGCTAAATTAAGTTATTCAAGTATATTGCTTAATCAAGATCAAGGTAAGTAGATGGATATGAATGAATGATGAGTCAAGTAATGAGCGAGTCATTAGCTTGACATGTTCCGAGTAATGAGTCATGAACATTAGCTCGGTATTAATGTTAACTAGTAGTAGTTAACATGATGATGATATTTAAGGATCCTTAATGTGATGATGTTTATGTTAAAGTTAAAGTTTCCATTACTTACTAAGCAATTGCTTATGTGTTATGTTTAACATGTTTCAGGTGAGCTAAGTGTGAATAGGGGTGACTTAGGCAAGGGACACGTTTAAAGCTATTGGTGGAGCTTGTTGCACGGTTTTGGTAACAAGTTATCCCTTTTTGATCAAGCTCTAGATATGATAGTTACACCCCCGTTGTAAAGTAAATGACATAAAGTATCATGTTTTAATGAAATTCTATGTCTCATTTTGAGTATGAAAGATGTTTTGTAAGAAGTCAAAGTTATGGTTAAAGTCTAAGTCATGGTGAGACTTATATGTTAAAAGCTTGAATGTATGAAAAGTGTCATATTTTGATGTTGAGGTTTATTGATGATGTTAGCAAGTTAGTTTGACTTAAATAAGTCAATCAAGTAAAAATTTACCAAGAAAGTAGGTCAATATGGTCAAAGACCCAATTGGGTTATTTTGGTGTTCAAATGGGCAATCAATGAGGTTACGAGTTAAAATTTAGTTATACTCTAATATAGTTAAATGCTATGGCACTAATAAGTTGTAATAATATGTTGATAGTATGGTCAAAAGCATTGTATCAGAATGTGAGTGGTTTGAAAGTTAGTATATCAAGATTTTGGTCGAAAATGGCCTAAAACTCATCTACAGGTTAAATCCCGATAAAATGTGAAATTTGAAAAAGTGAAAATGAGGGAAGTTACATATTGATATAGTAAAGGTTCCTGCAAAATTTCATGTCTTAATTCATAACGAGTAAAAAGTTATGCGCGTTTGAAGTTGGCTAAAAAGTTGACTTTTGCTGACTTCCAGATTTAGGCATAGCCACGCGATCCCAGAAAATTTTCTGGATCGCGTGAGTCAATGCAATTTGTGATCATAAAATTTTGTTCTTGGCTACGCGATTCCAGAAATTTCCTTGGATCGCGTATGATAGTGTATTTTCGTAACAGAAAGTTTTTCAAGTGCTTACGCGATCCAACTTCTTTCCAGGATCGCGTATCAATGTAAAAAATGAATATTTTAGTTTTGAAAAGCTCATTTTAGCTATGGTACTTTATTATAGATCAAGTATATAAATGGAGTAATTGTGGGACATTGTTAAAAGCGTAAAAAAAAAATGGTCACATTTTCGGGGTGCTTCATACGTATAATCAGATAATAAGCAACATGTTCGTCTCCTACCTATTTCTTCCTGAACTTTGACGAAATATCGATGAACACCATTGAGTAAAAAAGCATGGTGACCGTTTCAAACCATTTATAATGAGATCCTGTGAAAACAATGAAATAAAAAAAGGTGAAAACCGATCCTTGATCTAATCTACCTTTTATATATATATATATATATATATATATATATATGTATGTATGTGTGTGTGTGTGTGAAATGGGTGGAGATAAAAAAATGGTGAAAATAAAAAAAAAGGGTTCATATTTGATACTTTATGTGAAGTAAAAAAAAATAAAGGTTTACACAATTTTTTTTTATTTTTTTGTGAATATAAAATAAAATAAAGTCAAATCCATAAACAAAAACAAAAATATTAAGGTTCACAATTGAAAACTTAAAAACTTTTTGTGAACCCCAAACAAAAAAAAGGTTCACAATTGGAAAAGTTAAAAACTTTTCGTGAACAAAAAAAAAAAGGTTCATAGTTGGGAAAAAAGTTCACAATTGAAAAAGTTAAAAACTTTCCGTGAACAACAAAAAAAAGAAATATGGTTCACGGTTGAGAAAAAGGTTCACAATTGAAAAAGTTTAAAACTTTCCGTGAACCCAAAAAAAGTTAACGTTTACATTTGAAAAAAAAGATTTATAATTGAAGAAGTTAAAAACTTTTTGTGAACCAACAAAAAATTAAGGTTCGTAATTGAAAAAAAAGAGTTCACAATTGAAAAAGTTAAAAATCTTCCGTGAATTCAAAAAAAATTAAGGTTCACAGTTGAAAAAAAATGTTTTACAATTGAAAAAGTTAAAAATTTTCCGTGAACAAAAAAAAAAAAAAGGTTCATAGTTTTAAAAAAAGAGTTCACAACTGAAAAAATTAAAAACTTTCCGTGAACTAAAAAAATCAAAGTTCACAGTTGAAAAGGTTAAAAGTTTTCCGTGAACTCAAAAAAATTAAGATTTATAATTAGAAAAGTAAAAAAAAATTATATTAAAACTAAAGTTCACAAATCAAAAAATTAAAAATTTTGTGTGAGGAAAAAGAATTAAGGTTCATGATGAAAATTTATGTGAAACAAAAAAAATATAAGGGTTCACAATTGAAAACATACTTAAAACAAAAAAAAAATCACTAACTTAAAAAAAAGTGAAGCCAAAAGTATTTTCTTAGTTTTTTTATCTCTTTTATATATATATATATATAAAGGTAGAGGAGCTGAAAATTATTTTGTAACCCGTTTACGAAAACATGCTATCATCATATCCACGCCGCCTTTAAGTGCAACCCACTGATTATAAATTGAACATAAGTTTATTAGTTATTCATCAAGTCATTCGATCGATCTTATGCAGTTGTCGGTTTAGCTTTTGTGATGAAACATATATATGTATGATAAATAAAGGGGGTGAAGCTACGGAAATTTAAATGGAAAAAAATATATTATTATTTTTATTTGAGTGAAAAATTGAAAAAAAAAAATTACCTTGTAGAGTGTAGATCCGTTGGTTAATTAATTAATGGGTCTAAAATTGTCACATTTAATCGTAACGTAACCCATGCATCTAGTCTAATTAATCTGGCCTATTTGTGCAAAATTAAAATTAAAGCCAACTAAGAGAATCATAAAATATCTTGACATTCTTATCGATTTAGAAGCTAATAAATTAAATACCTTATTCTCATGAACCATGAAACTCGTGAGTAGTCACCCATATGGCCCCTCAAAGCTTACCAACAGAATTAAACTTGTGGTACGTACACCTTATTAGAATTAAAAACAGTACCATATATCTTATTGTGTAGTGTTTCTTGTTACACCAAGTGGCTTAAAATTACTACCTAGCACGTACACGGATTTGTTTTGCGTTTTCATTGTATGCAATTCGAAATTAAAAAATTTGTTTGTACCTCTTTGATTTTCTGCTTGATTACAATTCATTCGGAATCTTCCAATATGTCAATTTATATACATCAACTTGGGTTCATTATAATTCTTTCATGGTGTGGAATTTTGACCCACATCCCCTTCATATTTGCCATGCTTTTCTGACTTAAATATTGCATGAAATAGTCAAATTTAAATCGACTTCCATTTTGTTTAATGATAATGCATGTTAGATAAGTATCTCACACGTACTCATGTATTCATAATCTATCTATATACCGAGTATAAAAGGCTTTTTGAATTTCTTTTGCTATAAAAAGGGAATATAATTGATGATATAAAATCCGGATAATAGACAAATTCATTGTTATATTTTATGAGAATGTTCATATGAGTTACGTTGTTTTTTAAATATGTAATTAAGATATTGTACTTCTAAAAAGTTGATTAAATTGTTACTAAATTTTTAATCAAGTTCAGTTACAGAAACCAGGCAACCGATTACTCTTTGACATCCGGTTGTTCATGTCCACTTCACCATTTTTGTCCATATCACTTGTCTACGTCATGCCACACAATACAACTAGTACACGTATCAGTACCATGATTTACGAAAATATTTAATTTCATTACCGTACTTCAATGAAGATGTTCAATTTCACTTACGAACTTTCATAATGTGGACGATTAAGGTGAAAAAGCTGGTGACATGGAACTCAAACGTAACCAATCTCACCAGGGGCGGAGCTAGAAATTTTTAGAAAGGGGGCAAATTTTAATATTTTTTTTCTTTCTATCACGTTGGAAGATCAAAATCCGAAACTGACACTAATTACCTTACAAAAGATTATTTTTTTCGACAATTTTTTATTTTTAGGGGGTGACTGCCCCCACTGCCCCCTTCTAGTTCCGCCCTCGAATCTCACCGATTATAGCTGAGATATACATGGTTAACAAGTACAATACCCCAATCCAGGGGCGGAACTTGATCATTTATTTGGGGGGAGGGGAGCGAAAAATCAGTTCACATATCAAAATATTGTTATACAAGTATTAAATATTAATTTATAATTTCATAAACAAAAGGCAAATATTTATAGTACAGATCCTAAATCCAAATCGAGCTTATTTGCATGAAATATAAAGTTTGAGAGTCTTTTGGAAAAGGGTGATAACTTTTTCTGAAACGTGACTTTTGGGTGTCTTCTTCCCCATCAAACCACACCCCTTCATTTTTCACCATTAAAACAGAGCTCTCAGCTTACTACTTATTGTTTCATCAATATTTAATTTCCAATCATATAAAACGTATTTTCTATATCATTAAGCACTATTACCTATAACTGCTATGATTTCTATTTTTTTTCTTCTAAACTATTGGGCATAGTTAATCACTCAGCTTTTAGGGGGGGCGGGCACCCCTTCTGGCCCTCACTAAGATCCGCCCTTGCCCCAATTGCATATCAGATAAAAATGGTAATCTATATGTACATTTTTATAAAGTATAGTATCGAATTTAATTTGTCTATTACCCCAAGCAAGATATATGCTCCATAAATACCATTATATCAGGCAAATCATTAGCCCTTGACGATTCTTGTATGCTTCAAAAAGTCCTGAAATTAATAATTGTTTCTGGTTTACATATATCTATATTGTTTTCGTTACAAAAATAATAATAAAAATACTGTTAATCGATCAATCGATCCCATCGAATTACAATATACCGGCAAGAGGGGAGGAATTGAAGCAACGTACATAGAAAGCAGGCATGGAAAATGAAAGGTAATAATATTAATATGGGACTTGCTTTATTTGTATTTATTATAAAACAACTTGTCACCATATGATATTATTGTTATGATGATGATGATGATATATGTCTGTCTCCATCAATACAATTCAACAATACCCTCAACTTGCATGCATGCATGCATGGACTGAAGTAAACCAAATTATTGACAACCTTTTGAAGCATTAACTCACTACCTACAATTGTCCTCTTTCAAAGACAATTCAATTGCCTGAATATTCCACTTCAGATATTTCTTCCTAAAAATTGTTTGACGTGTCTAAATTGTATGTCTAAAAGTTTAAGCGAAACTCACGATATATATAGCGTATGTCTAATTACTAGATTTAAGTAAAATAAAGTATCCATCATATCTATCTATTATATATCTTATATATCAAAAGAAAAATATTGAGAGAATAAAGACCATTAGATAGAGATCAACAATTAAGATCTAACCCTTAATTTATTTCATGACATCATTAATCTCATTATTATGTGATTAAAAGACTAATTTACCCTTCTATATTTACAATATACACCCTACAATATTTACAATTATAAATCTTCTGCTTTTTCTTTAATTGTAGATAATTCTCCAAATATATTATAATTTAATATTTCTTATATAATTCAAACTCTTCATACAATTTTATTTATTTATTTTCTGAAAAAACTACAATAACTTATTTTCAATTCCAAAAAATTCATAACTTTATTCCATCAACTAATGATTGAACTTCATATACGACCTACTATTTTGAATCCTTATATCAATTTATAATTCTTGGATTATGGATTTCAACGGGCCGGTTTTCGCCGGGTTTTAGTGTATCTGTACACATACTGGTTTGGAATATTCGTACTGATACCCGACCAAAAACCCGTTGGGTACCCAATTAGTATTACCCATCGGTTTTTCATATTTATTCACGGATTTCGATTATCCTTATGTATGTAACTTTGGTGAAACAAAAAAAAAATTAGTTATTGAAAATACGACGCAAATTTGAAACACGGGAAAAAACGATACCGAATTACAAAATTTGAAATCTTAAACCTAACAATTTGATTTTTTAATTAATTAATTCAAAGTTTTGGTACATAATATAGTATTATTATTATTATTATTAAAGAGCAATACAAATACAAAATAAAAAAAAGTGGTATCATACATATCAATAATAAAACACGTATTAAATCCATATAACACATCCATTTAAGACATATCATAAAGTTAATCCGTAAATTTTACCGGTTTTAAACTAGTTATATATATATATATATAATATAATGGTCTAATTACTAGATTTAAGCATGTTTAATTAAGATAACTCTTTTTTCTATGTATTCCATGTATACTAATAAATTTGCAAAACCAAAAACAATGGAGTTGATAAACAAAAAAAAATGATGGTTACAACATATTGTATAACAGTTTCTGCATATAGTACAAATACATCATTGCATTATTTTGGTGTTTGAATCATTATTTTTGTTGTATTTATCGGCTCCTAAAAACAAAGCTTAAACATTATCTATATCTGATTCGTTATATACGTACGTAATGGAAACCAAGGGTACGTGCAACTAGTAACACACTAAATTTGAATGTTGACACTCACATCAAAATGACTAATTATCTATTAATTTATATATTTTGAATTTTAAATGCAAAAAAAATAAAAATAAATAATAATATTCATATTAGAATTTGACTTGACAACACTTATTTAAGTGTTGCTATCAATGTGCACATTACGCGTATAGGAAAATTAATTATTAACGTGTTTGTGTAATGGTGTTAAAGCTAGGTCGCGTTGCATTTGTGCTCCTTAGAACGACGATGTCATGCAGTTGTAAGTATTCTCATGTTCTTAATTGCAACTAACATGCATTTTAATTAATGTTTCTATACAAATACATACATTTTGTTTTCAAAGTTTATATATAGTTCCACGAAATATGATCGTTTGGTTGTGTAAATAATTGATGATCTTATCTTTGAAAGTTGAAACACTGCTCATGTAAATGTAACATAATTCATGACTCGGATTTGGTTGGTATTTTTCATTGTATACGGAACTATTGGACAACACATTAAATTCCCTTGCGGTACGTACGACATATACCTATATTGTATGGGCCGATTTCATAATTTTGAGTATTGATGAGCATGTACGATATTGACAACATGCAGTGTCCTTTTATATGATCGATGGAGTGTGACATCGAATTTGATAGGTAAACTTCAAACCCTAAATTTCCATTCTTAGCAAGAAAAACTACATAAATTAATCTAGCTTTTTAGGATATGTAACTACAATGCCCCATCTTCACCATCTTTATGAGTTTAATACGTAGATATTGATTGATTGATATGTTGCCTCTGTGATTATTTTAGTACACACTTTATATAGTAAAATAACATGAGTCAATGATAGAAATGTAACTAATCAATATTCCGTATAAAACAACTACAATAAAATATAGTTTTATCAATTAATGAATGCTTAAGTGCCTGAAAATGTATATAATTATGCGTTAATTTTCATTGTGTGAACGTAACTTAATTAATCTCCATTGTATGTACGAAACTATTTATTGATCTTCATTGTGTGTATATTTGTGAGTTGTCAACTTGTACATATGCTAAGTGTCGTCGTATAACTGAGAACACGTCGTAAATATACACACAATGGGGATCAATAAATAGTTTCGTACATACAATGAAGATCAATTTAGTTACATTCACACAATGAAAATTAATGCATAATTATATGCATTTTCAGGCACTTAACTCATTAATGAAATTTTAAAATTTATTTTTCTAAAAAAAAGCTTGTTTTGACATACAACCATATAACCTATCTTCTTTAATGGAATCTGTTGTGACCATTTCCTAAACATCACGCCTAGCAAACAATGTTTAGTTTTTTCTTATAAAATTGTATTGATCGAGGTGAGATTGAACTTTCTTAAAAGTTCTCTGTCAAGGTTTACATTTTATGTAAACTTATTATTTAATAATAATAATAATAATAATAATAATAATAATAATAATAATAATCTTTTTATATATATAAAACATAATACAATGAAGTAATCTGGACCTTAGATTGGTTTCATCCATAAAGATTTTATGATTAAAATTATTTCCTTCATTTTTTCAATTTTTATAATGTGTACCCATAACTATTGAAATTGACACTTCCAATACTTTCCTATTTTTTTAGTCCTTATAGTTTAAATATCATGACATTATCTATATTTTTATAAATAAACCAATTGTATTTTAAATATTTATATATATTGATTAATTACATGAATTTTTTTATCAACATTATTAAACTAAAATCTGGTCATCCATTTAGTCAAACAACCGTAATATCATGAATACGTTAAAATCGTAACTAAAATATTTTATGATTTTAACTAATAATCCCTTAAATAATATACATTAAAGTAAACAATAGACAATCATATGTCATATTCAACCATAATAACATTGTTCTATTTACTTTTTGTGATTCATGGATTTTATATTTTTACAAGTTTTGTTTAATGCATTCTAAAAAAAAAAACTTCAGTTTACTATAAAACTATTAAGTGATAGAGACCCTCTTGAAGATCATGAAACTTCAATAAATTTTGATGGTATTAAATTAAATGTACATTTTTATATTAAAATTTTATTTTTCCTTTTCATACACACATCTTTAAATTTATAACAACAAGTTTTAAATGTACTTGATAATAAATATGTTATCGAGCGTTTTATTGATTTGCTAAAAATTAACGCCTGCAAAGATCAAGTTGATGAATATGGATTATTATTATTGCTATTAAAAGTCTATTGTTATTGCTTATATATATGTGTATATTTGATCACAATAATGTTCGATTTGGATAAAAGTTTAGGTTTGAATTATAAAATACAGTTATTTGAGTTACACTAAATTCATAGTTAATTTAAGTTTTAAAAATTATTTTATAGGTTACAATAATTCTATACTATCTTCTTATTATATGCATATTACATTAATTAATATTTGACTATCCGTCTCTTCATAAAATGAGTAACATTTATAACTAAAATGTTTACAAATTAGATAATATATAATTTACAACCGACATGTATTTTTAATAACTTAACTTTAAAAAAAAATAAAAAACCGGAACCGTACCAAACTGATAGAAATATATGCTAGATGTTATTGGTTGACAATTATATTATATAAAAATCCGGTTCATGGTACAATTTCATTTTACTTAACTTTTTTATTACACAATTTATAAAATCAAATATCAAAACTTCGCGTTGTCACGGGACCTCACCTAGTAGTCGTCGTCGTCGTCGTCGTCATCATCATCATCATCATCATCATCATCATCATCATCATCATCATCATCATCATCATCATCATCATCATCATCATCATCATACGCTATTTTACAATAATTTGTTAAACCTGCTGGTACTAGATGTCGTCAAATATATCTTATATACTTAGTATAATAATAAATATCATCAATTTCCAGTCATACGTACAACGTAAATAGACCCACGACTTGCTTCAAATCTGTTACCCTACAAAATTTGGATGTATTATCTCGAATGACAACTTATAGCGTTTACTAAGAAGACCTAGATATATCGATGACAAAAATTGTAGTAGCATATATATTACGAGTATATATTATCTAGCTATAACGTGTGGACTTCTACACCATTTTATTTGGTTGTATCTACTTACCAAATACTTCATACATCTTTAATTTAACTCGATCTGTAGTATAAAGAATATATATACAGAAACAAAAAATATGCATCATATATTTTACTAGTATATATTACCTTTACAACTATATTAATTACTTACTACTTAATTAAATGTACATACAAATGTGTGATTCCATTCAAATGATCTTTTAAGTGAAAATTGTTTGAACATTGTGATAGGAATAGTTGTATTCTGTGTTGTGTACGTATCTTAAATTTTGGTTATACAGAACATGCCGCTACATCGATCATGTATAGTAGTAGCCAGTTAGCCATGCTTAGCTCGGTCGATCTTCCTATAACAACCCTGGCTAGCTTACCACAACCTATCCTACATTTTGGCTTAGGGTATATTTCTTAGTATTCATCAGTTGTCACAAGATTTACATATTCATATATTAAGTGGCGTTTGGTATTTTGTATATTAGTCATTGTCGATTTTTATGTGTATATGTAACTAATTAATTATGATGATGAAATAATTAAGAAGGTACGAGGGTATTCATTTCAATAACATTCTTTGGTTATAAGTTTTCTTTGCATATACGAAGTATTGCAAACTCAATTTACATTGGTCGAAATCAAATTATAAGGCTAGCGTATAAGTTTAATGAGCTATTTTTTTAAAATTATTATTATTTTTTTATCACCAATTGTTTTACGGTAAAACTCCTTGTGGGGCTTATATCTAGGGATGACAATGGATCGGATGATGCGATATTCACATTCATATCCATTCAAATATATTTGTCCATTACCACATACATATCCATTAAATTTCAATACATCCATTCATGTCCATAATTGTAAAAATGGGTTAATGTATGCCAATTGGATATTCAAAAAAATATTATAAAATTTTTCTAATATGTATTGTAACCAAAAAATATATATACTCCCTCCGTCCCATATCTATTGTCTATCTTTCCATTTTTGAATGTTCCAAAATAATTGTCCGCTTCTCATTTCAACCAATAGGAGGAGAGTTTAGTAGTGAATATTCTATTTGATTAGTTGAAAGTTGTTGCGATCCCACTTTTATTAAACTGTGTATTTTTTGTTAGTGGACAATAATTTTTGGATGGAGCGAGTATAACATTACATACGGAAATATAGTCACAAGAACGTTTGATAGTTGTCTTTAATGAAGCATAATTTGTTACAATTACAAGTAAACATATAATTGACAAATATAAATGTGTAATGTCTACGTTTATCGGCTAATTTCATAAGTTTTAATTGTCATCTATCGTGTATTGTGATTTCACTATATGACTGAAAGCGAATTTAGCTCGACGTGATATATTTATGCATTTGAATTTGCTATATAAATCTATGATAATAAAACTCATCAAATATACATTATATATTTTAAAAATTATGACTTTACATAATCAAGAATATCATAATAGTTTGTGGTTAATATGTATGTGGATATATGTAAATTTATATGTATTTATGCATGTATATATATATTGTATGTATATGTTTATGTACTTCGGGTGATAATGGATATATTCATGGGTGATAAGTTGTCATCCATATCCGATCCACTATTCATCCACATCTACATTCATATCCGCTATTCATCCATTTAGAATGTTCATATCCACCATTAAGTGGATGGATCAAATGTATATCCGGTGGATCGGATAACCGTTGCCATCCCTACTTATATCACATTGATTTGATCATGAGATATCGGGCGGCAAAAAAAATTCTAACAATATAGTATACGTTCCGAATTCAATAATAGTACAGTAAAGTAATTAGTTCTTAGAGCACCCACAATGTAAAAAAGCTTTTTCACATGCCACCTCAATTTCTTTTTATAAAAGCTTTCAAAAAAGTTTTCTCTCCAACGTAAAAAACTTTTTTGAACCAAATTAAAGGGGCAATATGAAAATTATATGACTAAAAAGCTTTTGATGTAAAGCTTGAGAAATCTCAACCCATTCAACAAATAAATTTTTACTCTAATGAATTAAGAAAAGTTTTTCTAATAAAGGTTTAGAAAAAATCTTTGTTGGAAATGCTCTTATAATAAGTTAATACTAAAATATCAATAGTACACTGCTTAATTAACATATTAAACTTGTAATTTGCTTATTGACTTTTCTGGAAAATTTAACCTACATTTACTCTAATTACATAAGCTTTTGAATTTTCTCTTTTCCAAATGAGGTACTTTTATAGTAGTACAACTTTCATATGGAACATTTATGTTTGTACAATTCTTACTAAATACAATAATAGTTTGACAACCAAAGCACAAAGTATCTTTATTATTATTTTACCAAAAAAGAGAAAAAGTTATCAATCTTTGAATATGAGTTAGAATACCAAATGATTATCGTGTATGCAACTTCAAATTTTATCTCTTTTTATTCTTGAAACGAATTTGTTTGTATTTTTAATATAATAAACTGATAATTGGATTTATATATTCAAGGGTTTATATTTTGATTATGTATAGAACTTTACACATTTTACTATTATATGTATCAAACTTCTAAACCTTCTATTGTATGTATTCAAGTTTTAAAACCATCTTTTGTATACATTTAACTTACTATTGTATTTATTGAACTTAAAAAAAACACGTCAATTTATGTAGCAAAAACAAGGCAAAAAGCATACAGTAGACGGTTTTAGAACTTGAATACACACAATAGGTTTTAAAGTTTGATACATACAATATAGTAAAATGTTTAAAGTTCGATACATAATCAAATAATAAACCCTATATTTAATTCAATATATTAACATAATAACATTAGAAGTGATAGATGTATTCTTATATCATAAAAAAATAATAAAAAATGATGACGATGAAATAAAGAATCTCAACGATCACACATGATTTCTACCAAAAAAAATTGATATGGTCTAAGATCATCTCTAATGAGGTTTTTTTAAGTTTTTCTCAAAACTTTTTTATCAAAATGTGTCATAGCTTTTTATATAAAGCTTTAGAAAAAGCTTTTAGCCCAATGATAAAAAGCTTTATAATACATGAACTCCAATAAATCAATATTAAACAATACAAAGAAATAGTATTTGGGGTACCAATGACTTGAGAAATCTCAAGCTTTTCAAAAAAAATTGCACTACAAAATGAAAAGCTTTTCCAAAAGCTTTTTATAAAGCTTTTTCAAATAGTAAAAAGCTTTGAAAAAAGCTTTACAAAAAACCTTATTGAAGATGCTCTAAGAATACTCCAATATATTAAAAAGGTACAAATAAAAATACAAGTTGTGAAATAAACTTTTATAATTGAACGCCTCCAGTTCGAAGGGGAAAATGAGTTATGCAATCAAATATTTAAGGGTAGAATGCAATTACTCTTATACTGTACGTTTATGATGAAGTAATTATGCTGAGTCGTTGATAAAAATATCAAGGGATAAGAATAACTACCCTTCTGTCCTCTCTCGTATCTAGACCTGTAAGCGAACTGAACGTTCGGCAAATTATTCGTGAACTGTTCGACGGGAAGTTCGTTTATGTTCGGTCGTTTCGTTATATGAATGAACATGAACAAATGTTTACGTTTGTTTAATTATATGAACGAAGATGAACACAAGTCTCGTTCGTTCATTGACGTTCGTGAACGTTCGAAAACATATTTGTGAATGTTCGGTTTAATGTCGTTTATTAACTAATAGTTTAATTAAATTAATACACATTTGTATATCATAATTTGATTTAAGATAAATTCTAAATATAATATATTATTAAATATATAGATAATTTCATCTAATAATATTAAACATCTGAATATTTTTACCTCACATTTCTCTCTCATATTTACTTCCACTCTCCCCCTCCATTAGTTCTAGATCTGCTACTCTTACCTACTATCGAACCAAGCAAATGAGTTTATCTTCAGGTTGTGATCGTTTTGTAATGTTAAATATGCATTGTAAAGTTTCAAGTTCTATAATATACATATGTAGATGTGTATGTATACGTTCGTTTATGTTTGTTGATATTCGTTTAAGATATTAATGAAGAAATGCATTAAATTATGTGTTTGTTTGTGAACAAACAATTTTTTTTAGTAAACGGACATGAACAACAAAATCCGTTCGCTTATCCGTTCGTGTTCAGTAATTTATTCCTCAAAACCTTAATGAACGAGCACGAACAGACCCGTTCGTGTTCGTTCGTTTCATTTACAGGCCTCGCCTCGTACCCCTCTAATGTAGCACCCCCAAATTTATAATGCAGCGGAAGTCAACACGGGGCGCTACTAATCAAATATCATAACACATAATCACAAGCAAACGACCTCTAAATGAGACGTTTGTAGAAAATAGTTACATTTCATAGTAAATCATTTGAAAACATATTGTTTTCGGTACAAAATTTGTAATTTCCTAGAGTCCATACGTAAGGCGGAAGATTCTATTACATAATCGAAATATACAAAAGATAATGCTAAGAATCTCCGTTAAGGCAGTTATGTTGAAATCAAGCGACTCTAGCAATGTCCGGGAGTAATCCTACTCCGTATGCGTACCTGAGAATACATGCTAAAAAGGTCAACACGAATGTTGGTGAATCTCACAGGTTTGCAAGTAATATTAGATTTTGAACACAAGATTTTATCAGTGGTGCCCGCAGGCGTAAATCAAGTATTTGCAATCCTGCAAATGTATGTAAGTTTATACCATTGCCATGAGGCTCATAACCGAAGCTCAACCCGTAAGTAATAAGTTGCCCCTGCGACATGCTCGAAACTGAGCAATCGTAAGTAACGAATGATAGTCGCCCGTTTATACTGAACGGTTCGTGGTAGCGCTACTACCCCGGGCGGGGAGGGTCATTTCCTTAATGGATCCATTAACTAGTGTTCGCGCTTAAGTCCATAACTAATGATGTATGATGGAGGGACTTCAGTAAATGGTAAGTAACTCATGCAATCCCGTATAGTAAAATGAGTAGTTCGGTACTTGTGTTCAAGAAAAGTAAGCAATGTATCTCACCCCGTAAGTAAAACAGTAAAAGTGGGGTTGTAAGACTCACCTGAGTCTAGCAAGTACGTATGTGAAATCAACCAAGTAAAGTGGATGTAAGTCCGTGTATCGGTTCTCAGAACCCTGCAACCTTCTGGCGTCCGAAACGCACAAGGTTGTAAGTAAACAAGTAAATAAGTTGGTGTCTTAAAAGATCACCCATGCTAGTTGTCCACTCAACTAGGAAATGTCCAAGTGTTTGTTTAGTAATCCGTTTGTAATTTGAAAACAAATATGGCCCGTTGGTGACGGTTTGTAATAATAATCCAAAGTGTTATTATTATATGTATCGTTGTATCAGGTTTCATTATTTGTAAGTATTCGACACTTAGTGTGAAACGTATTTACAAGTTCCTGGATGATGGGGGTCCGAGGGCAGAGCCCCTGGTAGCGGGGTCCAAGGGGCGGCAACCCCTGGCGGAGTCCAAGGGGCAGAGCCCCTGGCTGGGGTCGAGCTGCCAGGTCAGCTTGGAAATTTTTTATTTCTACTACATTGTTTTGGTGAAAAACGCACATGGACTTGGAAAATTTCAGGTCTCGACACTTAGTAAAATATGTGTTTTCTTGGTTCTGTTTCATGCGACACTACGTGCGACATAAGGCTTGTGTCGCTAGGTGCGACATAGTCTATTGTGTCGCAGATCATATATGCGACATAAGGGCTTGTGTCGCTAAGTGCGACATCCGCAATTTATGCGACATAAAATGTTGTGTCGCTATATGCGACGGAAATAGGTTTTGCGACATAGTGTTTTGTGTCGCTAAATGCGACATCCGAAGGGTTTGCGACATAGTCACTTGTGTCGCTATATGCGACATAAGTGGGGGTTTAGCGCATAAGGGCTTGTGTCGCAGGTGGCCTGGAGTCTCTGCGACACAATGAGCTGTTGGCCGGAATTTGAGCCAAAAATATGTTTTCCGACGATCGTTTGGTGCAATTCTTTTACCCAACCCATATTTGGACATTTCAAGCTTAGACAAAACATAAAATGTAAAAATAAGTGAAATCGATGGGTTTCGGAATTTTTTCAGGAACTTACAAGTTTGTGCGAGGAGAAATCGAAAAGATGGGAAGGTAGATCGTGATGCGGTGGTTCTTTTCTTCCAAACGGGTGAGGTGATCCGATGTTATTTCGTGGTAGTAATTGGTGATTTAGTGAGGTGGTAGTGTGATGGTAGTTTGAGAGAAAAAGAGGAAGGGAGAGAGAAAGAAAAGTGAGAAATGAGGAGGGAAGGGGAGGTGGTGGGGTTTTGATGAAAGTCCCATTTTCAGTCTCCGCAATTGTGTTCCGTGCGGTGTTCGTTTTCCCGATCGTTTAAACGTTTAATTATTTTTATATGTGTTGAAATGTAAGTTTTAGAATATAAATAATTATTCAGTATTCTTATTTAAGTATTTCGCCAAATACTTTATATTTTAGCTATAAAACGTATATAACTTGGCTATATTTCGATTGTTTGCGCATTTAATGTTTTAAGTCGCATAGGCATTTATTTACAGGATACGAAATAATTAGAGAATATTATCAAAATAATATTTTGGATATAATAGCGTTATTATATAATGTTATATTATTTAACAAAGTTGTTCACCAACGTCCGTATTTAATTGAACCGAATTACATTCGATTTAAAGAGCGTACGATTTAATCAAATCGTATATTTGTATATAGTAATCAATATATATTCCGATACATTAATTAGCCTAACACAAAACTAATTACCTGTATTAATAACTGATTAGGTACTAATCACTAGTCTTAATTTGCCGAGTGTTACATCTAAGTCTCCAAATCCTTTGATCTCCCACCTATATGTTAAATAAATAAGTAAAGATAAAGTAATAAAAGTGTGGGCATATTTATCTTGTTTTACGAATCAATATTATTAAACAAGTGGCGAACACACTTGCACTACGTATATTAAATCTATCAATTTTGTTTATGGATACCCATGAATATAACAGATGCAGATACAAAATCCTAATTATATTTAGTATCTATATTTATATAGTATATTTAAAATTATAATTATAATAATATTTAAAACTTCTAATTTCGTAACTTTAATTTTAATTTTAAGTAGCAACTTGCACCCTCGTCTATTCGCTTCCCACTTCTTTCCAGCCTCACGACCCCACATGAGTACACGACTAATTGACCATAAGAAAAAAGAACTACACCAAACATATTTGCAAAATGAACCCTAAAGAATAACAAAATGTTACAAAACATTAATACTTCTTTGTTTCTTACAATTCTGAAACCCTAATAAATCCATCTCATTGTTACTTCTCTTTCCATTACAACTACTCACACTTGAAATGTCAACTCCGAATAATCGTAATATCTGAACCGGTTCAACAAGCTGAACCGGTTGAACCCCTGATCCGGTTTTTGATTTCCAGTCAATGTAAAGCTTCTTATCTTGATCATCCGGTCCAGTTGAGCTTTGAAAACTAACACTATCACCAGCTTTTAAGTTTTTCTCTTTCACAAACCGGCTCCAACCTTTCGTTAAAACGTAACTTTGACTACTATTCCAATATGAGTAACGAAATCGCCATACTTTCGAAGTATTATCTTCGAAATGTAAAAGAACGCCTTTTGAAGTGCTGCCTTTCTGAACCGGGAAGTGTTTTTCCGCATGCTGTTTAGGTATCACAAGCCGGTTCAGTTTTCCAACGTCACTAGGAGTAACAACTTTCTGAAAAAGATGCTCACGTGGCTTACCCAACTCGGATGATTTATCTAGCCCGCTTTCTGACATGTTTTTGAGTAACGTGTTGTTTCTTTTGCTTTGCTCTAGTTCATCATTATATGTATGTTTTCTTAACATATCAACGATTTCTCCTTTCGAATGAGAGCTCAAGAAACTGGCTTCCACTGTGGCTGCTTTTTTGTCCGTGACAATTTGTTTAAAATTTGTAATGGCGTCACGGCCACGAAAGCGTTGCACGGCTATATCGTACGCCTTAGCAGCTTCTTCTTCCTCGTTGAACGTACCGAGCCACACTCGTTGATGTTTCTCGTAGATTTGAGCTCCCCACCGGCCATTCGGTTGTGGGACCACGCCTTTGAATCGTGACGATGGTAGTTTCTTCGACGTTTCCTCCGCCGGTGATGTGGCGGTTACCGGTGGAGAAACGGTGGAGATTGTTTCACTTGTTGTATGATCTTCTGAGAAACTTGAATCCATTTGATAAGGGAGGATTGAAAACTAGGTTTTTTGTTTAGAGAGAGAAATGAAAAGGTAATGAAATGGGTATGAAAGAAAGGGTGTGTGTATATATAGGGAGATATTTACATATATCAAAACTTCATGTTGGTAGTTGTTGATATTATTTTTATTTCATGTTGTCATATAATAAAATCCTAGTTGATATATTTGTGTATTTAATAAGATGTACACATGGAGATGAGGCCAAAGTTATGTAGGTATGAACCTGGAAGCTTCCTAAAATATTTATTGAGGAACACATAAAATGTATATAGTTGGATTATTTATAACTTGTGATTAATAGTAATTCGACATGTAGTATTTTCATAATATACTATTTACTATATATATATAGTAACAATATAATAATATTTATATGTGATCAGTAGTTGGCAATGTGGGGCAGATCGAGTATAGTGAAGACATGGAGGGTTCCAAGCCCCAATGCTCCACGAGCTGAATATATACTTATACGGAGTATATGTATAGTTGTATATATACTACGAAATTTATTATTAAAAATGACGGAGGATTAATATTAAAATAGTTTGTTGAAAAAAGTTCATATATTTAATCCAAGTGACACTAGACTTTCCATTGATCACCGCCACCACCACCATCACGTTTTGAGATAAATTATTAGTAAGTTGATTATGATGCCTTTTTGAGATAACTTGTTTGTTTAAGTTATTACTCCCTCCGTCTCAAAATTATAGTCCATCTTTTCTTTTTGTAACGTCCCAAAATAATTGTCCACTTCTCATTTCAAGTAATAGGAAGAGACTATTGTGGATGCAGATTCCATTTGAGTGGTTGAAAACTGTTGTGGTCCCACTTTTATTAAATTGTATGTTTTTTGTTGGTGGACAATAATTTTGAGACGGAGGGAGTAATTAAAAGTTGAGCTTTTCTTAACCTTATGGTTGTCTACTTGTTGGAAGATTGGGAATTGGGACCCAATGTAGATAGTGTTAATTACTCCCTCCGTCCCATTACAAATGTCTACTATTTACTTTAATTTTTTTTTTTTACAAATTTGACCATAAATATTTTTGTTTGTGTTATATAATATTTTATGCAAAAATGTAAAATATATGAATAAATTGGGTTTTAAATGTATTTTCATTGATATAGTTTTCATCAAGTATTATATAACACACAAAAATATTTAAGGTCAAAGTTGAAAAAGGAAGACTTCATAAAGTCAATATTGGACATTTTTAATGGGACGGAGGGAGTAGTATTCTCTCTCTCCCATTACATGCAAGTGTAGGTCATGTATTAATTTTATTAAGTCTTTCTTTTTCAATTTTGATTTTAAATACTTTTGTTTGTAATATAATAATTGATGCAAAATATATGAATACATGAATTGGGTTTTAAATGTATTTTCATTGGTATAATTTTCATCAAGTATTATATAACACAAATAAAATATTTAATGTCAAAGGTGAAATAGAAAGACATTGAAAAATCAAAACATGATACTTATAATAGAAAGAAGGTAATATTTCATACTATCTGATATTGAGTTTTAATTCAATCTTAAATTATATATAACAAACATGTCATAATATCATCAAAATTTCAATTAACCAATGAAATTCTTTAATTATATCCAATTAGCTAAAATTTAAGTTATTATGATGTCATTAATAATAATTATTATTTTAAGTTTTGTGTTAATTATTATAATTATATTATTGTTATATCATTATCATATCATATTATTAATGAATTTCTTCTACGAAGGGATAAATACAAACACGACAGATTACCTGTAGCGTATTAGTTTAAAGTTAATTAGGATACTTATAAAAATGTTTGTTACTATTTTTAAATTATGATAAGCATACTACATTAAATTTTGTACATATTGTTCTGTAACCATAGATTATCATAAACATCAGTTATTTATTTAATTATATCTATCTATATTTATAAAACATAGATTTTTCCTTTCTTTTTATACATGCCACATCATATCATTACTTTATTTTAAAACCCTTCTAATCATGCCAAATCGTGAATCTAATTTTTCCTTAAAAAATCATAATTTTTTTCTTTATTTTTTAACCATGTCATATCATCTCATTATCTTTTTCTAAAACTCTCATAATCATATTAAATCATCAATTTAAAATTCCCTTACAAATTCATAATTATATTACTAACACTTTCATCTTAAAAATTTACAAAAATGAAAATTTATTAACAAACAGCTATGCTCTATTTTCTAAAAAGTCATAATTCAATGTTATTATAATTTATTATAAAAGTTTTCAATTTACTTTTTAACCATTTCACATCATTACCTTTTTTAAACCCTCCTAATCATGTCAAAACGTCAATTTAATTTTTTCTTAAAAATTTATAATTTTAACACTTTCATCTTAAAAAATTACAAAAATTTAAATTATTTAAATTCACCATACAAATTACGTCATAGCATTACCTTATTTTAAAACCCTCCTAATCATGCCAAATTATCAATTTAATTTTTTAATGTTATTATAACTTATTATAAAACTAATCAATTTGCTTTTTAGCCATTTCACATCATTATCCTTTTTAAAACCCTCCTAATCATGCCAAAACATTAATTTAATTTTTCCTTAAAAGTTTATAATTACGACCACTTTCATCTTAAAAAATTACGAAAATTTAAAGAGTGAGGTTCCTGGGAGAAGGGGTAAAAGTGAGGGATGGAAGAGAAGCCAATGAGGAGGTGATAAGTGTCTCCTCAATTCTTCACCTTTTTTATTCATTTCCCCACCTTTTTTTTCATTTCTTCACTTTTTTTTATTCAATTCTCCTTCTTTCTTCATTTCTCTACTCTTTTTTTTCTATTTCCTTTTTTTAATTTATTTTTATTAAAAAAATTTATTATATAAAAAAAAGATTTTAAACTTAAAAAAAAAATCTTAAACATGTAAAAACTTCAATAACACTTTTGTTAAAAAAAATAATTAAATAAAATTTGCTAACATTTTTCTAGAAAAATTATCACTTTAAAAATCTAAAAATTAATTTTTAACTTTTATTCCTGTTTAGTTTTTTTTTTCTTATATAATTTTCAAATATGTGACGCACTAGATATTATATATAGCGATGCACATAAATATAAAAAATAAGATGCAATAAAACTAAATTATTATTGTGTTCACCAACATTATAAGTATGATACACTGATTTCCTGAATATGTTGCATCGAGTATTTAAATATAATGCATCAACTTTCAAAATATACTATAAAACATCGTTATTGAATTAAAAAGTGGTGCATCATATTTATAAAACATAGTTCATCATAGTTATAAAACATAGTTCATCATAGTCATAAAAAATTGTGCATCGATTGTTTAAAAATATCATGTATTGACTTTCAAAATGTACTATAAAATATCGTTATTGAATTAAAATGATGGTCTATCATAGTTATAAAATGTGCATCATAATTATAAAATATGGTGCATCATAGTTATAAATATGACGCTCCTAGTTTTAGATATACGATAAATATCATTAGTGTATAAATCTTGGTGCATCATAGTTATAGAATATGGTGCATCATAGTTATAGAATATGGTGCATCATAATTTCAAAAAGTGATGCATCATAGTTATAAAACATGGTTTATCATAGTTATAAATAATGGTGGATCGAGTGTTTAAAATATCATGCATTGACTTTCATAATATACTATAAAACATTATTATTAAATTAAAAGGTGGTTCATTATAGTTATAAAACATGGTGCATCATAATTATAAAAATATAGTGCATCATAGTTATAAATATGACGCTTTGACTTTTAGATATACGATAAACATTATTAGTGTATAAATCTTGGTGCATCACAGTTATAAAATATGGTGCATCATAATTTTAATTGTACGATACATTGAAATTATAATTTTATTATATTAGAATTTATTTTATTAAAAGTATGAATACGGTGTATCAAGTGTTATTTTTTTTTTTTTGTAAAACTATATATAAAATTGTATTTACATATAATAATTTAAGGTAAAACAACTACAGAAAAAAGGTTGAAAACGCGAAAAAAACCAAAAACAATTATAAACAAGCCGTGAAAAAGGTTAACTGAAAAGGCTGAAAAACGTAAAAAAAAAAAAAAAAGGCACAATAACAAGAACTCTAAAAAATGCAAAAAAATAAAAAAATAAAAAAAAAAAAAAATTAATTTTTTTTTTAATACGAAAAAGTAAAAAAATATATATAAAAAAAATAAAACTAAAAAAATTTAAGAAAAAAATGGAGGGGAAATGATAATGATGGAAAAATGAAGAAGGTGGAGAAATGAAGGAGGACACTTGTCACCTCCCCATTTGCTTCTTTCCATTCTCTCCCTAAACCTCTTCCTTACAAGAACCAATATCAAATTTAAATTATTTAATTTTTCCTTTACAAATTACATCATAGCATTATCTTATTTTAAAATCCTCATAATCATGCCAAATCATCAATTCAATTGTTCCTTAAAAAATCATAATTTTTTCTTAATTTTTTAACTATGCCACATCATCTCATTCTTTTTTTCTAAACCCTTCTCATCATGCAAATCATCAATTTAATTTTTCCTTTACAATTTTTTAAACTTACTCGAACTCGAGTCGATCTCGAACCGGATAATTAGAAAACGAGTCGAACTCGAGCATCCTGATATTCGACTCGATTCGGTTCGTTAACAGCCCTAATTGCAGCGGTGAAGATATTAACAATGCTCAAAAAGTATTTTATTTATGTTCGTATATTGTTTTTATATGTACACCTTATAAATTTACTTTATAAAGTCTTTTAAGTTTTGCTAATAATTATATGAGCATGTATTTTAAGACTAATTGTTATGTAAAAATAAAGAAGTGGTAATTTTTAATCAGTATTTATTATGGATCATGAATATATCAATGTTGGTAGTTTCTATAGTTAAGAAAGGTTAGTTTAGGTAATGTTATCAAATATAGGGGTATCTATGTCATTAGAGTTTCTTGAAATTGTAAGGTCACAAAGAAAATGTTTAAACAAATTATAAGGGTGAATGATATATATATATATATATATATATATATATATATATATATATATATATATATATATATATATATATATATCCTCATGGGGTAATCTGGGGCATGATCTTGGATCGAGTGCATCTCATTCGAGCCATGCTTCTTGAAATGCTGACCAATTAGTTGATCTATCTATATGCCCATGGCCACCCTTCTATGGCTCTTTATCTTTCTCTTTGTAATACTATGTGACGACTGACGACCATTCATACGTACGTGTATATGGTTCTTTAATTTCCGCGAGTATATACATAAATAGATGACATTGATAATTGCAGGTCTCTGAGGATGGGAGGGTCGATGGACAAGTTAGATGAGGCACGGATCACCACCACCACCATCACGTTTTGTATGAAAAATTGAGATATATATTAATAATAAGTTGATTATGAAGCCCTTTCGAGTTTATATATTATTTATTAATTAACTTTTTTGTTTGTGTTATTAAAGTTAAGCTTTTCTTAATCTTGGTACCCAAATCAGATGGATTAGACTATTCAGATCCAATTCTACATAAGCACTTTTTTCAGTTTGCTAGTTTGTTTATATAACCAAAGCCGTCAAAAAATGTATTTGTCTGTCTCCTTTGTGCAATTTCGTTCTAGCTTAAGTAAATTACATGCATCGTGGCAAATAAAATGATCAATTAAGCTCCTATCAAATTGGGTTTCAAGGCAATTGAAACACAAAAAAGTACGTGACGTTGAAAAAAAAGGCAAAATTAAGGTACGGTACTTTTACCTGTTAAAAGAATAATATTTCAAACAAGTAGTCGAAATATATATCAATTCTGTTGAAGTGTTGAACCATAAGTTTTAATCTTAAAGTAAGCCTGTTGCTTGCATAATGGAGAAACTTGTAAGTGTATTATTAATCAAAATTATCAGTTTCGTAATCTGATCAATGCTCGGTTCTTTTATTGGCTATTCAAGTCAATTATTTAATTTTAATATTTTCAACTGGTTTTAAATTATCTTATGTTTCATATCTAAATCTAAATGACAATATGACTAGATCGTATGATAGATGTATCTATCTTAATTTAGAAGATTATAATTATCAATGAGACCACGATGAATGTGTTCTTTCATTTCCGCAATAGTCATGTGTAACGTTTTCAGATTTTTTGTTTGAATCTGTTAGTTGAAAACTACCACTCCCTTCATCCTACTTTTATCGTCTTTCAATATTTTTAGTTGGATTTAAGACATGTAGTGTAAATGTCAGTTTTAACCTTAAACGAAGGTAGAATTGATATTTGACCGGTCAAATATGTATTTACTAGAGAGTTCTAAGTGAAAGGGATGTAGCAGTTATTTATCAACACATGGGAATATAACTAGAATGGGTTCTTGATACAATACATGGAATTAGATGCTCATGAATCATGAGCATCATACACATTCATGTACCGATCATGATGGTGATTGTACAATTAGATACGAAGATTACAAAAAGAATCTTACAGGCAACTGTAGTACAGATTAGTCTTCCCTGCAAATATTTCTTTTTTCTTTATTTTGTTTGAATGTTATACTTTTACAATTATTTTATATCAATGAGACAGATTATCCACATATTAAATATATTTTGTTATAGTTGACTCCCAAAAGTCTTCCATGATAACAATTGTTTTATTTTTTTCCCCAATCTTGAATAGTCTTTCAATTCAATGCTCAACTCTTGGTGCCCAAAGTACAAGAATATATAAAGCACTACCTACTATGTTTAAGTTGCTAAACACATAATCAAGATCTAATTACCATATTATTGTATTCCAAGTCAAAATATGATCCACGACTCCACGTACGTACACCATCTTATAAAAAGTCTATGTAATGAAATATTGTGGTCACTCAAGAAAAATACTATTCGCCTGGATTGGAATTGCTTCGTTGATAAGTATGATCGACATAGACATCTAGATGATAGTTTTGATATGAAATTTATGCAACATGGAAGTATTTCAAAATTGATACATCATATACATCTTAACAAAATAAGGCATCAGGATGGGTGTACCATTGCTGACCACCTATTACATTAGGTTAGTGATGATTCTAACTAAGTTATCTTAAACCAAGAATTACAGATTATGTTTTAAAAATGATGTTAATTAATATAGTAGAGTAAGGTTCAAATGAGTCCATGATTTTTACGTGAGACTAAGGGAACCAATGATATCATGCCGCATTTACAAAGAGAATGTTTCATACTACAAAATCCATTTACCCCTAACATCAATTATCTCACAAACGACAAATCAAAAAATCATGAAACTTGCACCATATTTTTCAGCATTTTATCCTCTTCGATTTGCCGTCCTTCAAGGCAACCTTTCGATAAAAAAAAAATTGGGTTTTTTGATGGGTTTTATAAATTAGTAACACATGTGTTAGTGATTGATTGTACATTTTATTTACGGTTATGTTTAGGGTTAGGATTTAGTAGGGTTCATGGTTTAGGGTTTAGATTTTATGTTTTAGTAGGGTTTAGGGTTTATTAGGGTTTAGGGTTTAGTATGATTTATGGTTTAGAGTTTTATAAAGCGTTTAGGGTTTAGGGTTTGGGGTTTAGGGGTTAGGGTTTGGGTTTTGGTGTTTCGGGGAGAAACCCCAAAACCCTAACCCTCAACCCTAACCCCTAAATCTCAAACCCTAAACGCAAGACTGTAACACATGTGTTAGTAACATATGAAACCCACAAAAAAAATGAAAAAAAATAAAATTCGTCAGAAGTATGCCTTGAGGGACGGCAAATCGAAGAGGATAAAACGCTGAAAATTATGGTGCAAGTTTCATGATTTTTCGATTTGTCGTTTGTGAGATAATTGATGTTTGGAGTAAATGGGTTTTGTAGTATGTAACATGCTCTTTGTATATGTGACATGATATCATTGGTTCCCTTAGTTTCAGACAAATTTTTAGTCCCATTTGAACCTCACCCTAATATAGTAATATCCTACTATTACAAGCTGTTGAAGACGTTGAGAGTACTTCATTTCCACATGCATGATTAAGCAATCAACGATTAATTCATTATTAGTAATTAATTATTAATATCCCAATAGCTAGGTTTGAATTTGAAACATAATATATAACTTTGTAAATGTGTGTAACTAATTTTGACCAAGTTATAAGTCAACTTTGATCATTCAAAACGCTCTCTCATCACGTTTTTGATCCCCAACTCCCCGTAATGTTGGCAAGTAGCCAACTCTCATTTTGCCTATTTTTTTACAACCATTTGTAATTTGTTTAATAACTTAATTACTACTCCTATTATAAGTCTAATCCATAAAATATATATCAATTACTCAAGCAGCTGGTGTGTAATCATATCATATCATAATAGGTTTTCGACTGTTCAAACTTATGATTTTATTATTTATAAGATCACATCATGTCATTAGATAACAAGTTTTATAATACGCGTAACATTCGAAATAAGATGGCAAAACAATTACCTCGATTAACTGCGAACAACATTATCAATTAGTATAGAAAATATACGCAAGCTAAAACTTGTGTATAAATTATAATAACTTTATAAATGTAAGAAGATTAAAGAATAAAAAGATTAAATTAAATTATTGAAACATAACAAATTTGAGATAAATCGAGAGAAAATAGTTGAACTTGGGAAGGTGGACTTGTAGTAGATTTTGTACCTTTTTTTAAAGAAAAGGCCATCAACCCACCTTCTACATTTGACAAAGTACACCCACACCCCTAAAGTTTAGATTCTAGTGAAATTAACCTAGTGGCTACTGCGTATTAGTTTATGGTATTTTTCTCGAAAGTCTCCTATATTTCAAACTTTGATTTGGGGTCGAAGTTAATTGGTTTTCTATTTTAATGACCGTCCTAGCATAACACGGTAAAAAGAAAGTATGTGATGTGATTATCCATATCAAGCTGTTAGTTGTTACTCTCTTCGTCTCATTACAAATGTCTACTATTGACTTTCTGAAGTCTTTCCTTTTCAACTTTGACCTTAAATATTTTTGTTTGTGTTATATAATACTTGATGAAAATTATATCATTGAAAATACAATTAAAATCAAATTCATTCATATATTTTACATCAAATATTATATAACACAAACAAAAATATTTATGGTCAAAGTTGTAAAATAAAGACTTTCAAAAGTCAATAGTAGACATTTATAATGGGACAGATGGAGTAATAACTAACCGTTTGAATAAAACAAGTAGTTGTTATTATGTAGTACATCAATCCCAAAATAATTGTTCATTCTTGACTTTTTAAAGTTTTTTTTGTTTTGTTATATATAATACTCGATGCAAAATATATGAATGGATTGAGTTTTAGATGAATTGTCATTGTTATAATTTCCATCAAGTATTATATAACACAAAAATATATAAGGTCAAAGTTGAAATAGATAACTTCAAAAAATTAAAACTGGACAATTATTTTGGGACATGTAGTATTATTTACTATTTATATTATGTGTATAGTTGATAACTTTTAAACATTGTACATGAAAAAAATATGGAATTCAAAACAAATTGTACAATACTGGGCAAGTATATCGATTTTTATGATTGTGAGAGATCAATTAATCAATTTTTACAATAAAAAAAGAAAAGAAAAACAGTTACATACTTTAATTTTTATGATTGTGAGAGATCAATTAACCAATTTTTAAATAAAAAAAAAGAAAAGAAAAAAAGTTACAGACTTTAAGGTTGTTATTAAAGTCTTTTGACATGTATAATTCCATGCGTTAATATTTGTACTCATTGCAAACTTAATGTGGCTGTTAACTTCTAATTTTAGTTAAAATACAATAACAAATATGTTTTGTATATAAAACCTTTCGAGCACATGGTACGCACACATGTGGCATCAATGTTCTCCATTGAGAACGCCGTGCGGCGGCGTTCTGGCACACCGTGCCGGCGTTCTTGCCGGCGTTCTCACAACGTTTTGGGCTCACGTTCGTATCCAGACGTTGTTTTCGTTCAGTGTTCTTTTTTTTACCACATCACAAAATCTTCACTTTTAACATTCTCCAGAACACTGTTCAGAACACTGTTCCCCACACCCTGTGTTCTTAGAAACAATTAGTCAAATTTTAGATTATTTGGTGTATTTTAGTCTTCTTATACGAAACTACGAAAGTAGTGAATCTAGTTTTAACCATCATTAAAGCCCAATCAAACTTGTGGATTGGGCTTTACAAACCAATAAGCCCTTTTCTTTTTTGGGGTTTAAGACTTAAAATCTTTGTAATCCTTTCTAAAATAATCTGAATTTACTTTATCCCCTTCCAATTTGAAGCTGCAATGGCTTCTGTTGCTGCTTCTGTTGCATCATGTTTTCATGGAGATAATAATAATTTATCTGCTTCAAGTTCCTCCCTTTTCTCCAGGAATACACTTAATTTCTCCCCGCATATCTCAGGTAAACTTACACAACAACATCTCACAGTCACAATTGCATATCTGTACACATTTTTGCTGTGTGTATATATGTGTGCCTGTTTTCGGTGTTCTTCAACCTGAGACTAATTTTTGTTTTTGGGGTTCTATATTGTTGAATTTTTGTTCATACCCTTTGTTGTTAGATGTATCTTTTCATTTTGTGGGGATTTTGTATATGTTTACATATGTGTTATGTGTAGCGTAGGTTGGATGTGTTTTGCATCAAATGTTACCTATTTTTATTGTTATAATTTTTTCTAAATTTCAGAACTTCTGTAACTTTATGTATTTAGTTCTAGAATAAGAATTTAGTTTCAAAGGAGTATTGTTTTAATTTTAGACTTCTATACAGTAGAAACATAAAAATCACACTGCATATGCTGCTTTAGAGTATTATCATTAGATATAACTGGTTGATTTACATCTGGGTCCTCAAAAGTTTTTGTATATCATTTAGGATATAGCAAATACTAGGTAAACAAATAAACTTTTTGTGTGTCAATGTGAATATATATGGGATGATGGTAGTACTACACTACTACATCTTATTTCATGTTTTTTAGCTTTTAGATATGATTCATCCATTAAGCATTTACTAGCTTATGATTTAAGCGATTGGCTGTTCTTCAGGTTATGATTACAATCGTAGAAAACAATTCATCGTTTTGGCGAAGAGATTATCCGGCTTGGAGGAGGCCATGAGAATAAGAAGGTATGTTGGATTGATGAATTTTTGTGATAGGACTAAAATGCCCTTCACGTATGCTGAAATATCATTGGGATTATTTTTGAGCTAAGTTCTTATTGTGTGCTTGGTTACCATTTAAGTTGTCAGATAAAGTTTCTTGATTTATCATTTTTGAACATAAAGGGAACGTGAGCAGAACGGTTCAGTGTCAGTTAAACGTAGGACACCATTGAGGCGTTTAAAGGTATCACCACGTCTTCCTGTGCCTGATCACATACAGAAGCCTCCTTATGTAAGCTCGAAATTGTTGCCAGAGATTGCAAGCGAGTTTCAAATTCATGATGAAGAAGGCATTGCTCGCATGAGGGCAGCTTGTGAGCTGGCTGCTAGGGTTTTGGAGCATGCGGGGACTTTAGTTAGGGTAAGAACTTCAACTAATCTGCAAAGTATACTGCTTTTCGGTATTTAGGTTTTTAAATCTGTGGTTTTGTAGGTAATAATCTGCATATTATGATATCAAGTCACGATAATTCCGTTTTAGTGTCAATAATCTTAAAGAACCCGATTCTATTGGCTAAAACTTTTAATTTTCATGTTCGAGTTTGCCTGCATTTTAGTCATCTTTAGGTGTAATCTTTTGGAACTTTGGAAGAGTTCATGTCTAGGCAATATGTACATTTGAAATGATAATTTGCCTATGAAAATTTATGATCTTTTCCGTGTTAGCCATCAGTGACGACAAATGAAATTGACAAAGCAGTGCACCAAATGATTATAGATGCTGGTGCTTATCCTTCACCTCTTGGTTATGGGGGGTTCCCAAAAAGTGTGTGTACATCAGTCAATGAGTGTATGTGTCATGGAATACCCGATTCTCGTCAACTGCAGGTTTGTTGCTATTATTAGGCTCGGTTATGTTCTCAAAATCAGAAAGTGCACCCCCTTATCGATATTGTCTCTTGTGCAGGATGGAGACATAATAAATATTGATGTTACAGTCTACTTAAATGTAAGACCGATGATGCCAACCGATATCATGTTCATGTTTCATTGCGAAATATTGTATTATTTTGTGATAAGTCGTTTTTTGTTAGGGTTATCATGGTGATACATCGAAGACATTTTTATGTGGAAATGTTGATGATGCTACAAAAAGGCTTGTCAAGGTACACCGTCATATTTTCTTGTAAAACCTTTCATTAATAACTATTTTCTTCATGTTTTTATTGTTAAACATTTCATTTATGTGTATTTATTGCTCGTTAATACTTAAAAAAAGTAAGATTTCATGCGTTCACATTAGAGGTGACTATAGCTACGTATGTACTTGTGAATGGGTCGCTCTGGGTTTTGTTTCATCGCCAATGAGTACACTCTGAAAATTTAGCAACAAGGGAAATGGGTCATATAGGTTGAACATTTTGACTGTCACCAAAGTTGTTTTTCTGTTTACTTAACCTCCAAATCAACCCTTCCTGTTTTGACACGTACTAAGAATGACCTGTTTCAAGCTAAGCCAGTTACTCACTTCATTTAACCCGCCCATCTTACCACGAATACCACCTCTAGTTTATATATTTTAATGTGTTTTTTGTTCTCCATTTTGTGGGTTTTGTCTGCAGTTTTTTTATCACACTATTATTCCATCATCCTTTCATTAACACGTATAAGTAGAACCTGAAAAGTAGAAATCTGATATAGTCAAAAGTATTGGACCCTAGGATATATGTTCTTCAAGATTTTGTCTGTTGCAAATCTCTAAAACACTTTCTCCATTGGTTACAGATTACTGAAGAGTGCTTGGAAAGAGGTATTGCTGTTTGCAAAGACGGAGCACTGTTTAGAAAAATTGGGAAAAGGATTAGGTACTTTCTCTTAAGGAAACTATTGATGAACACATTAGAGTTATAAACAGAGTGCGACAAACAGATGTTTTTGATGCAAGACAAATTTGTTATATCAAAACGACGACACTTTATCTTTCCAAAAGTTAAAGTGGATTCTTCCTGAAGTCACATTTATGTCATAACCCATTTTCACATCAATAGTTACAATAGTTTGCATGGATTATGTTTTCCATGACATTTATTAATTACTTTTTCCTTGCATAAGCTGCATAAGTACACATTAAAATTATTGTTTGGAGTATTTAACTAGTCATAATTTGTTGATTTTCTCAGTGAACATGCGGAAAAGTTTGGCTATGGCATCGTGGACCGTTTTGTGGGGCACGGTGTGGGGACCGTATTCCATTCAGAGCCACTAATATTTCATCACCGTATGTTTCAATTTCTACTTGCGACAAACGCTATCGTATATTTGCATATGGTTACGCTTTGAAACTCGTCTCATTTGTCATACAGGTAATGAAAAGCCTGGTAGCATGGTTGAAGGTCAAACATTCACCATCGGTGAGTTCTTAAACTTTAATGAAAACTTGAAAACCGCAAGATTATTGGCAAAATGTTCTGATTATTTATTTCTTAGTTGTGTTACATGAAATCTGCTGTATTCCACGCAGAACCAATTCTTACACTTGGAACGACTGAGTGTATTACATGGGAAGATAATTGGACCACCTTAACAAAGGATGGCAGCCCTGCTGCTCAGTTTGAACACACGATTTTAATCACCAGAACTGGTGCAGAAATATTGACAAAGTGTTGACGATGCACCATGTCTTCTAATACAACGATGTTTCGATTAATGATGTTAAATTCTGAAACCCTCCTGTAGCAATGCTGATATATCGGAGAAAATACTAGATTCAATGTTGATAGATTTAAAAAAAGCACCTGTGCCAGATATTAGTTTTTAGTATGTTTTAGTTTATGTAATGTATAGTTGTTTGTTATGCCGTAGCCAGATGAGTTTTTTAATATTACGGCTACTTTCTGTTTAGTATTTGAATCTGTTTGTTTAGTGATGGTCTGAAAGTCGTTATATTTTCTAAAATATGGTAGTAATAAAAGTTAGATTGCTCATCTTCAACTAGCAAATATAAACAAAACCTGCATACTTTTTCTTCATCATAATTTTCAAATTTTTCATTAATATTATTTCTTTCATTCTCAAGTTTTAATTTATTATTAGTTATTACTTCTCAAGAGAAGCAATGGAAAGTTGAAAAATACGTTCAAATGTGATGAATGAAGTTTTCATTTTCCTAAGGAAAAATCGGATGGAAATTTAGAGAACAATATTAATTTTCAACTTTTAATTGTAAAAAGGGAAATGATAATTTTCAATTTATTTAGAAAAGTTATTTAAAAATTTGAATTCTAACACGTTTTCTAATTTTCTGCGATAAAACACACCCCTTCAAAACCGAGTCTCCTTTTTATTCTATGCTACTTTACCTAATTGGTTTTGTTCTGAAAATCAGATGGGCCAGGAATGCGGGGCTGATAAAGCACCATTAGCAATATGGTAAGGTATTGATAGCTTCCTACCACTTTTATTAAAGCTTTCCAAAGTTGGGTTTAATGGTAAGGTTAACACTTAGGGTGTGTTTGACCGGATTCCTAGAGATTATGGACATTGTAATTTTAGTTTTAATATTCTCCGGTCCTTATGAATTAGAAGTGCTATTTGATAACATGAAAATAGAGGGAATTGTTGGAAAAAAAATCCCCTACAATCCCTTTTTATAGAAGCCTTTTCAAGTTAAATTGGCGAAATATGAGTTAGATTTGTTACCATATGAGTGGACCATTTGGGTTAAAAGTTGGACTTATTTTGTAGCAGATTGGCGAAATATAAGGTTTGATGAAGCTTGAAGCTAAAATATGGGCCTCATGTAGGGTTAGGTTATTCAAATAAGTAAATTTGGATTTCGGTCATTCCAAAAAGATACCAGTAACGTACTTTTATATTGTCTATCTTTCCTTTCTATCACATATAAGCCCTTTTTTTAGTCCTTATTTCCCCTTTTATCTTTGTCTTTTGTCCACCAACGTTTGCACTCCAAAACTGACACAAATCGTATTCGTGGATCATCCGATTGTAAGGTTGTCCATGAATGACAATCCTTGAGACTTATTTACTTTTATAGGACAAAAAAAGATTACTCGGACAAAAAAGATTACGTATGAGTATTTCTTCTCAGATGTTAAAGGGCCAATCTGAGTAGTATACTGATCATTTCCAACTATTTCCATGACCAAAAAGTAAATTGTCTCCTGGACAAATAAAAAGTACGAATACGTGACTCTAATAATAAAGATATAAATATAAATTTCTAAGAAACAAAATTTATGAATATATGACTCTAATCAAAAGCATAAATTCTAAATTGAATTGAGTTTGTGAAAATGTAATCCAGTAAGAATGAAACGTAGATTTGAATTATAAATGCCTGTTAATACCAATGAAACGTTTTGAATACTAAATGCGTGTTAATATCAATTACTAAAAACCAACTATTGAACAATATTGATCACACTCAAGTGATTAACTATGATATATTGGTCATACACAAATGATCCGACCACCAGGAATAATCTCTCTATTATAATGACATAATATTAATTAAAGTGGAACTCAAAAGAACATGTCCCACTATTTATATATGAGTAACTTACATCGTTACAAATGACCAATAACTCGAATATGTGATTAAAAAAGAAACACCAACGGGTACCCGCCAGGTAGATACATACATACGCGATCCCAAATAGTGTGCTGGATCGCGTAATTACTCTTAAAAACCAACTGTAACCGGTTTCCCCTATGTTACACGATCCCGTCCTCCAAGCCAGATCGCGTATTGCTTCTTTTTCTGCTGATACCTGTCAGGTACATGGACTACCCGCCGGGTAGTTCATGCCCAGCTCAACCCTGCACCAAACTCTCTAAAATTATGAATTTTGAACACGCATAACTTTTTACCCGTTTAGAGTTATGACACGAAACTTTGTTGACACCTCCACTATACCAAAATGAATGTTTCTCTTTTTGCACTTTTTCAAAATTCTCAAAAATAACGAAATTGGGCGTGTGACTAAATAATGACCGTTTTGGGCCATTTTTGGAGACGACTAAGATCACAAGCCATATACAATCCGATTAGGACTTTTTTTTTCACATACTAAAAAAATCAAATGGGGTTTAAAACTTGCAACATATCTACCATACAACAAATACAACTCAAGATAACGTAAGTGCCAAATTACGGCTCATATGGACCCTTTTTGACCCTTTCACAATTGAACTCTTTCAACACTAAACTCTCGCTATAATCGAACCCCTGCTTGATATACATGCCACATCAATAATATTAATCTAATACTCAATAATATTAATATATCGATTCATGATAACTCAATGATAAAGAATAGTAACTACTCAAAGTTACCCAATTCCACCTTTCATTCATATTTCGTTACTCAATTTTCTCGCTTGGGCAATATAAAGTCTCATTACTCATCTCGTTTACTCATAGGATTTAATCTATTAATATCGAGGAATAATCATCGAGGTGTCTCAAACCTCAAAATCACCATTGATCCCACCCATATAGATTTACACATTTTTCATGTATCTTAATGTAAATCAATTCACAATACTCATTATATGATTCTCAAACAGAATAAAATATAATATTAACTCAAGTAGCCATTACTTACCTCGAATCCGGCATGAAGAAGGATTAATAACTCTTTCCAACTCTTTACACCTAATCAATAATCATACACATACATGGTTACTCACAACTCAATTTTCTCAATTAACTCTATCTCATATTCTCACTTATTCGCTAGCTTAATTCTCACCATAATCGAAAGATTCTCAAGAACAACAATTTCTCATAATTTCATCTCAAGAACAATAACACAATACAAGCTAGCAATAATCATCATTTCTCTCAAGAATTATCATGCATAGATACAATTAGCTCCTCTTTTCATCATACCTGCACAATAGCAACAATATATAATCATCTTTATCATCAATAAACCTTTCTAGTTAACCAAAATTTAACAAGACTTGAGACTAATGACACCACACCTCTCTTTATACATATTCAACTCATTCATACTCATTAATCATCAACTAACACTTCTAATTAACGAAATTATCATTTTTCTCAAAAACATATAAGTGGGGTTTATCTCAAAATCACTAAATCATGAAATTGATAGGTTAGATGAGTTGCTCTTACCGTAGTGATGATGAATATGTAATTATCTAACCTAAGTTATCTTTCTCTGTGTTTTCTTTCACGTCTAGACCAAAAACCACACCTCATCACTTAATTATTAATGTGGGGGGTTTTATTTTGGTGTATCCGACTTAGACTATCGTTATAATACACCCATCTAGTCTCGGTATTGAAGTTTTATAATCGTTAAGACTCATTTTCTCTAATTTAAATTCTTTACTCACATAAAAACGTAAATGCTTGATATAAAATATTATTTACAGTTTAACTCTTTTAAACTTTAAAAATCACAACCTATGACTCTGGTTTAGTTCTACCTCGTTATCGTTACCTATTACCACTGACATGGATTTTAATTTATTTTCCACTAAATTGTTTTAATTGGTTTGAATTCTATATATTTAAGGTACACGGATGTAATATATATAAATCATTCCAAATTTCTAGAAATAATTTGAATTTTATATATGTTAATGACGTAATATATATATATATATATATATATATATATATATGCATTTATGAAGTGTTCTTACCGTTCTTATTTTTGAAGTGTTCTCATTGGAACCTTACCATATATATATATATATATATATATATATATATATATACCCGGTGTTAGTAAATTGTTTCCATCTAGTTTATATATATATGGAATCTTTGACTTTCAAAATATCATATAATTGCTATATTAGTAACTAGGGGTAAAATGGACATTTCACATCTTTGGATTTTAAACTTTTAAAGGAAATCTGTAAACCCTTTTATCTTTACCCCTTTATTAAGCATTCTCATGTGTTGACCTTATGTCATATGGGAAATCCCCATAATACCCTTCTATTTAATCTTAAATAAAAAAATAATGTTAACACAAATGACTCTTTATATTTTGGCAAGTCAACTATACAATAAGTCTACAAAATCAATTACACCAAAACATTCACTACTCAATCAATTACAAAATCACTACACAAAAAAACATAGTAAAATTAATACTGTATAAATGCACTTGTACTCGTGAAAAATATACCAATCTATTCATGTGCGTTTGAATTTTGCTATTTGAAGTTTAAATTTATTTCTATTTATCTGTTATATAATTTTTTCACGTAATCATATGAATATGACATTTATAATGCACACATCTTAGACATGTAGTGTTTTTTTAATTTGTTATAGTGATGTTCATCATATTACATCGTATTATTATTATTAACTTGATTTAAGCCGTATATTTTATATCAATTTTTCAACTGCTCTTTCACCACATTTTTTCACGAATTTCAAATAAATTCCCGCGCATTGCGCGGTTTATCAGCTAATAAGATGTATATTGATATTGATTATTCCAGGTATTTAAGGAATCAACATGTTTAATTTGTGTTTGTTTAATTGTAATCTACATCAAATACTAAAAATATTAAAAATATATACAACTCCTTTCCTTTTTCTTTTCATCACAACATGAGCCAATTATTTTCCCCCACTGTTTTATGTCAACCAACATTTTGTACTACAAGTCTGCCCACGTAGACACATGTGGAATTCTTCCAATCACCCGGTTGCATGGTTGTCGAGAAATGACAAAAAAATAAAAAAATAAATTGAAGATATTTTCAAAAATTATTTTGATAAATTCAATATATTTATACATTCAAAGCTTGTATAGTATAAACTTGTAATGTATATTTATGTTGAATTTATTAAAACTCGTGGTATGTTTATCTATCACCCACCCAAACAAAATGCAGTTTGTCTTTCACTCCGATCCATAATAGACAAGTAAAAGAGTACGAAAATGTTATCTCCAATAAAGAAATTTATAAAAGAAAATTTGAAATACGCGACTCCAATTAAAAGCATTGATGCAAAATTCAATTTAACTGAATAATCAACGCTTTTGAGTTCTCTCTAGAATATATCAGGAATATATAACTAATATATTAATTTTATATCAATCTACTACTAATCCTTACAAATGTTGGATTCTACTTTATATATATAAGGTTTATTATAATGCTAATGGCTTTGATTGCAAATTGAACCATTAAAGTCCTCATACAACGACTAATCATGAAACAAAATTATAGAGAAGAATAGTAACATTTTTTGAAAGGCCCGTGATCAAGATAACAATCACATTAAATCGCTAATACCATACGATTGTTATCTATCTATCCAACACAATAAAAAGGGATATTGAACCTTTACTGTGGTAAAATTTTGTGTTGACACGTCACCTATTATATTTCGTTTCCCGCCCGAAAAAATTGCAAGCAGTTTCTTTTGACTTTTGAGGATTAACCGTTCCACCCTTTGCCTTTCCGATTAAAGAGAAGCAACCTTTTATTTTTTTGTTTTAATAATGTCTCAACGTTTCATTTAATTTTTGAGGATAAACCTTTCCACCCTTTGCCATATTTTATCTATTCAATCAACTCTATGATTCTTCTTGACATTTATTTTACTAAATGTATTGTTAACATTAATTCATCGTAATCTAATTCAATCTATTTTTCTTTAAGATAACCCATATCAACTACTCCGTATAATTTGTTTTGCTTTTTATATGAACTTTTATGCCCAATGAATGAAAGAAGGTTATTTTCTCATTCATGTTAGAAGATTGAGATATCTCTTTGTCATTCTTGATAGATTTTTCATGTTGTTTTTATTTTTTTAAATGTAAATCAAAAAAAGTCCATGATAACTAATTGATATGTTTGGTTATTTCATATGTATTGTATTCTACCTTAATTTCTTTACCTTTTTCATGATTAATGATTGATCGAAATAGTTGGGCATGATAATTTTAATTTTTATATCGGACTTTTGTAATTAAGGCTCACAAAGAGGTAATAATAACATTGGTTCATGATCGACTTTCTTCATCTGGTATGAAATGTTCATAGTGATTTATCGTTGTTTGGTATTTTAATTTCAAATGATTGTTATTTGTTATCCATGTGTTTATCTAAAGAAGTGTTTACGTGGTACCCTTATTACTATGAAACCTACAAATAGACAATTTCTTCAAAGAACATCGGTTGTCCTCTTGATGGAATACAATACTTTTTTAGGCAAGTAGCACACACGTAACACAAATATTCAAAGTGTAGCCCACCCCGGACTTAAAGACGAATAGTCAAGGTTAATGAGTTGTCTTGATACTGCTAAGTCAATAACCTTTTAATCAATGCTATTAGTCATAGTTACTTAATTTATTATTTATATTGTATTTTTTTCATTTTGTTTGTCTCTCTTTGTCATGTAATTACTAAGATATAATACTAAAAAAAGGTTATATTTTAATGTTATGAGATGTATTTTTACAAGTTTTAGAAATTTAACTATGACATTATTGCATGAAAATAAACTTCAAGGATTTAAAATTTACAAAAAAAATAATCAGCTTTTAGTATAACCGTGCATCGCACGGGTAATAAGCTAGTAACTTATAAACATGGATTCCAAAAATTCCAAGGAGTAAAGGATCCATTTTTTTTTTTTTTTGTGTGTGTGTCCTTTTTATGAAAAATAAAAAACTAAACAATTGTGTAATATACTGGTTCTAAATTAGCAGTTGACTATTGTTAAAGTATCTATCTATAAATAAATAAAATATACGAGTAACTTGATTATTGTTTCAACTTTCAAATCTAGATGGGCTTAACACGAATGCAGATTCCTAAGTCCTAACAACAGAAATGATAGCAGGCCTAAATTGCTATGGCCCATTATCATACACACCAATGATAATCTCCTTGTCGTTAAAATTCGGTAGAAAACCAACAAGGCTTTGTTTTATAATTTGATTTTGCTCCTTCTTCTTTACCACAACCTCGAACGGAAATGCTTAACCTATTCCTTAGGAGTTAGGAGGAGGGGCATGAGGCTTACAACTATATTTTGAATTTTTGATAGTAAATTCATGTTATATTCATATACTGGTATTCTGCTATAGTTTATATAATTCATATATGACCCGAGCTTGTAACATACCTTCATATCATACAAGAGAAAAGTTGATTAGAGTACAAGAATTATTGAAAAAATAAAAGTACCAATCAAATTGTGCTATGTGTATAAAAAGAATGTTCCACATGTAGAAAACCCATTTATCCCCAAACTTAAATATCTCACAAACGACAAATCGAAAATTTATGAAAATTGCACCATTAGATTCAGCGTTTTATCCTCTTTGATTTGCCGTCCCTAAATGCATACTTTCGACGAGTTTTCCCTCGCCATTTTTTGGTGGCTTTCACATTTTACTAAGGTTTAGGGTTTAGTATGGTTTAGTAAGATTTAGGGTTTATAGTTTTGTAAAGCGTTTAGGGTTTGGGGTTTCGAGGAGAAACCCCAAACCTCAAACCCTAAACCCTAACCCCTAAACCTCAAACCCTAAACCCTAAACGCAACACTTTAACAAACGTGTTATTAAGATGTGAAACCCACCAAAAAATGAAGAAAAAAAACTCTTCGAAAGTATGTCTTGAGGGACGACAAATCGAAGAGGATAAACTATCATTTAGTTATTTCATTTGGGTTCAAGCATGCGGATTCAAAATATTTTAACCCGCCAACATATTAAACTATCATTTAAAAAATAATATAATAATTAATACGGATAGTGTGATGTGTGAAATTTTTTATCCAAACTATCAAACAAGATGCTCTATGCAAATCGTGATTGTCTTACTGAATATATTGGCAATTTTTTGTTTGGCCTATAATGTTTGTTCGACGTAATCACGTAATCGGGGGTCTAGTTTGGGTTGCCCCTATAGGGCCTTTAGTATGAACTAGGCCAGTTGAATAAAAAGTTCAGATATTTTGTTGTAGAACTATTTAGACTAATCTATACTAATATATAATGCATTTCAATCTTTTTTACTTAAGATATAATTTACCATTTTACCCTTAATGTTATTATTTAATTTGTGAAAACATACTTGAAATTACTAATATACCCCTACATATATATTAAAAGTCTTATTTGTACTATCATTATTATTAAATTTTACAATAATAAAAATGTGACATAACTTTTTAAATGTAAGGAGTTACGAGACGTGTCAATTATGCACAGAAATCTCAGAACGTGACGAACGTGTTAGCAAACGCCGTAGGTGGTTTGTCCACCGTTTATGATCAAAATTCATCTCAAAAGCTTTCAAAATCAATTTTCCCCAAATTTTTCACGTTTTAAAGCGTTGTAAGATACTATAAATGATCTCTTGATTGTGTTTTTTATGAAATTTTAAATTTTAGCGATTGTTTGTATTTTTAATTTCGTTTTTATACAATTAGTTCCTATATTTGAGAATTATAATTTTTTTGCTCAATTTTTACAATTTCAATTACGCGTGCATAATATTAAAGTCTTAACCTAACCTACATTTTCGCACACCATAACTTGCACCTAACTATTATGAACATTGAGTCTGACAGCCACAACTCGCAACCTAAGCATCGAGTTTTCACTATCCTTTCTTATATATGTGTGTGTTATATATTCTAACATTTTTAAAAATAAAAAAGGTAAAGAGTTAGATTTTTTTCCTTAAGAAAACAACATCGTAGTATATCGTAATATAGTTTTTAATTATGTTTTACGTATTACAAATCGAATGAACATGAAACTTTAATTTTTGTACCCGTGATATCGCACGGACATTCTGCTAGTAGAGTAATATAGATCTAGTCCAATCGTTGGCCATTACAAGTTTTCCTTTTAAAACTCATATAAAAATGTATTTTTATTTTTTTGCACCATGTTTTAATATTTTATTATTTTACGACTAAGTTTTTCATACAACATGCAACTATTCTCCCTAGGAGAGCTTCCTGTCGTTTTGTAAGGCTTCTCCTGCCGTTTCAAGGCTTCGTACGTCATAAAGGGTTTTGTTTCTTCTAATAAAAAATCATTAATTTATCAGAATAAAAACGTATATCAGTTACTTTCTTTTGTTATCATGTTTTTATTCTATTAAACGTTTTGTGTCATAAATGGCTAGCTGTTAATACTAATATTAAAACCCATTATAAATATAAATACCTTGGTTTCTAAGTTCAAAAGGTGAATCGATCGGTAAGTATATATCTTTGTTAACTGTAGTATTAAAAAGGTAAGTTCATATGGAGAAAAATGTCATGTGTTTCGTTTGTTGTTACATGCTATTTTCAGCTTTTATAAGTGGGAATGCAGAAGAATATTGTCAAGGCTATGGTAACAATTTTGACTTCCATTTTGTTGATTATATAATATATTTATGATGACAATTAGCATGCATGTTTTAGTTGTTAAACAAAAACGTACATATATATAACTTGGTATTATTTTGTTTGTTCAACAGGTGACGGTTATAAATCTTATCTGTATGATTTCGCACCCAGAAAATGTACGCAGAATGCTTGTGATCAAAAGTGCTTGGACAATATGCCCAGGGGAGGAGGCATAACAGATTCAGGGTGTAATGGAACATTTTGTTATTGTTGTATGAAGGACCATGGTGGGGCCAATTAAATTTGTTTTATATAGTTACGAATTTCTTATATAATAATCGTTACATCTAAATGAAAATATATGGCGAATGTTTATCACTTTAATAATAATCGTTCTTCATTTCGCAGTACACATGCATCATGCGTTTAGACTAGATGATCTCACTTGCGTAATGTAGCAAGACATGTCTCATGCAATTAAATAATACCCCGAGTATACTAGAATGTTACTTTCGTATTTTCCCTAGTAGCTTAATCAATTAATTGCGTCACATGAATATTTCATTCGAATGAATATTTAGTGTAAAGCATTGTTAAGTAAAATATTCATTAAGTAATACAAAAGCCGAAAAATCTATTTCGCTCAACTTCGGTAGCGTTAGATTATAATTTTGTGATTGTAACGTTTATTCGCTTGATATATAAAAGTTTGTCGAGGGAAACCCCTTTACTCGACTTATATACTCTCTCTGGTAAGGATGTGTCAGATATACCTTTTATGCATATATATATATATATATATATATATATATAGGGTGTGGTTATTGTAAAAAGATATTTAAAGTAAAAAGGGTAGAAAAAAATGTTAGATTTCATATTTGCTTTAAAGAAAATGGTTCATGTGGATCAATACAAAGTGAAGAAACGTATATTAAATTTGTACAAACATATTTCGTCAAGTTGATACAATTTTATTTAAAGAATGATACATATTCTCGATATACCTTAAAAAATGATACATATTCGATTGTAGTTAGATACATTGTGATTTTGATACATAGTGGTTTGATACATGATTATATCTTCATTTAATATAATTGAATGCTATTTGTAAGGGACACGTGTCACTATATCATGTTTTCTTACCCTTTTTACTTTAAGCTTCTTTTTATTTGAACCAAAATATATATATATAGATAGACTTGGGATCCTGTGAGAACAAGGGGATTCCGTGAGAACGGTGAGAACACATCTCATCCTTCCATCTTTTGATCAAAAAACATAATTTTGGAAGTGACAATTTTGTAAATACTTTGAAATTTGATTTTGAGGGGTTCACATAAAGATTGGTAGGTGGAGTTTTATTTTTTTTGCTTCACAATAGTTTTAACATCGTGAAGTTTTATTTAATTTTTATTAACAACAATATTTGAAGTAGTAAATTGATATGTATAAACATTAATATCTTTAAAAAGTAATATTAACAAAAAAATATTTACTTAATCTCATTAAAACTATGAGAATCTATACAAATAAAAATTTATAGCATTATAACCTTATCTTAAGAAAAAAAAAAATTTAACCTCACAAAATGATATGAAGCTAAAAAAAAACTTCACATGAGCAAAATGATGTGAAGCTAAAAAAAAAGTTTCACATGAGCAAAATAATGTGAAGCTGAAAAAAAAAGCTTCACATGAACAAAATAATGTGAAGCTAAACAAAAAAAAAAAACTTCACATGAGCAAAGATGATGTGAAGCCTCCAAAATCAAACTTCAAAGTATTTACAAAAGTGTCACCTCCAAAATCAGGTTTTTTGATGAAAAATGGATGACTAAGATGTGTTCTCACCGTTCTCACGGAATCTCCTTGTTCTCACCAGAACCCAACCCTATATATATATATATATATATATATATATATATATATATATATTGGAATGATCCAAGGGGAAGTACATTTTTGGAGGGAAAAGGGAAGCGTTAGTATTCATCAAGAAGCATAATACCTTCACTCATACAAATCTCGGAAAAAGCAAACTGAAATTTAGTAATTGTTAATCAGAATAAATGCTATGAATGTTAAGCTTCTTTGTTAAATTTTTTCTGCAAGTTATAACATCGATTTATGAATATTAGATCCAAATCCGTTAACATGCATCGCGGTGAATATTAGTTAATATGAATTATGATGAATATTAACAATAATAATATTTCCAAATAATGTGAAGTTTTAATATGCATCGTGATGCATATTCGTTAATATTTATCAAAGTGAATATTAACAATTTATTAAATAAATATTCATCAACTAATGTTATGCCTTAAAAATGAAATTCATTCGTGAAAATATTCTTTATAGAATCGATTTTGATTACTATTTACCGGTAAAAATAATTTTTTGTTGACGTTTTGATTGATAATTATAATATGTTTCTTGATAAATACTAACGCTTCTCCTCTTCCTCAAAAAATGCACTTCCCTCTTGATCACTACCCTGTATATGTATATATATATCATGAAAACTTGAGGTTATTTCATAGCATGATAACATCAATAAAGTATCGTGATATAACATCATTAAAGTCTCATGATTAATCAACAATTGTGGGTGAATTGATAATAACTTGTCATATAAATGAAAGTATATGTTAAAATTATAAGTTGTAATATAACAAGCTTATCTTGATTAATATAATGTACATATTTATTTATTTGTGTGCTTAAGTATTTTCAGGATATATTTGGAATTAGGTAAAGATGGAGGGGCTTGGAGTCATTTCTGGAACTTGAAGTTGTTGTTGTATGTGCAAGAAGGAGTACTAGAGGGACTATTTGTGACAAGTGTACATTTATATATATTGATATGAGATTAGGGTTTGGTAGTTTTAGTTTTATAGTTCTCATTCCAGATCCTCTCATTCGATTTAATCGTTCTCTTTACAATCAAAGTATTGATCACTATTTCAGTGATCTTGTGTAGTTATTGATTATTAGTTCAGTGATTGTAGTTGTTTTAGTCTGTATCAGTTCTAGTAGTGGAGTTTGATTTATCGTGCAAGTTATCATTGATTGAGTTGTGATTTTGTATTTCAAGTAATACGATTCTAGTTTTTGACATGGTATCAGAGCCACCTCGGTTTTGATCGGACGATTTCTGATTTTTTTCCGGTGAAAGTGACAGATAGGGATTCTTTGTGTGTCGATTTAGGGTTTTCTATTTGAAAACTCGTGGTTCTTGATCTGATCGGGTTAGTCTTGTGGCTTGTGGTGTTGATATCGATACCTGGTGGTGATTTCTGGCTAGAAACCCTAATTTTTAAAATTAGGGTTTGTGACAATTCTTGGCTGTTCCAGAATTGTTCATCTATCTTCCGCTGAGATTTTCTTTTTCTTATAGCTAATTGCGCGGAGTACTTTGTGAGGAATTTCTTTTCCCTTTCTTAAATTCCTTATACATGATTCTGTGATATCTTGTTGATTTGTGCTTGCTATTTGGAATTTGTGTTGATTTTTGTTGATTCTGTGAGTGATTATCTAAGTTGTTCTAACGTTCTTTGTTTTATTGGTAGAAGAGAGGTCCCTAAGTAAGACCTAGGGTGGAATCCTTTTGAGATAACACCTGTAAGGATCCCTGCTTAGGCTAACCTTATAAGATCTATATCTGTTCAGTTTTTTTTAACATTTGTGTTTGATTGTGCATTTCTGTTTTGTGGTTAGCTGTTGTTTGAGTGGATTGATTGCTAATTGTTGTTATCTGTAGATTTGTAGTTGATAAAATTAGTAATCAAATTTCTAAAATGGCTGGGGGGGAAGAAGGAAAGGCTTCCGGTCAAATAACTTTGATTAATAAGTTGGATTTTGGGGATCCATTGTATGTGCATCCAAGTGATACTACTGGAACACCTTTAATTTTAATAAAACTTAAAGGTACTGAAAACTATAATATTTGGAGTAGATCAATGCTTTTAGCATTAGCTACTAAAAATAAGATTGGTTTTATAGATGGAACTTTTAAAAGAAATGAAGATGATTTAGTACTTGCTGTTCAATGGGATAGGTGTAATTCAGTGGTATTATCTTGGATATTAGGTTCAGTATCTGATGAATTGTATTCTGGTCAAATCTTTTCAGTGACTGCATCAGTGGTGTGGAATGAATTAAAAGAAACTTATGATAAATTGGATGGATCTATTATTTTCAATTTACATCATAAAATAAATTCTTTGAAACAAAGTGGTAATACTCTCTCAGAATATTATCATAAGTTAAATACACTTTGGAAACAATATGATGCTATGATTAAATTGCCTGCATGTTCATGTAATGCAGCTGCAAAATTTTCAAGAACACAATAGAGTCTTAAAACTGATGCAATTTCTGATGGGACTTGATGATTCTTATATGTAACACCTGGCATTTTAGGCTATCATTACTGTGCCTAATCGCGAGATTTTTACGTGTATTTAGACACGTTGGGCTAAACGTACATGGGACTTAGTGAAAATTCATACGCGCGTACACGATTCGTTTAAATCGTGCTAACAATGTACCGGATTGAACCCAACACATCCATATTAGGGCGTTGGTGACAAAATTTATAAATAACGCGAAATTTTCCAAACAAACATGGTTTACTATAATATATTACGATAATATATTACGCAATATCATATTGTTTAAAACATATCCTACGCGACGAAACCACACGAAACGCACCCCTACGAGATATTAGTAACAAAAATTTAATTTTTATAATCTTACAACTTGAAATAATGTTTGTTGATAAAATACTTCGGTTAAATAAATATTGCAGGTATACTTGACATATTTACAAATCTTACTAAGACGTCGCAATTTAATAACTACGGAGCATAACACGACATTCAGAAACAAATACGTGAAACCGAGACCCCAAATGGGTCGGTCCAAACCCGCGAACCCAACCCACCAATCCAAGACCCAACCATTTTAATCCCTTCCCCTCCCCACTTCACCTCACTTTACACACACTCTTACACCTAAAACTCACTTTCTCCTCTCAAAACCCTCTCTTCCATTCCCCTTGAAATCGGCAGCTGCAACATCAACAACATCACCACCAAATTGCTCATCATCATCATCATCATCATCATCATCATCATCATCATCTTCAAGAACGAGCACCAAGACCGCCTCTATCTCCACCATACCTCGATTTCGATTTTCGTGGTAAGAAGCCTCAACACTCTTTTAAATTACTTGAAAAGCTTAGATTTTCATGCTAGAACAGCGCTACGTCAACTTTTTCAGAAAACTGACTGAAATTGACAGCCCCCTCCCATCCATGATCCATCACTTCATTTTTCTGGGGCCCGGTTGGGATTTTTTAATCAAATAAAATACAAAACTATTTAAATTAAACATAATATTTTAAATTAAACACAATAATTTAAATAAAAACATTCCATTAAAAATAAAAATTACAGCAATTACTAAAAATAAAAATTACAACAATTCCTAAAAATAAAAATTACCACAATTCCTAAAAATAAAAATTACAAGAAATCTAAAAGTACGATAATTTAAAAACTACTAGAATTATAGATAATCTAATCGGAGCTAGACTCGTCGGTTTCGTTCGCGTTTTCTTGCTCGTCTTCGTCCGATTCGTTGTTGGCATATTTGTCTTGGTAAGGTGTCACGACTTCTTTCCTCGCGTTTTTAAGCATTTTAATTTCTTTTTTAGACGCTTTCTTCGGAAGTTTTTTACATAAAAAACTCAAAGCTTTGTATGCGGCTTTTTTCATTGCATTTTCCTTAATCATTTTGATTGCTTCTTGTTGCGCGAGAGCGGTTTGCTTGACTGCTTCAAGTGCATCCAGTTTTTCAGATTGAACACTTCGTGAAGACGATCCGGCGGAGCTTGATGCCGTACTTTTTGCTGCCTTTCGGCCCGGAGGACGGCGGATGTAGTCATTTTGGAACAACCGTTTCATGTTCGCATCAAGAAGAGTTGCAGTCGGTTGTTCATCTGCGTCCAGATCGATGACAAATGGTTGGAAAGAATCTTCGTTGGTCATTACGCCCGGCTCAGTAAAGAATTTTGGGAAATGTCTAAGAACATTCCAAGATGACTCGTAAATGAAGGCACACCCAACTTGTTGCCGGAATGCATTTCGGGTGGCAATCATAACGTCGTTTTCGTCGGCACCGCTTTGTGGGCGAACTTCTTTGTAGTGTTTGTAGAGAGCTTGGAATGTTTTTGAGTCGTGAGATATTTTGTTCCATTTGCCAGAAAGTTGATTAAGGTTACGGGTTGTTGAGATACAAGAATTGTAACCTTGCATCACTTTAGCCCAAAAGGACTCGTTTGATTGATTTTTTCCTTGGACACCGTTTTCAGAACAATGTATCTACCGCTCCGCTAAAATCCTAGCCTCCTCGTCCGTCCAACGTGTTTGAGTCCGTTTAGCCCTTTCACCCTTTTGAACTCGTTTACCCTTTTTCTTGTTGGTTCGAGTTTCGGGTTCGGGTTCAGATTCGGGTTCCGGTTCCGGGTTCGCCTCGTCGGAGCTTTCTTCCAAAGTTTGTGGTACGGTGAAATTCATTTTTTGTGGTGACCATTGTGTGTTTTGGGACTACTGTGGTTGTGACCATTGCGTGTGGTGGGGGAATTGTGATTGTGGTGGTGAGGATTGTGTGTTTGTGTACCACCCTTGGAATGCATAATTATTCTTCGGGTCGTGCAGTCAAGGGTGAATGGGTTTGCAATAGGTGGGAAGTTGGCAAACCCGGTAGGTTGAGTGTTTGGTTGAGACGAAGATCCGGAAGCTTGAGTGTTGGGTGAAGTCGGGTTTGGTAACGGGTTATTCAACAAATTTTGCCACATATCTTTGGCAATAGTTTGTTGATCTTTTTTTTTTTATTTTGGAAGTTGATTTGTTGTTTTTGGACATTTTTTTTAGAGAGGTTTTGAGGTAAAAAGTGTGATTTTAGAATTGTGTAAGTTGTTGTGTGAAGATGAGTGTAATATGTAAGTATATTTATAGGTAAAAGTTAAAAGTTTAAAAAAAAGTGGGGGAAAGTTTACAAGTTTAAAAGTTTTTAAAATTTAAATTTTTTAAAAGTTTAAAAGTTTTAAAAGTTTAAAAAAAGGGGGAAAGTTAAATTTAAAAAGTAAAAAAAAAAATTTAGTTTAAACCGTGACAAAGGAAAAAAAACAAGTAAATGAGTCCCACACCAAGAAGCGACGATCGTCGTCAAATCGTAGGGAAGCAACCGACGAGCCAACTGACGAGGTCGTGCCATCACCGTCGGTCTCGTCGATTCTAACCGACGCAAAGCGACGGGCTACGTTGGAAAGAGCCTTAATATGTAATATTCATTTTGGTATTAATTTGGATTAATTAATACATCCGTATTATTACTCTTTTTTCCCTTTAATCGGTTTTCTATTTTTGGAATTATTCCAAACTTGAATTTGAATTTAATGCATTGTGATGGAGATAAACACTAACAATACTTACTACATAGACATGATTAAAGATTAGGATCAAGGGTTTATAATTAATTAGGTTAATCCATTGAAAGGTTTAGATTTAATTGAGGGTGGTTAAAGTTGGCATGTCTACATAATTTTAGTTTTATTATAAATATAACTAGTTTAAGACCCGCAAAATTTACGGGTTAACTTTATGATATGTCTTATACAGATGTGTTATATGGATTTAATATGTGTTTTGTTGTTGGTGTACGGTACATCGGTTTGTATTAGTTTAATTTTAAATGAAAAATATATTAAGGATTTGTATTGTGATAGATTTTGAATTGATGAGTCCAAATAAACAAACAAACAAATAGGGATAGTATTGCTTATGATGTCACTTTGTTATTTGTATTGATGTTTAATAATACTATATTATTTAAAACTATATGGATATATTTCAAATAAGCAAATTTACCGGTTAAGCATGTAATACTATTTTGTACTTAAAAAATAACGCTTTTGCAATGCGTTTGTGGTTTTCATCCATTTAAGTTACTCTCTGTAATTTAAATCAACAACCTATAATGCGTTACTTTGACTTTCTAACTTTGACGAAAGATGACAAAACATGACAACTCAAATACAGGTTCTACTGACTCGAACGACGTTAACACAACCTTAGAAGATTAAATGGTAAATTATTTTAGGTATATAAATCGAGATATAGAAAAATTAGTGGCAAAAGAGTAAATTAGTTAATCAATTATTGATAATATTGTGCATTATACCACTTCCTTTTTTGTATGTGTATTGTACTGTGATAATAATACTATATTATGTACCGAAAGTTTGCTTTAGTTAATTAAAAGTTAAATTGTTATCTTTAAGATTTCAAATCTTGTAATTTGGTATTGTATTTTTTTTGTGTGTTTCATATATGCGTCGTATTTTCAATAACTAAATATTTTTTGTTTCGTCAAAGTTACATAAATAAGGATAACCGAAACCCGTGAATAAATATGTAAAAATGATTGGTAATATTAGTTGGTTACCCAACGGGTATTGGGTGGGGTATTAGTACGAATATTCTAAATCAATATGTGACAGATACACTAAAAAAACCCGCCGAAAATCGAACCGTTGGCATCCATAATCAAGGCGGTAGTATGGGTACAAATACACTAAAATCTGCCAGGACCTGACCCGTTGACACCCATGATCTAAGAATTGTAAATTAGAAATTGATAAAATGATTCAAAATAGTAAGTCGTATAAGAATATAATTTACTCGGCGATGGAATGAGTTATGAATTATTTGAAATTCAGAATAACCTATTGAAGTTTTTTTAGAAAAAATAAATAAGATTGTAGGAAGAGTTTGATTTATAGAAGAAATAACAAATTATAAAATATTTGAAGGATTATCTACAATTAAAGGAAAAATAGAGGATTTATATTGTAAATATTAAAGGGTATATGTTGTAAATATAGAAGGGTAAATTAGTCTTTTAGTAACATGATAATGAGATTAATGATGTCATGAAATAAATTAAGAGATAGATCTTAATTGTTGATCTCTATCTAATGGTTATTATTCTTTCAAGATTTTTCTTTTAATATATAAGATAGATGGATAGGGATAAAATGAGAGAGTCTCACTACATTATACGGGTTAAAATCTCCTTGCTGTAAACAAATGTCTGTACAAGTATATATCAATTTCATAGTCTTCAAATAATTATGATGTTTCTTAATACAATCATTTAACATTTTAATTGTTTTAATAAATATCTCTATATTAATAAAAGAAAACCCAACTATCCCAAAGAAACTGTTGAGTCACTGATCGTCAAACTCAAGATGGTCGCTGATCTCAATGATTAAGGGGGAGACTTAGATAATGTCTACAAGCAGATTGTTGAAGTCATTAGTCACTGATAAGCGAAGTCACTGATGGTGCCTTATTGTCTCAAGTCTCTGACCCACTTACTGAAGATCTCTCTGTGAAGAAATGTTTCAAGTCAAGCTCCTGTTGCTGAAGTTTATGTTCGCTGATCTTCTGTCACTCTGAGTTACTGAAAGAGAATGATGCTCAACTTTGTGTGTCGCTGATCATCATCAGCGAGAGCATTACTCTCTGTACATGGAGTATGATTCAAGTTGAAGATAGTGTTGCTGAAGGTTTTCTTGTCGCTGATTGTATCTCAGACCAGTAGAAGAAGAATTTATAAAGATCAAAGACTCAACTATGTGTGTCGCTGATACTCATCTATCAGCGAGAGTCTCCAAGTCTTCTTGAGTTCTCTCAACTGCTGAATAAAAGAAGTCATTGAAGATTAGCTGTTCAAGTCATTCTTTAGAGCATGTTAGCTCGCATCGAGAATGAGGAGAATTGTTGTTTCTATCAGTGACTGCAGCATTAAATGCCGCATTAAATAAGAAGTCAACATTCGGCGTTACTACGGCGCAGCACGTGTTCCTCGTAACTTGAAAAGAGTAACGTGGAAGCTTTTGATTGGTCTATAGTACAAGGTGATATTTCCCAAGACAGAATGTCGTGCCATGATATATCACATCTCAACTACCTCACCAATCAAGCAGCGACACGTGCCCATCAGATCCGGAAATCAAGGATTTCAGTGTCTATAAATAGCGTAGTATGTTGTACTTCATTTTGTGTCGATTACTTGTATTGTCACTTGTTTGTCAGTGACTAGTTTGTCTAAGATACAAGTAAACACCAGCGAGTAAACTAGTAGCGTGTTTGTCCACTACTAGCTTACTTCAGCGAGTGAGCAGTTAGCGTGTTTGTCCACTACTGCTCATTTCTTTGTACTAGCTGTATTGTTTGATTTAGATTAGCTTTGGCTAATCTATTCCGCAAATCAACAAGAGATAAATTTTATCAAGAAAAGAATTTATCTTTCAGCTATATGTGTATCAGCATCTGAACTGTTTATCTTATATACATACTTGTGTTCATATTGTTGTTACCTTAATACGATTAAAAACTTGTTAAGCAAATATAACTCATCATAAAAGAAAAGAAAAGTTTTTAATTGTATTCAACCCCCCCTTCTACAATTAACTCACTGTTAACGATTCACAATCACTAATATAATAGTGATTAGGGACTCACAGAAACTTTAATTAAAATTGACATATATTAACCAATCAAATAATTTGATCTCATTAAACCTTTAATCAATCAATCAAATACATCGATTCAATAAGGTACAAAGCTTTATATACTCGCCAAATCAAATAATTAACAACAAAACCTGGTAATAATATGTTAATTAATGAGATTAACATTTAAATAATTAATTATTATAATCACTTTTAAATAATTTTAGACAAATAATTCAAGGGTTTTGATAACCATAACAATTGCCCTTAAGTCATTGGTTAAGATTACTAAAAATAGTTTCAAACAGTAAATAAATAACATTGTTACCATAATAATGAGTAACTATTATCAATCATATATGAAAACTGACTTTGTACTGGATTTTATTAAAATTATATTGCATTTTATTAATTGTACTACATTTTGTACAAATATTTATAATACATGTTATTCATTTTGTACTGCATTTGCTGTTTCACAGCATTTTTATCTATTCACATTAATTTAATATACATTGTTTTTACTGCATTTTATATTATACATAATATATTATTACTACATTTTATTAAAATTATGATGTATTTTATTATTTTTACTGCATTTTGCATATTTTTCAAGTATTACATATTGTTTATTTTTTACTGGATTTTATATTATACATATTATTTATTTGTATTGCATCTTGTATAAAAACATAATACTTATTGTTGTTTTTACAACATTTTTTTCATATATTTCATTTAGTGTTGTTTGTTTTTACTGCATTTTATATTATGCATAATTTATTTGTACTACATTTTTTTATTTTTACTCTTCATTTGCATATATTTCATTTAATAAATATTGTTTGTTTCTACCGCGTTTTATATTATATAGATATTATCTGTTTGTAATGCATTTTGTATAAAAGTATATTATATGTTGTTGTTTTTGCGGCAATTTGCATATAACATATAATATATATTGTTCGTTCTTTACTATATTTTATATTATACATATTATCAATTTGTACTGCATTTTGCTGATGTCGTATATAGAAGATGCAATGAAATAATATATAGAAGTTGCAGTCAAAAGCAATAATACATAAAATGCAGTGAAAAAAGACTAACTTTGTAACATCCAAATTTCGGGTTTAAAATTTATAGTATTTTATTAAGTTTTTTAATGATTATTTAAAGAAATGGAAAATGATTTATATTTGATTTATTTGAAAATAAATAGGTAAAAAGTCACAGGATTTATTGTGACTGATAAAGTTGTACTTGTTTTAAATAGTTTTTAAATAGTTGAACCTGACGGTAAAATAAAAATATTTTATTTCACGGGTATTTTCGGGTTCCAGATAATAGGCTTAGAAGGGGATATAATATTTACATTGTATGTAAATTGAAGCGGTGATGACCGACTTAAATTACCTAACTTTTCCCACATGTTTTCTACTTTCATTTTACTTTAAAATCTTCAACAAACCTAATAAGAAATCAAGAAAGGAAGCAATTAACTTGAGATTGGATTTAACTTCTTCCACAATAGGTTATCATCATCCTCTTGATCTTGTTTCTTTTAATTAGTTTGTAAGTATTATTGAGTTATTTGTTATAAACTATTTGATATGATGGATGGAATCATGAATTAAATATGAAATTGAAATTTGAGATGTGTTGGTAAATGATTATATATATGATGATTACTTGGTGTGAATAACTCAAAGTTGTTATATGATTCTTCAAGTTTTGGAAGTTAGGTAAAATAGTTAGGGTTTAATTGATGATATATAGATTGAAGTGAAACAAAGTGATTATATGATGCTATACTTGATATATGATGTTTACATGTTGATAATGGAAGCATTGCTAAGCTATAAAAACTGAATTGATAAGGTTTAATGGTGAAAATCAGGTTAGAACTCGTGCAGAAACCATTTACAGGTCGTAGGTATCTGGGTTTGGGTAAGATAGCCGATCGGCTATGCTTCAGCCTATCGGCTATGCTTCAGCCTATCGGCTACTTTTAGCCTATCGGCTGAAATAGAACAAAATGATGACAGCATGTTGAATTGAAGCAAAATCTAAAAATTAGTCTTATAACCGTTCGAGTATGTGTTTCTATCCGATCGGGTACGGGTTAAAAATGAGAATAAGTTAGTTTTGATATTATGCTATACTTTCTATATATATGTTTAATGAATTCATTGAATGGTATATAATGTTATACTACATAATGAGTGTTGGATAATTATGATCCTTATAATTAAGTGATATGTTTTGAGATGAGTTGTATTAGTATAATTGAATTACTAACTCATTACTTTGTTGTGTTCTCAGATAAGCAAAAGGAAACTCAGTGATATAAGACAACTGAGTTCAGAGACTGGAAGTTTCGGTGTGTTATAACTGTAATCTTCAGTTCAATCCAGTTATAACAAGTTTGGTTACAACGGGTGAACATATAATGTTATATGTGTTTACTGTTTAATCATTTGGGTGATAGATATTATTGAATTGGGTTATTTGATTGTTATTGTTCCTTGATAGCATGACGATTATGCATTAAGTGATTCTTGGCCATTGGGCATTTGTGATTATTCAGAGGTCAACGCTGGTTGGGTTTGTTGGTATTATTTGGCTGGAGGAGTTTCTGATACACATAGTTGATGGATGAATCCTAGTAAGTGAAGATAGCTTCAAACTATCGGTAAATCATTGCTTTGGCCGGTAGTGGTTTCAGGGTTCTTTGATTGGCTAATCAGGAACCGTCGATCCTCTTTGACGCTATGTGTTTATTGTTGCTTTATTATAAGATTTATTATTTCTGAATTGAACTGTCGGTTATAGTTCGATTCACTTAACTGTGAGCTAATCCCACCATGTTTAACATTTTGCAGATTTTGGTTATGGGTGAATCATGGGCATGGCATGGAATACTGGATGAATGTTTGACTACTACCTCGCTTACTTTGATATTTTGGGAAATCTTGTTTTTGAGAAATTATATAACACTCATCCGTTAGTATTTTGTTTATAATCATATGTTTGTAACAGTGATCTTTTGAAACTGTAACTTTTATAAAAGTATATATGTATATATATATATATATAAATTTGAATATATATAAAATATGTTTGATAAAAGATGGGGTATTATAAACTTACACCCAAAAAAGAATGATGTAGTAAAAGATATATACAAACTGCAGTAAAAACAACAATATGCGATATATTTGATATAAAACAAAACAGACAACATGTACCAAAAATATATGCACAAAATGGAGTATAGGTTTTTGCAATATGCAATAGAAAAAAATAATATATTTAATACACAAAATTTTGGGAAAAAGTTGAAAAAAAAAGTTTATTGGATAAAAAAAATTAAAATTTCCGACCACTGGAATCCGGCGGCCAGGTGGTGAGGGTGGTGGTAGGTTGAATGAGGGAAGAAGAAGGTAGGAGAAGAAAGAAAAGAAAGTGTATGGGTTAAATTGTTAAAAGTGAAACAGTGAACGAGGTGTGGAGTTAAATTTATTGTTATGTTTTTTTTCTTAACTTTAACCCTCAAATTTGCCCACTATTTATAAAAATGTCACCCCTTTATACTTATTGATTTAAATTAAAGAGTGATCCAATGGCTAGAATTTTTCTTTTCCTCATACACCTAATATAACCCTTCACCTATGATATCCACCGATAATTAAACCTCACTTTTTTTGTTTTTAACGGGATCTTCATTCTTCAATGGGGGGATTTTTTTATGGAAACCCAATAAAAAATTTTATATATCTTTTTAATTAAATAAAACTATCAAAAGTCCAGAATATAAGTTTTTGATTCGTCAGCTCTTTCACATATAGCTAGACAAAAACTCTAATGCAATGTACTGTAATGTATATTATGTATATGTATTATACATTAAATATAACAGTCTTTGAATAATATATGAAATTATAACTTTATTGTCCTTATTTACCCTATATCTGTGTGATTTTAATATAATATAACATAAATATTTGATATAATGTACTAATATATTATTCTATTACAACATATATGACATAATACAATATAATGTAACGTACATGGCATCACAAGTTGTAATAGAATTGAACTACTGATGATTTGTTTTACTAAACTAATCAATTCCATTAAAATTTCAAGCATTTAAGATGTCTATATATACAAGTATTCAAGTTAAGTACAACTAGAAAAAAATCATCTAATAGTGAAAGCTGACTATGGAGAAACATATTGCGTATCTGATCATTTTCTACATGTTATTTACAAGTTATAGGAATGGAATAGGCGGCCCTGACCAAGAATTTTGCCAATCATTTGGTAATATATTCTATAATAATTATTATAATTTTTTTAATATGTTAGTATAGATATTCTTTTAATGGAGATAAAAAGTATTATATCAATGAAACCGATCGAGATATCATTTATTTAGTTTCTTGAAGTTTTTGATTTTTTTTTGTTTGTTGATAAACAGGTCGTGATGTTAAATCGTATGTTTATGATTTTGATCCGGAGCGTTGTGATAGGCGTTCTTGTATTAATACGTGTCTTGAAAGCAATCCAACAAAAGGAAACTTATCATTTGTAGAGTGTCCTGACACTGTTTGCATTTGTTGTCTGAGCTAACTGATTATGCGATTAACTTATATGTATTGATTAATTAGTTCTTAAATAAAAGCATGTTACATTTATGATCGTATAGTTAAGCAAAAAATTACTCAATCTCGAATGTATAGAGATATACATGAAACAACATTACTCGTAAGAGTCGTTTTGAAAAGATGTGTGTTCAATATGTCACTTAATAATATTAATCTATATTACTTAGTGAGATGATCCATAGAGAAGCTTCAATTTTGAGGGAAGGGGAAACATTAATCGTTGAATTAATCGTTGATCTCATCAAGTAAAAGCTCATGTGCTGAAATTTCCTTTTAGCCTGTTTAAAGTACTCTTTATTTGATTTTTTTTTGTTTTTCCTTTCATTTGTATATTACTATGTAAATAGTTTTTTTTTTTTTTTTTTTTTTTTTTTACAGTTTACTAGTATAACTTTAGTTGATATTATCTCGACAACTTTTCGTTTATAGTTAAAAAGTTATTATGAGTGAAATAATTTATACATTAGTGGAAAAATTTTCGATTTAAGTAGCATAAGTTTTGAAATTTTGTCTATATAACTTCTCGACATCTAACTCAACACACAAACAATTAAAGTCCAAGATCACGATTTGAAGACCAAGGGATTTAAAATGATTCCAAACACATTGTTTTAGTCATTTATTCATTACATATTTGTTTTCAGCACAAATGATTCTTCAAATTTCTTTGTCGCGTATGCGTTTGTAGTTGTTAAAACAAATCAACTGAACTAATCATCGAGTATATATAATCATTTGGTCATCCCGTTGGTGTATCTACAGTTTGTGTTTAAGAGAGGCTAACAACACGGTCAGTCACGATTGATTGACCGCAAGTTATATCGGCGACGGTGACGGCGAGGGGGTTCTCCAAGTCACGATATCGATAGCTGAAAGGGATGTCAGACGACGATGACGATAGAGTAAGACAGATGGTGGCTAGCTTGGGGTTTTTAAACCGTCGTTCTGTGTTGAAATTTTTGGATTCTATTAATTATTAAAAAATAATAGTATTTGTCAAATATTTTCGAACGTACTCATTTTCTTAAATATTTTTCATATGTACAAGCCTCAATTAAAAAAACTCGGTAAAAGTTAATTGGATTGTGATTTTTAATCAGGGTAATGTTTTTTTTTTTTTTAATTCAAAACGTAGGAGCTAGGGAGTGATCGGTAGCTGTTAAAAGTCTTGAATGGAAACCGTGACGGTTATTTTAGTTAATTTGAAATGGGAATACATTTACCAATGTTTTAAAAGTCGGTTGAACCAGACCGGTTTAACCGGTTCAACCGGATCTAGAACTTTTTACGTGTTGATTTGGACCGGTTCTTGACTTTTTTCTAATTCGGTTTGACTCGTTGACTTTTCCGGTTGAACCAGTTTTCACGAATCGGTTCAACCGGTTTTTGCTTTTTTTTTCATTTTTCATTTGTTTTTATATTATTATTATAACTTTATTTTGTTTTAGTTGTTGGAAATAAGAAAAAAATCTTAGAAAATATTATTTTAAAAAAAAAATGCTTAAAAAATATTTTTTTTTTTTAGAAAAATGCTTAAAAAATACTTGAAAACAAGAAAATAATTTTTTTTATTATTTTAGTAGAGATCGGTCTGACCTGCCGGTTGAACCGGCCGGACCGGTTCAACCAGAATCGATCAAGTTTCCGATTCGCTCAAAAAATCCCTGTTTAAAACAATGACATTTACATAAGTTTTTAAATGAACATGGTCACTACAACCAAGATATTATTTATTCATACTTTTTTTCACACTTTTTAAAAAATGTGTAGAATTATGTTAAATTATTTATATGTATAATTATACAAAAAATTATCACATCAATAAGTGTGGAATCATAAAATCTTCACTTATGAAATTGTAGATAAAATAGTTACAATGCCCTAAAGAACATGATTTTTATTCATAGCCATGTGTATATATTAACTCATTTTATCTACAATTTTGTTGGTACCAATTTACTTATCAAAATTAAAAAAGTTTAAGGATTATGCGTAATACAACCTATGAGTTTTACTAGTACATTAATACAAATCGAGGAACTTAAACATGGTTGTAGGTTCCCGTACCGGACCTAAATCAGATCGTAAACTCAATCGAACGTGCGGAATCTAAATGATTGAGTATTGAACGTATAATCGAATCGAACACACAATTTTATAATCTTTTGTATATATTAATAATTGGAGAATAAAGATTACAGTCACTAACTCTTTGCCTCTGCCTCTCTCTTCACGAACTCACCTTACTTTTTAGGATTTTATCAACCTCAAATGAAAACCTAACTCCTATATTTATAGGCTGTCCAAACCTACCTACGACACAAGCTTTGTGTCACTATTGCGACACAAGCTCAGTGTCGCATGAACAATACATTGTATATTCTATAATTACATTTCGTTTACAGGCTCGAATATACAACTTAAACACTTCACGTACTAAGACTAATTTACTTTGACAATTACAAACGTTGACCAAGTGACTGACACATAGAAATGCACCAACAAACTCCCCCATGTTAGCAGCTTGGTCAAATAAGCTTCAATTAGTCTTCACCAACAAACTCCTATATGTCTTCAACAATCAGAAACTCCCCCACTGAGATAACGTGGTCTTCAAAAAAAAAATCTCAATGTCCAGATTCATGTGACTGACACACATTAACCATACCATAAGATCTTCAAATTTAGTGATCATCTCCCAATCATCAACAACTTCTCCAATAGAATTTATCTTCACAGTCTTTGGAGAATCACCATTCTCATTGTCAAATGAAAACCGATAACCATCCTTAAACAAAGTGTAAAATGAAATTATGTTTCTAGTCATTTATGACGAATAACAGCAATTATTCAAATCAATCCTAACTCCAGACTTCAGCTCGAGCTCATACTTTCCAATCTCGGTAACAGACGTGATTCCTCTGTTTCCCATGATTAGGTTGAGCTCTCCACGCTTCAACTTCCTACTTTCCTTTAGACCCTGCAATACAGTGCAAATGTGAGTATCACACCCTGTATCCAGAACCCACGAATTAGAAGTTGTAGTATTATGGAGTTCGATCATGAGTAAACCTGGGTGAACACTCTTTTTGACCTTTCTATCTTCAAGGTCCTTCAGGTATTTCGGGCAACTACGTTTCCAGTGCCACTTTGTGTTGCAGTAAAAGCACAATGCTTTGGATCATTTGCAGGTGCAATATCAGAATCAGTCTTTCTTTTGGACCCACGATTGGACTTTCCATTTGCAGTCTTTGCTTTTCAATTTGACCTCTTTCTTTTCTTTGCATTTTGACCAATTACCAACACAGGAGCTGCTGAGCTATATGACATATCATTCTTTTTGATTCCTTGCTCAGCGGTTTGCAATAAATTATGGAGTTCCATTATTGAGCCTTCTCTCTCATTCATATTCATCTGATATGATATTATAAACTGATTGTAGACAGCTGACATACTGGACAAGATTATGGCAATGGAAAATTCTATGTCAAACATCATATTCAATGATTCCAACCTATCAAAGTAACCTTTATCTCCAAGATGAAAGCATAGATAGATGCTCTAGGTTTGGGTTTGCAAGCCATGAGTGACTTAACCACATCAAGGCGTTCTTTGTTTGCCTTTGCCTGAAACATTTCCTTAAGTTGTTGGTTCATTTCATAAGCCCAAGTATTCTCAAAAGTCTTTTTCAATTCAGGGCTCATGGACGGTGCCATGATACAAGACATTTTATTTGCATCGTCATAATGTTTCCGGTGTGCCTCAATCTCCTCTTGGGTTGAATCTTTATCAATAGTGGGAATCTGCTCATCGAGAACATACTCCTTGTTCTCGGACCTTAAGGTAAACCTTAGGTTACGCATCCAGTCCATATAGTTTGGATCGGTTAGTCTTTCCCTCTCAAGAACTGAGAGTAGTGATAAGTTCGAGTTGTGTGCGGTATTAGAGACGGGAGGATTCTTACCATTTGTAGAAGACATCTGATAAACGCCAAAATGTACTAGATTATAGTACTAATTACCCCTTTGTTTGATTGAATTCTTATGCATAAGATACTGATTTCGTTCATATTTGCATTTAGGAGTTTAATTAGAGCTTGGATTGTAAAGAAGCAGAAATCGAGCTAATATTGAAGAAAATAAGCTAAAGAATGGAGGTTTGGAAAAAGAGAAATTAGATTGATGAAGATTATGAGATTTCACATCCATACGCCGGATGAACATTCCATCCGGCGGTTGGATTGAGTGAGCCGGGCTGTCAGAGTCGCGGGCCAAGTATTGGGCAATTTGCATCCATCCGCCGGATGGATCATTTCGACAGATTAGTTTAAAACCCTAAATTAATCTCATTTTTAGGGTTATCACCCACATTTTATCTCCAGCCGATTTTCAGTCATTCCAACACTAATTCCAGAGCATTTTGAAGGTGAAGAAAGCAAGAGGAATCAAGGAATTTCGATTGTTACTTCGTTCTTTCGGTTTTTCGGTTTGAAAATATTCTTCCTTTTCATTCGATTATGATTTTGATTTCATTTTCAATTCTGAGTTTCTGTAAAGTCATGAGTGGATAATTCTTTTATGTATTTGCTTGGATGATGATACTTAGATGATAGTTTGATTATTGATTTGCCAAAACTATTGGATTTTATGAATGTTTGTGTGTTTATTTGATGATTCTTGTTTATTAAGTGATTAGTAGTGCTTACCTAACGTGGTTTACTAATCAATTGAGTTTGAGTTCCTTTTGAGTAGTAGATTATTGATGATTATTGATTTCGGTTGATAATTGTTGCTAAATATATTGAGTTTGATAGGTTGGGGTAAATAATCGGTAATAATTCTTAATGAACAAAATAGTTATTAATAGCTATAAACTTTGTTGATTCAAGTCGCGAAAGTAAATCAAATAAACGACGTGGGTTTAATTTAGAACACAATTCGGTGGGCAACGTTAGTTGATCAATTAACGTGTTGAAAACAACCTTGTGTCTTTCTTAATTGTGTTACATTAACCTACCTCGGAAAGGGGGTTGTCTTATTTTCTATGTCGCAATAAAATCCAATGTTCGAGCAAATCGATAAAGTGATAATCGGAATCTAAGGAAAGTAGTCTAAGTGAATACATTTCTTCTATATATTGAATCAAGTGTTATAATTTGATTAATTGTTTTATAAACTCTTTCTTTTAGTTATTTAAATTAAAGTTTTATTCACATTTCATAATTGTTAGTCAATTGTTCGTTCGGAACTAAATCGCCCTTTCTTGTTTTATTTTAATTATTTGTAACAATTTCCATCTTATTCAAATTGATATCCATTCCTTGTGTTCGATCCTGACTTATCATACTATACTATTATACGACTAGGTATTCTTGCCTAAGTTGTGTATAGTCAGTAAGATAATTTCTATTTCTTAAAACTTAACCTCGTTTACACGACATCAACATCTATAAGATAAACAATTTTAGTTAGTTTGAATATTCCTTAATTAATTACCCAATTACAAAATTAAGGCTAGGATCCATATCTTATATTTGTTTTATGAAAAAGTTTATCGTAATCATATTGCGAATTTATTTTAGGTAGAAAATGCCTTTGTCAATTTCATTCTCTATGAAACTCCTAGTTCTTTTGAGATTCATTGATTCTTATCAACGACATGTTAATCTCGGATATGCTCATCTACTATGCATGACTGGTATACCGAGGATCATGAACAAGAGGGTGAACTCAACCATGCAAAACCCGCATGGTCCCCGGCCCGAGTACACTCGAGAATCATGAGTTCCACATCACCTCTCAATATGATCTCATATTAATGTGCCGGTAAAACACACAAGCTCCATTAACAGATCATATGAGAGATGTGCAGTTTTCATAGGTTAGCATACTATTCACATTTTTAGTATCTAGAACGGGATTTTGTTTTAATACTTTTTGGTCATACTTTTGATCTTGACATCATCCTATCAAAAGTCCTCGGTAGCTCCATTAAACGCACAAAGAAGCGGAGAAGCAGGTCAGCACGAAACCTATTAAAAACTTGACTTCTTTAGGGAAGCAGAGCGACCCGCCTTTTACTTCTCTTATAGTTTGTTCACTATGAGTGAGCCGATTTATCAATTGACTGACGATGTATTTAACTTTAATGATACATATACTTATAACTCATAATATATGTAAAGTCTCTCTTAACTTTTAAGGTCTGCGGTTCTATTACATTTTAAAATTTAAGGGTATATTTTAAAATAGTTCAAAATATAGGGTCTAAAATGTAAATTCTTTTTACCAATTTAGACAGTTTATTTCCAATTTCTCCTTACCTACATACTATTGCAGATTATTAAATGCTAGTATTTATTAAGCTAATGCTCTGATACCACTGTTGGGTTTTCTATTCCCTAACTAGATTAATATACGCAGCGGAATTATAAAATAATTAATCTAAGGCAATTAGGAAACTAAACCTTAAGGGATCTTAGCTGAATAAATAAAAGCAATAAAACAAATTGATAAATAGGAAAATACTAACCTTCGAGAAAATTAATTTCTCACGCGCAGACGATCTTGCAGAGCTTCTTTTCTTGGAGGCGAGTGCCTAAACCAGAAACCCTCTAATGGCTCACACCCAAGAACTAAGAGAAAATCTCAAACTCTTAGGGTCTCGACACTAAGTCGTGTAAACTCTCACATGGAGTAGGAATGAGAACGAGAGAGAAAGAATTGAACTCTATTCAATTCTGGGATACCTTTGAAAGCATAGGGTAGGTCCCTATTTATAGGGGAAGAGGGAGCCTTGGGGTTTATACTCTGGCCGATGTGGGTCAAGCTGATTTCGTTCTTCAACGGGCGGCTAAACTTGAATCCTGCCCAGACTAAAACACGTTCCACCGCTTTACCCCAGTTTTGACTTCAGGCGTCGGCTGAACCTTACAGCCGGCGGTTGAATCCACTTTCCAGAATCTTCTCTCATTTTATTAATATTCAATTAATAAACCAATTATAATATTAATTCCTAATTAGTATTATCTCTATTTATTTCCCTTACTGTTCATTGAGGGCAACCCAAAAAGGACACTACTTTTAATGATATTCTTACCAATTAGTTATGATCTTGGACACTATTCCAACACCACGAACGACGAACAAACCCAGATGATACCTTCAGATCACGCTATCTTCAAGATAGTAATCCCAGAAACGAAAATTAATCAATAAAACCTTCGCGAATGAAATCGAAAACATTTTTAAACACGATCCGAAACCAATGATAACTGATCAAAGGCTCTGATACCACATGTAGGTTCCCGTACCGGACCTAAATCAGATCGTAAACTCAATCGAATGTGCGGAATCCAAACGATTGAGTATTGAACGTATAATCGAATCGAACACACAATTCTATAATCTTTGGTATATATTAACAATTGAAGAATAAAGATTACAATCACTAACTCTTTGCCTCTGCCTCTCTCTCCACGAACTCACCTTACTCTCTAGGGTTTTATCAACCCCAAATGAAACCCTAACACCTATATTTATAGGTTGTCCAAACCTATCTGCAACACAAGCTTTGTGCCACTATTGCGACACAAGCTTAGTGTCACATGAACAATACATTGTATATTCTATAATTACATTTCGTTTACAGACTCGAATATACAACATAAACACTTCACATACTAAGACTAATTCACTTTGACAATTACAAACGTTAACCAAGTGAATGACACGCAGAAATGTACCAACAATGGTACAATGTATGGTACAATACAATAGAGTATGAGTGTGTTTGACAAACTAGCTTATTGGAGCTTAAGCTTATTTTTTCTATAAGCTCAAGCTTTTAGCATTGTTTGGTACATACAAATTTAAGAGCTTATTGAAAAAATAAATTCTAGAAAAAAAAGTACTAGAAGTAGCTTATTAAAACTAGTAAATTACCCGCGCAATGTAGCGGTAATAAATTAGAAAAATGTAGTAGTGATTGATGATGTTAATGTGGCGGTGGTCGTTAGCAATCTTGACCTACATCAATGATTAACAATGACGTTTTATCATAAGTAATTCATAGAGTTTGTTCAATTCTTTTACTGAATAATAGTAGAAGTTGTTTTAACAATTGTTCAATTTAATAAAGTCAAATGTTCAATATAAAAGAAGAAAGCGGATAAAATAAGTGTATGTTATTATGTAAATAGTTAACATTTTCATATTTATTAATCAATTAATAAGTTTTAGTAGTAACTGATTTATCAGTGTATATTGATTGATTGATGAAATAAAAAGAATTTAAATCATTATAAGGGCATAATAGACAGACATTTCACATCTTGAAAGATATAAGTTTCTAAGGAAAATGCAAACCCTTTATAAGGGAGTATAGATAAGCTCATAGCTTATTAAATGAGAAATCACATAATTGCCCCTTATATACTTATTTCTCATTTATTTTCTTATCCATTTATGAAAATTCATATATTTAAGTTCCAACTACTTTTACCAAACACTTGTAAGAAAATAAGTTCTAGCTTCCAGCTTGAAATATAAGTTCCAGCTACTAGCTACAACTATAAGCATTTTGTAAGTCCTTCTGTACGTGGATCTAAGTGATGAACGACAATGATTGTAAGGCGGAATCAAACAATCACACGAAACAATAATAAACTCAAACCGAAGCAATTAATTAATCAAGTAAAACGAGTTTATTAGCTTAACTAATATATTGGAACTGTTTACAAATGAGTTTAGTCGACAAATGATGCTAGGGTTTCGTCAACCCCTAGCCAGAAACCCGTAGGTTTGCTTAAATACTAACAAAAAATGGCAGACATGCGTCACTTGGCTAGTGTCGCATGTGACCGCCTTCATGCGTCACTTACCTAAGTGTCGCTATGCGTCACTAAGGCAAGTGTCGCCTAAACCAAAACTTAAGTGTCGCTAAGTACAAAATCTATATTTCTATTAAACGACTAACGACACTTTACAACTCAATAGACCAACTGACAGACATACTGATATGCATCAACAAACTCCCCCGTGTCTTCAGCTTGGTCTTCAAAAATCTTCAGAGTCTTCAATCTTCAAAAAATCTTTAAGCCCAACCTTCAGGAAAAATTCCACCAGCGTGGATTCCAACTTTCAAACAAATCACGACCACCTTTTCAAACTTTGAAGCTTCTTCTTGATCAAAGCGATCGTAATACATTTTGCTTTTGTGAAGAACTTTCAAATCTTTCCTTGTAAGATTAATAAGGCTGATCGGATCAAAAACACGAAGAGACTTTCCATAATTGGCAGGTAAGTGCCATCGTCCCTTTTCAATCACTGGATCCTTATCAGAAAGATACTCGATAACAAATTTTTGAGTAACTGTGTCGAACCACCAATATCGAAAACGATTGAGAAAATTCACTGGCAAAGTCTGTAATGGCACAGTTTTAAGACTAGCAGCTGGCGGATAATGATATTTGACGATCGGTTCCTGAGTTCTTGGATCTAACTTTTTCTTGTAAGAATAATGAACTCCCAGCTCTGGTCTAACCCACAAATACTTCTTACTATACATATCTCTTCTCAAAATCTTCTGAAACATCATTCCACGAAAATCGTCTGTATGATTTACACGATTCAGTTGCGCAAGACGATTCAATTCTTCCTTTGGCAGTGTACTAATACAATTGAACCTTGACTTGAAATACTTTACACCGTCTCTTCTTTTGATAAGAATTAGAAAATTATCAGCATCAAATTTCCAACTTCTGATCAATCCTATCAATTCACCTCTAACCTGATATGTTTTACAAGTCTTCAAAGCAGGTTTAACTTGAAAATACCAAGATTCAGAAGGACCTAATGAAGAAGAAGGTTGTTCTTGAGTTAGTTCCGTAGCAGGCTCTGTCTCATCTTCCGAAGAATCTGACTCAATAATCGGAGCATCAAAGTTATATGTTTGAGCAGGTTGTCGTAAAACTGGCTCCAGTTCACGTTTAGGCGCCGGTTCTTGATTCGGATTATCCATATATAGCTCATCCGACCCTGGAACCTCTGCGTCCATTTCTATATCATCCGGATCAAAAGATCTATCAACTTCTTCAACCGAATTAACCAAACTTTGCAAATACGTAAGATTGACATTTGAGTAGTCAACTGTAATTGGAGTCGGTTGTCCTGGAACATCCACAAAATAGTCCAAAGCAATATTTTCATTTATAGCAAAATCAGATACATTTTCAGGTTCTGGGGGAGGCGTTACATTTGTTTCCAAGGTACGTTGACCTTCCTCCCCCGAAACAACAGTAACAGACTTCAACTCTAGCAACCTAGACTCAAGATCAGACACCTGAAAGCTTCAAATCATCAACCTGTGCAGCTTTAACCTCCAAATCTATGATCTGAGTTGCCTGAGCTGCAATAATTTCCGTCTGATCATCAAAACGTTTAGTCAACTGCTCCATCTGCCTCATGAGCTGTTGAATAGACGGGAGCTGTGGCTGTGGTGGTTGTTGTTGTGGAGATTGCTGTTGTTGTGGAGGGGTTCGCTGACCAGGTTCTTGAATAACTATTCCCGTTCTCTGGCGTCTCCTCAGAGGTAAATCTGAATAAGATGGAGAAGACCCAGCTGGTCGCTTGCCTGTATTCCTCGGCACGTGAACCCTGCCCTCAGAAATCCGTCGCAGAATACGCTTAAAGCGTCGAGGATCAGCAATCTGAATACCATCTAAAGCAGTCGATGGGGGCACATCACCCTCAGAGTCGGGTGGTGTGGGCCCACCATCATCATCATCATCGTCAACATCAACACGCTCAATATTCTCGATATCGTTCAAATCCTGAGCAACCTCATTTTCAACCAAATCCTCCTCATTTACCGGAGGGATCTCAGCATTCTCGAATCCATTATTAGCTGGCGCAACATAGTTTTGGTTGACTATGTGCCCAAATAAATCATGATCCGGTAATACCTCTGAATCCTTTGGTGGCAGTTTGCAGTCGTTGAAAACTCTCAGAAGCATTGGTGTTGGAATCAGCTTCGACCTCGGATCAGGTGCAATTCCCAGATTCATATCATTCAAAAGCAGCTGCACAAACCGAGGATATTGCAGCCATTTATCCTTGCCTCCCCGGATATTTTCCACCATATTCCCAAAAATGTAACCACTGAAGTTGTAAGGCTTGTTATAAACCAAAGCCAACATCAGGGATAACGTAGAATGGCTCGCAGCATCATAGCCGCCTTTTCGTGGAGATAAACATACTATAATGATGTGGCACAAAAACCGCCAAACTCGGCTCAGATATTGTTTCCTGAAATCCGAAAATTGAGCTTCCAGATATCCCATTCGTGTAAGACCACCTAGAATAAAAGTTGAGTCGAACTGAGTCGGCATCGCAGGCGTATCGTCAAATCGAAGAACGCGGCAAATCATGTCCTGAGTAATCTCGATCCGTTGTCCAAACATAGTAGATATGATACACAGAACATCATTATCTGTTCTGATAAGTGCGTGATCATAGAATTCCTCGATCTGATTCAGAAAAACTGGAGTAGATGCATTAATAGCATAGTGAATCCTCGATCGGCGAAGAAACTCAATCATTGGGCGAAATGGAATTGAGTTCTTATGCGTTGAATCCAAAAAAGCGACAATATTATGACGAGTATTTGTTCGTCGATAATAGTCCTGAAGATCTGCGTGCTCAACACTAAATTACATAAAAATAACCAGAAACATCGTTACAGAATAAGCTCAAAAAAATTGAAAATCTGATGTTAGGCGTCACTTCGATGAGTGACACATAACCTAGTAGCGACACTCAGGAAGTGCCGCATGCAACAGTGTTTGAAAATCAGAAATTAACCAGAGCGTCACTTGGGGTAAGTGACGCTATCAATGCGTCACTGGTGTAAGTGACGGTACTAATGCATGAGTCATTGAGTACGACACTTAATAAGTGTCGCTATAAAACATGCATCTGTAAGTGCGTCATTTAACAAGTGACGGTAAAACTAATGCGTCACTAACACAGTCACTTAAGAAAGTGACGCATAGAAAGGCATCACTTATAAGAGTGATGGTGCTAGTGACGGAATAGACCTAGGCGTCATTTAAACTGACACTTAAAGAAGTGACGCATATAAAGGCGTCACTTACATGAGTGACGGTAGTAGTGATGGTAAAGGTTCTAAATTACCAAATAGCGTCACTTACAGGAAGTGACGCACGAAGTGACGCAACGATGAAGATCATCGCGTCACTGTTCACTCCCAGAAATCACTTCGACCCAAAATTGGGGTTTTTGAAAAACAAAGGTACCACGAGGTACGCATAATAAAGACGAGCAAAACACACTATATATTAACATGTATCATTAACAATCAATCCCCAATTCGAGTGATTTCGTGAATAACTTTAAACCCGTAACCCTAACATATGATTAAAGCATGAATACATAAGTACAGAGGGTAAAAGTAGTACCAATAGATGCGTATGTTTGAGGGGAACACGAAGATGTAGGCCAAGTGCACAAAAACAGTCGCAAAATCAACAATCAATCAACGAAAACGCTCCAGTCGAAGTGACGCAGGGACACACGAAGTGACGCAATGTCAGTGGAAGTGACGCTATAGTAATAGTGAAAGTGATGAGGTTGAGTGTCGTCTAAAGGGATATTTATATGAAAACTCTAATATGCGTCACTCAACTCGTCACTTATAGCGTCACTTAGTGCGTCACTAGGGGCGTCACTAGGGGCTTCACTTACTAAGTGACGCATAAAATCACGTAGAGAAGAAATTTTGGAAATTTTTGAGATTTTGTCGATTTTGTGCGTTTTGATTTTGGTACTCAAATTTGAAAGTAACTGTAACTTGGCTTTAACACAAAATAAAACTAATTAAAATAAAAATTATTAACACAAAATTAATGCAAATTTATAAGTACAAAATTAATACAATCTTTTTGGTGACGGAGTTGATTTAATCTGGTTAGGGATCATATCGGAATAACATGCATTTATTAGGAACAGTAAGTGTTATTTCGATCATCAGTATATTTGTCCACTTTAAATTTACTTGGCATGCTAAAAACACTTTTTATAAAAATTATTTCAAAACGATTATTAGTATATTTGTCCTCTTAAACATGTTACACTTACATCTAGGAGCTAATTTTATTATTATTCATATGTACATTTCGCTGTGGTCCCCACCATAGATATACATCTTAACTTAAGATATAGACCATGCTTCCATTTACAGAGAGAATATAAGAAAATCAATTTTAAGAATCAAGTCAGCGGTGACAGGTCTGTACTTACGTACAACAGAGCGACATAGCTTGATTCAGGTTTAAGCAAAACCAGACTTAGTCAAACCATTTTGGCGACCTTGTTAGGTATTGATAACATCAAATAGTACTACTTTTGTATAATAATATTCCCTAGTTTTTGTATACTTTTTTTGCATTTACTTGATAAAATATACTTATTTCATTCATATTTGCATTTAGAAGTTAAATCGGAGTTTGGATCAAAAAGGAACGGAAAACGAGCTTATTTGGAAGAAAACTTGCTAAAAGAATAAAAATGGGCAAGAAAAGATTGAAGCGGAGTAAAAGATGATCGAATGGTGAAGAAGTATGGAAATTCATTCCATATGCCGTATGGAAATCACAATTTAAGTATATGAAATCACAATATAAAAGAAATCACAATTAGATAATTAACGTGCAATGAATCGGAATATATGAATCTGAGTGGAGTTATTTACACAATTATTTGTTCCTTCCTATTGTTTCCTATTTGTTATTTTAATTTAAGTATTTATATTGTTTTATTATTATTTCAATATTAAATGTTCGCACGGAACTAAAACGTCCCCCTTTTTACTGTTTTATTAGTTAATTATTTCTTCCTATTTATATAAATAAACCACCATTCCTGTGTTTCTGAGATCGACCTGGACTTACCATAGTTATACTATTCCGATCAGGTATTCTTGCCTGGTTGTGTGATAGTAGTGATTGGTATATTCTGTACTTTATAAATAATAAAACAAGACGCGCTTTCACACGCACCAAGTTTTTGGCGCCGCTGCCGGGGAACACTTAACCGGTTGAACTTTTGTTCTACCGGGGAATGGTGTTGTTTATTATTTAAATTGGAAGTTTTTTTTTTATTTTCTTTTCTACTATTTTTCTTTTTCTTTTATTTTAACAGGTATGTATCAAAACATGAATACTGTCCCTGAGAATTTTCAAAACTCGAGAAATATTTCCATTATGAGTAAAGAGGATATGAAACGATCTTTAGATGAGATGATAGCATATTGGAATAAAGATCTAATTGTGAAGGATATGGAAAGCGACAAGGTGGAAAACTTTGACAAACCAAAAGATAGAGGATATAAGGCAAAACCAAATTTAAAAAAATATAAGCCTTCACCTTCTTACCCAAAGGCTTTAACGGAAGAAATTGTTAAAAAGTACACACCTCCGCCTCCTTATCCAGCTGCTTTGAATAGAAAGTACAATGAAATTGAAGGATCAATTTTTCCAATGCTTAAGAAAGATACTGTTAAAAGCTTATCTCGTCCAGTGATTGTGGAAGCTACGCAATCTATGGAGACTTCAAGCGAGAAAGTGGAAGCAACTAAGACTCTTGATCACAGTCAAGGAAATTCCATTCAACAACTTGAGGAGATGGTTCAAACAGATAAGTATTCTCAATCCTCTGACTCCTTATTTTCTAACGAAATTTTTAGTGAAATTGAACAGGAAGAAGATATGGAGGTAGATTGGTTACCTTTGCCAAGATTTGATCACGATGATTCTGATGAGGAAATACTCTCGTTACTTGATTGTAATGAGGATGAAATCCTTGAATTGAGAAACCAAGACGGGGTTATGACAGAAGAAGAATTAATAGCCATTACGGATCCAGCTATTAATGAAACTCCGTCATCACACCCGGAGGTGAATCACCAGGAAAATAATGATCAAACAATGGTAAGGATTGGAGATGAAATCGAAAATAAAACTTGCGGTAAGGAGATAGCAACCGAACCAGTTGAATTTCAAATGGTGGTTGAGTCAAAACAACCAGCGGTTGAAGAATCTATAAGCACAAGTTCTCTCACTTTTTGGAAGTTCATGGAGTATCTCATAAAGGACATCTGTCTGCCATGCACGATAAGTATTTCTATTCTTTCATTATAATAAATTTACATTTAATGAATATTTATCGATATTACCATCCATGCTTACTTTTAAGTGTGGGGAAAGTCAAGGTATATTTAAATAAGTAAGGTTGGAGTCAAGCTAGTGACTCGAACAAAAACAAGCGCTTCTCGGAAGGCAACCCGTGCTTGTACATTATGTATAATTTTTATTTTTTGTATTTTTATTACTGTATTTTTTATTTTTATTATCTGGTACGTTTAATGTTCTTTGCTACTTTTTGAAGTTGGCAACCATTTCAGTTAAAATTGGAATTTTTGGAATATAAAATAAATGAACTTTGTGGGTGTGTTCCCTGGAAACCCTCACGAGACTATAACTCGTCCACTTGGGATACCGAGGGGTTTAAAGGCTTATTGCATATGCTAAATGCAATCGTGATTAACTAAGAAAGTGTGTGCTGTTGTATATTTTTGAATAAAGATCAGAAGATGACCCGTTACGCCAAACTAGATCAAGATAATCACGCCATATTCAGGGGAGTTTTTCGTTCTAATTTCTTTTCTTCCTTTTCTCACTTTCATTTTTACTTGTTTATATACAATGAGGACATTGTATAATTTAAGTGTGGGGATGAGGTCGGTAGAAAAGAAATTTAAACTTGTCCTTATATTAATTTTGTTAAATTTTCATCAAATTTAAAAAATTTTGAGTTGAAACTAGGTATTTATTAGTTTGAATACTTTTTGTTAAAAATTTTGTTTTGTATTTAAAAGTTTAAACTTTAATTTGGATTAACTGTTTTGTACATATAATGTAAGGTACTTAATAATGAGTGATATATAGTTACATGAAATGATATACTAATAGGCAATCTATATGAGTATTTCTGAATTTTAAGAAATTAATAAATAACTTGTATATTATTTTATGTATGACATAAAAGTCTTAATTCTTAGATTTATCATGCAATAATTTTATATGTCTTTATACTTATATGAAAACATTTGGGGGTCTACTAATTGTTTTCTCTGTTGTACGTAAGTACAGACCTGGTCTCTAATTAGTATTCTTAAATAAATCAAAAGAAAGAAAATCTTTCAAGTTAAAATAATCAAATTATGTTGCTTTGTTATACTAAGGTATAGACCTGTCACCGCTGGTTTGATTTAAAAATTGCTTTACCTGAATCAAGTTAAGTCGCTTTGTTGCATGGAAATTCAGACCTGTCACCAATGTCTTGATTCTTAAAAATGGATTTTATATATTTATTTTGAATATAAGAATAAATTGCATGATTAAGTTTAAGAGTATATCATATGTGAAAATCATAAGTAATATGCATACTAACAATAAAGGTGTATTCAGAAATATGAATATAGATTGTTTAAAGTGGACAATTATATTAGTAATCATTCATGGACTATATGTTGCACTAATAATAATAAATTTTTATTTGTACATTATAGATATCCATGTTAATTAAATTGTTTAAAGTTTTAAATTTGGAAATAGATTTTTAATTTAGGTATTCTGATTCTTAAATATTAGTTTGATGCTTATCAAGTTTTTATGATGAAAATGTATTATACTTGAGGACAAACAGAACTTAAGTGTGGGGATATTTGATAACATCAAATAGTACTACTTTTGTATAATAATATTCCCTAGTTTTTGTATACTTTTGTTGCATTTACTTGATAAAATATACTTATTTCATTCATATTTGCATTTAGGAGTTAAATCGGAGCTTGGATCAAAAAGGAACGGAAAACGAGCTTATTTGGAAGAAAAGTTGCTAAAAGAATAAAAATGGGCAAGAAAAGATTGGAGCGGAGTAAAAGATGATCGAATGGTGAAGAAGTATGGAAATTCATTTCCATACGCCGTATGGAAATCCATACGTCGTATGGAAATCCATACGTCGTATGGAATGAGGCGGTGGAGGCCCAAGTCACGCGATGCTGGGCCGGGCTTATTTTTCATCCATATGCCGTATGGAAATCCATACGCCGTATGGATCAATTTTCCAGAAAACTATAAAACGCGATTTTAACCCTAAAAATGAGAGAGTTCGGCTAGGGTTTATTCTCCACGGCTGTTTTCGACTGATTTCAATCTGGAGGAGCATTCGGGAAGCATGAGAAGCTAAGGTTGAAGATTATTCATTTTAGTTTCGAGTGATTCGTCTTTCGGTTTGCATTTACTTCGTTTAATTCGATTACAATCATGTTTTTGATATTGAATGATCTGGTTTATGTCGATTTGATGATGAATTGATACGTTAGTGGTTGTGTAGTAATAAAACTTGGATAATGATTATTGAACGATATTAATTGCACGTTTATTAAGTTATTTGATTGAAGATGGTTATATTATCCGTTGATCCTTATTTATTGGTGGTTATTAGTTATTACTTAACGTAATTGATAATGTCATTGAGATTGATTCCCTTGATATTGTTGATTATTGATGGTTAGAACTTAGGTTTTGATCATTGCTAAATATATTGAGTTTGATAGGTTAAGAGACTAATAATTGAATAACTTAAGATGAATAAGATTAATAAGTGATTATTAATAGGTATTGTTGATTCATACCGCGAGGATCAATTATAACCAATCGTGAATACTTAATGCATAATCTAGAGAAAAGCACGCTATAGAAATATACAATTCTTGTGATGTTGGATCGATGTTTAATGTGGAACTCTAGGTTATCGAAATTAGTTGGACCCGAAACGTTGGCTAATTTACATTTAACTTAGATTCTTTGATTAGTTTTTAAGTTAATATAAAAGAAATCACAATTAGATAATTAACGTGCAATGAATCAGAATATATGAATCTGAGTGGAGTTATTTACACAATTACTTGTTCCTTCCTATTGTTTCCTATTTGTTATTTTAATTTAAGTATTTATATTGTTTTATTATTATTTCAATATTAAATGTTCGCACGGAACTAAAACGTCCCCCTTTTTACTGTTTTATTAGTTAATTATTATTTCCTATTTATATATATAAACCACCATTCTTGTGTTCCTGAGATCGACTTGGACTTACCATAGCTATACTATTCCGATCAGGTATTCTTGCCTGGTTGTGTGATAGTAGTGATTGGTATTTCCTGTACTTTATAAATAATAAAACAAGGCGCACTTTCACACGCACCAGGTATCTTAATTTTAAAGACTTTGCAAGTACTTTGACTTGTGTTTGCTTAATTTTTAAGTATATATTAACAGAGTCCAGGTCTATACTTACGTATAACAGAGGAAACTGTCAATATATACCCCCGAATGATATCAAATAAACTTCTTTCACGAAAACATGTCTAGCATAAGTAAGATATTAAGACTTTTGTCATACATCTTATGATGTTATACCACTTGAAATAAACAATTATATATTAGGCTTCTTAAGAGATCTCAAAGAGTTTTGCATAACATGCCTACTAATATATCGTATGATGAAGACAATGTTTATAAAAACTGTTTTCAACATATCAGATAAATCTACTGACACATCTAAGATAAATCTTAAAATTCCATTTTGTGCATGTCACCCGATGTACTATCATATCCCAAGTTATTTACAAACACAACTTCAACGTCTATTTTAAAAATATAACAACCGTGCATTTCTTTAATACTAAAAAGTATAAAGAGTGGCTGTTGCATTTTTTTTTTAATTTTTTTTAACAATCAAAAATTTAAAAGACAAAACCAAGTCACAATTCATTTTTTAGTTTGAAAGAACCTCAAACCAATCATGTTGACCAGTTCGTTAAAACGAGCGCGTGAAAAAGCTTTTGTGAAAAGATCTGCATTTTGCTTAAGGATGTCTATGTGGACAAGGTCTATCAGGTGTTTCTCATAGCAATCCCGTATAAAGTGGAACCTAAGTTCAATATGTTTGGTCTTAGAATGTTGTACGGGATTGCGAGTTATGGAGATAACAGCAGTATTATCTATATGAATAGGAGTCATAGAAAGAAGTAACCCGTAATCACGTAGTTGATGCTGGATCCAAAGGACTTGAGAACAGCAGCTTGCAGCAGCAACATACTCGGCCTCAGCTGTAGAAGTTGCAACCGTAGTCTGCTTTTTGCACTGCCAAGAAACCAACCGCGATCCGAGAAACTGACATCCTCCAGTTGTTGACTTCTTATCCATTTTACAGCCACCATGATCCGAATCCGAATAGGCAGTTAAAGCGAATGATTTCTCATTTGAATACCATAAACCAAGAGTTGGCCTATATTTGAGATATCTAAAAATTCGCTTCACAGCCTTCATATGAGTCACCTTTGGCTTCGCTTGATATCTCGAACATAGCGACACCGTAAACACAATATTCGGTCTTGAGGCAGTAAGATACATTAGAGAGCCTATCATTGAACGATAGTCTTTCTCCTTGCAGTCTTCTTCATGCTCATCGGGTCTAAGATTGTGATTTATGTCGATGGGAGTACCATAGGTTTTACAATCAAGCAAGTCATACCTAGTCAACATGTCATTGACATATTTTGACTGATGAATATAAATTCCTTTGGCTGATTGCTCAACTTGCACACCTAGAAAGAAAGTTAGTTCTCCCATCGCACTCATCTCAAACTCAGACTTCATTAGAACCTCGAATTCCTTGCACAAAGCCTCATTTGGAGAACCGAATATGATGTCGTCCACATAAACTTGCACCAAAAGCAAATCTTCTCCCTCTCCTTTGGTGAATAGTGTGCTATCGATTTGGCCTCTCGTGAAACCATTCTTCAACAAATACGTAGTAAGCCTCTCATACCAAAGTCTTGGCGATTGATGAAGACCATACAAAGCTTTGCTCAGTTTGCACACATGATTAGGAGCGCAGGGTCTTCAAATCCTTGAGGTTGTTTAACGTATATCTCAGCATCTACCTCACCATAAAGAAACGCACATTTTACATCAAGTTGGTAAACTCGAAAGCCTTTGAAAGAAGCAAATGCCAAGAAAATCCTAATTGATTCCAATCGAGCAACAGGAGAAAATACTTCATCATAGTCCAAACCCTCAATTTGACTGAAGCCTTGAACCACCAAACGCGATTTATTCTAAATTACCACACCTCTATCATCCATCTTGTTTCTAAATACCCAACGAGTGCCCGTAAGATGAGCACCTTTGGGTAATGGCACGATTTCCCAAACTTGCAGCTTCTTAAATTGCTGCAATTCGTCTTGCATGGCCTCGACCCACGATGGATCTTTCAATGCTTCCTCAACCTTTTTAGGTTCAATTTGAGAAAGATGGCATGATTCGACAGTTGCCATGAGGCCCAGAACCTGTTCAGCTGAAGTTTGCTTATCTTCAGCAGTTTGCTTATCTTCAGTAGTTTGCTTTGCTTGAGTTCTCGTTTGAAGTTTAGAGTGAGGATCACCAATTATATTCTCAATGGGATGATCCTTATGTACACGAGTAACTGGAATGACATCCGACACAAGAGTCAAACCCAAGTTGTTTAAATCTCCTTCAGTGACAGGAGTTTCTTCTTCATCTGCTTCATCAGTAAAGAGATGAGAATGAACCATTTCTTCTTCTTCTCCATCTTCCTCTAAAGGAGGCATGTCTGGATCATCAGGAAGATCCATTGCATTGATCGTTCCTGAAGTAGAAGGAATATCAGAAGATGGTGGTTTAGGTGTAGGTGTGAGTGTTGGTGAAGGTGTAGATGTGGATGCAGGTGTTGGAGAAGATTGGGTGGGTGTCGCATCAGGTGTTGGATAGGATGGTTTAGAAGGAGAACTAAATGTTTCTTGAGAAATATTGATTCCATGAAGCAAGGTAACCAACTCTTCCGTATCATCTTCTTCCAGAATGTTGAAAGAGTTAAAGAGTTTACCATAGTTGAAAAACCAATCCGGACCCGTACATTGAGGAGGTTCCGTATACCTTAAACATTTTACCTCAAAAAGTTCCTCTATCTGATTAGTCGATTTTTTGTAGACTCTTTTGTTTGGAGAATTAACTGAATATCCAAGAAAGATCCCTTCAACAGCTTTATCACCAAACTTAGAGACACGTTCTTTTGTAACCATAATCATGCATGGACACCCAAACGGTTCTAGAAAGTGCAGGTTCGGCTTGCGTTTATTGAAAAGCTCATAGCATGTCTTGTTCTTCTTCTTAACCGAGAGCACCCGATTCAGAACATAACAGGCAATATTAACTGCCTCAGCCCAGAAAATGATAGGCAACTTTGAATCCGCTAGCATAGTTCGAGCTGTCTCGATAATAGTTCTATTCTTTCTTTCTGCAACTCCATTCTGTTGAGGAGTTCTTGGAGCACTGAATTGATGATCAATGCATCTTGAAGCACAGAATAACTCAAGAGTTGAATTCTTGAACTCGGTTCCATTATCACTTCGCAGTCTCTTCACCTTTAAGTTGCACAAATTTGCCAACTTATCCAACAAGTAAACCAGAATTCCCGCTGTCTCATCCTTTGTAGCAAGAAAATAAACCCACGAAAACCTTGAGTAGTCATCAGTAACTACCAAACAATAAGACCGACCACCAATGCTCTTCGTAGAAACCGGACCAAAAAGATCCATATGTAATAGTTCCAACGGAGCAGCAATGGAATTCACAACCTTAGACTTATGGGACTTCTTATGGAGTTTGCCCTTGTGGCAAGAAATACAGTCATCCTTCAAAGTAAAGGACTGTTTTGGAACTCCGCTCACTAAGTCATTATTAATCAGAAAATTCATTTTACGGAAATGAATATGTCCCATTCGTCTGTGCCAAAGGAGTGATTCCTTTTCAGAAGCCTTTAAGAGTAGACAAGTAAATTCGCTTGTAGTCTCCACAGTTCTCATATTCATCACATAGGTGTCATTTCTTCTAGGTGCACGCATTAACACCCATTCCTCGGGAATGATATACCCTGGCTTCAGTATAACACATTCAGTCTTTGTAAATGACGTGGTGTAGTCTTTATCACAAACTTGTGAAACGCTCAGCAAGTTGTGTTGTAGTTCTGCCACATAATTTACGTTCTCAAAGCTAACCTTCCCATTTGTTAGCGTTCCTCTACCAGAAATCGTTCCTCCCGTATCTCTTGCAAAGGCCACATGTCCTCCTGCGTATGGTTTAATATCCACAAGTAGAGACACATCGCCAGTCATGTGTCACGAGCAGCCGCTATCCACAAACCATTCGCTATCTTTCACACGTTCAGACTGCTGCAACACACAAAAATAAGGAGATTAGTGAGAAACGGTGACCCAAGCCTTTACATACTTAGGTCTACGGAGTCATCAACAATAAGCACATCAGATAGAATTTTATTTTTAAACAAATCAGAATTTGTATCCAATGTGTTATGTTTGACGACATTAGAGTCCACAGTAGACTCTTTTCTTTTCCAAACTTTAGATGGTTCGGAATTTAGCTTGGGAGTAATGTCGGGCTTTGGCTTTGGCAAAGAATTTTGCCCAACATTACTCGGCTTCTCAGCAGGCTTGGGAGAGGTTGAATAACGCCTAGGTGGAGATTTTGAAAAAGAATTTCTGTAAACTGATGTCCTAGGCATCTCTCTCCCATAGCGCTGATGAGAAAGTTTGGGACATTCATGAATCAAGTGTCCTTGTCTCTTGCAGTAGAAACAAGAACGAGTCTCAACAAATGGTTGAGGCCGAGGACTTACCAAAGGATGTGGGGGAACATTTCTAGAACATGAACATTGCGTACATGTCTTAGAAAATGCTTGTTTTGGTTGATAGGTTGAAGTGGAAGGTTTATAAAACTTTTTCATTTATAACTTTATGTTGCAAAATCTTTACAGGTGATTGTAAAGTTTGTGGTTTCGCATTTAAAACCTTGTCTTTTCCTTTTTTAGTTTGAACCTTAATTGCAGGTTCAACTTTTAAGGCCACTTTTTCAGGTTTAACTTCAACCTTCTTAAATTCAGGATACTCCTGATCAGTAATGTCCTCAATCTCAACAATCTCATCAGTATAAACTGAAGGTTTACATTCAGGCTTAACAAACTGAGGCAAAGGATACTCTGGCCTTTTGGTTTTCTCCTTTGTCAGTTTGTTTTGTTTGGCTTTTTTAGCTTTAATACCATAAAGCTTTGTATAATCAACTGGAATTTCTTCAAGGCCTTCCTTAACAGGCGCAGGACAATATTCGGCATGAGAAGGTGGTGGTACTTGGTTATAACCAAGTCCTTCCTTCTTTTTACCGCCTGTCCCTTGCTTATTAACGATTTCATTAAAGACAAACGTTGCAGATGAAGAACCTAAGATTTTGCTTTTATGATTATCGAACTCACTTTTTAAATCAGATAGTTCTTTATTCAACAGTTCAATTTCAATAAGATAACTTTTAATTGCATCTTGTTGACTAAAGACCTTTGCTTTAAAAGTTTGAGTGTCTAACTTGTGAGCCGCAATATATTTTTCATAAAGTTTTTCATTTTCTTGCAAAAACCTGTTAGATTCTGTAAGTTTTACAACCTTTTCCCGCAAGTCTAAATTATCTTTTTGATAGACCTCAAGAGATTCAGTCAATTGAATACAAGTAACACAATTAAAAGGCTCAATTGGTTCATTTTGTACCTCAGGTGTGATGTGAGCCATCAGACACTGTTGAAATTGTGCAGCCTGAACACTCCAGTCTGAAGCAGTCGGCTCAAAAATGACCAAAGCATTGTCTGCAGCCAACGACTTGACTTCTTCTTTCTCATTCGCCTTTGGAGGATCAGGCTTAGTAAGACCCGATGGTGGCATCTTGGGTTTCTCGCATTCCCTAGCGAAATGACCCAAATTCTGGTAGTTATAACATCGGACCTTGCTTTTATCAAAACCAAATTCCGTTTTCCCATTTCCTTCCAAGCTCTTTCGTCCCGTCCTCTGCAAGAACTTTTGAACCCTCCTTGAGATCATAGCAATGTTCCAGTTTAAATCCATTTGCTCTAAATCATCGTCGTCCAGCTGACTATAATCCTCTTTTGACATTTCCAACGTGGTGTTTGGTTGAGTAACCAAATCTTTGTAAGAGCTAAGAAAAGCTGTATAAATGGCAGCTTGCTCTTGTATAGCTGGTGAGACTGGAACCTGCTGTTGTGATCCTTGAGATGTACCAGAAACGTAGGTTGCATGTTGAGCCCCAGTTGAATAAGATGGTGAACTAGTATCTGTCATGAATGTCATGCCACCATAACTCTTGCCAGAATTGACTTGTCCACCATAAAGTGTGGGATTTTGTACAAATCCACTCGATTTGCATTTTTTCTTCTTTAACTCCATTGTATGAGCTTGAAGAACTCCTATCAATTGGTCCAAAGTCATCCTAGATAATTCTTGATTTTCCTTCAAGAATTAGACCTTCACATCCCAAGCACTTGGCAACACATTCAACAATTTCTTGTTTATCTCAAGTGCAATGAGATTGTATCCTCCTTCAATTAACTCACTAACCAATTGTGAGTATCGAGTGAATAGTCCAGAAGTAGTCTCATTAGGAAAGATGTCAAATAGATCATACTGCTTCTTGATTAATTCCAGCTTAGCCTCCTTGTACTTTTCATTGCCCCCGCACCTCGTTTCAATTGCTTTCCACAAATCATAAGTTATGTCATGAGTTTTAAAGAGTCTCATAACATCCTTTGTTAAACACATACAGATGGCGGAGTGTGTCTTTCTTTCTATTTCAAGTTCCTTTCTCTCTTGAGGTGTCATGGCATTGTACGTTTTTGCTGGAGGAATTCCACGATAGTTTCCTACAGCAACCGGAGCCTCATATCATTGTTTTAGTGGACCCCAAAGTTCTGGACAATGAAAGTCTACAAACTGTTCAAATCTATCTCTCCAGTACGCATAATCCATATCCGCAGTGAACAACGGAGGTTTATTGCTCGATCCAATATCATTTCCCTGTTTGATCATCTCCCTAATCCCTCTAATATCTTCCTTATCAGCGCCCATTTAAACGAATCTGAAAAATAGCTCAAAAACAAAAAACGTGGAAGAAAATTAGTAATAAAGGCGTCACTTAGGAAGTGACGCACCGAAGTGTCGCTTAGTATAGCGTCACTAGGGTAAGTGACGCTAGTAAGTGACGTATAATCGAGTATACCGACACTAAGGAAGTGTCGGTAAGCCAATAGAAGTGACGTACCCAAGTGTCGGACTTGAGTGACGTATTATGCAAATGGCGTCACTAAGGTAAGTGACGCACAGTAGTGTCGTTTAACACACAAGTGACGTGTATAAGTGACGCACTTGAGTGTCGTCTAACAAACAAGTGACGTGTGTAAGTGACACACTTGAGTGTCGGTGAAACCCTAATTAATCTTAATGAGTGTCGGATGAAGTGACGCTACGAAGTGTCGCTCAAACTTGCCAAGTGATGCTTCGAGTGACGCTAAAACGGCTGTAACACTCCAAAAATCCTAAAACATGAATTTTCATAAACCTAACGAAAATCCTTCGATCCCAAACGAACGAAACCTGTAAATCTTGATTCAAAACATAAGAATAGCACCCAATTGATCCGAAAATTGCAATAATTCCAATGATCTTCACAAAGTCTAACCGGAAACCTTTCAATACACGAACGAAACGTCGATCAAACCACTTAGTGGCTCTGATACCAGTTGTAAGTCCTTCTGTACGTGGATCTAAGTGATGAACGACAATGATTGTAAGGCGGAATCAAACAATCACACGAAACAATAATAAACTCAAACCGAAACAATTAATCAATCAAGTAAAATGAGTTTATTAGCTTAACTAATATATTGGAACTGTTTACAAATGAGTTTAGTCGACAAATGATGCTAGGGTTTCGTCAACCCCTAGCCAGAAACCCGGAGGTTTGCTTAAATAATAACACAAAACGGCAAACATGCGTCACTTGGCTAGTGTCGCATGTGGCCGCCTTCATGCGTTACTTACCTAAGTGTCGCTATGCGTCACTAAGGCAAGTGTCGCCTAAACCAAAACTTAAGTGTCGCTAAGTACAAAATCTATATTTCTATTAAACGACTAACGACACTTTACAACTCAATAGACCAACTGACAGACATACTGATATGCATCAACACATTTAGCTCCAACTTCAAGCTAGTTTTGCCACACACACCCTATATAATATTATTAGATGTAATTTTATACAACATAATATAAGATATATTGATTGGTTGATATTATATTAAATGCAGATTTATCTTATCAGATATATGAATTTCTTGAATTATTATTATTTTACGGTAAGTTATTTTTAATGACAAAAATGCATATTATTATTAGTAAAGGCTGATACCATATTAGTGTTGTGATTCGCCTTGCATTTCATTAATTATGAAAGTCATTATATAATACAAGAAATAATCTAGAATCTATCCAATGGGTTAAGCCCTTAATACAAGCTAACATGTATCGACTAACAAGTAACAATTATGTTGTGAACCCAAATTTTATGACTATTTATTGATTATCAAGCAGAGGGTGTAGTAGGCTTACGATAATAAATAAAAGTTTGTGAGACTAGTAAAAGAACAGTAAGCCATAAAAACTAAAGTTATGAGTTATGACGTAACTTTTGAAAGTGTAGTAACATGAAATTTGGTAAATAATTTGAGCCCGATCTATTTAGATTTCTCGAAGAAATAGTAAATGCACAATAAGAGCTTTTGGGGATCACACCGAAATTCGACAGAAAATGCCTACAAAATAACGTGTAATTAAGTCAAAGAGAGAAAATAATGAGTGTGAAAAAAGATAAGGAAAATGATAGCGAGTGTCCTAACTACTATGAACAAGAATTCAGAATACGCATTAATATTTGTACACATTGACAATAAACTTTTTTATCCCATGAATTTTAATTTGACTCACATAAATATAAGTTGAACTTTTTATCCCATGAATTTTAATTTGACTCACATAAATATAAGTTGAATTACAACGATTCTCATCTTACTTAACATCATTTGCGTATTTGCGTCCAGGCGTCAAGCCGTCAACTAATTATTTTTAATGGGCCAAGCAACATGACTTTAGGTGGGCTAAATTTCTCTAGTGGGCCAAATAGCATTTCACTGTGGGTAGGTCATGGCCCATCCTCCTCACTATGTGGCTCTGCTAATGTGCAAGTTATTATTTATGTAAGATGTATTGTTTTCTGTTATCCGTAATACCTAATGTTAATAGGGTCTTAATCCTGCTTAATTTCTTTTTCCAATTGTAATAAATAGAAGCCATTTAGTGATGTTACATTTTTAAGGTTTTGTGGTCGGCAATAAACTCAACTTCATGAAAGGTTTAAGTACATCGGATTGTAATTATTTATTTATGTTGTGTATCAAACTATCCGGATATTCATTATATGTAGTGTGTTACTCATGTTATTGTATGTAATTCTTTAACGCTTTTACTTGTGTTTATGAGGTGGCACAATGCATCATTACAAATTTAAACGTCACTGAAATGCGTATAATAACTATAAATTGAAAGTTCTATACACATAATATAACATATTACCATTGTGACTTTAGCCCAGTGGTATCATTCCCCCAGCGCAAACGTCCTCGTGAGTCGTAAAAGGAAGGGCTTTTATGAAACAGGTCAGGGGTTCAATCCCTATTCCCTGCAATTTCACAGGAACAGTTGAACATTGCTTGAGGTATGGTCCTTGGAGAAGGGTCGCATCGGATCCAAAGGATCCCGGATTAAGGTTGCCCATCGAAACAACCTTTTGTGAATATAACATATTACTTTGTTGTGTATATTATAAATTTCAGAGTATATTACAATCACATTATTGTGAGCTTAAATGTTCATGAAAAGACAAACTTACCCATAGAATCCCATTAAAAATTTATCTTATGCTATATTATCTAATATGATATACGGAGTAACAAATAACAATTGGCTACAAATCTCTGAAAAAGAAGTATGAAAAATATAAACCCGAACAAAAACACTTGCTAATTTCTTAAAAACAGTAAACAAAAATCCCCAAGAACTTTTATATTTTGTAAAAATAATAAATTGGAAAGTACCTATTTTAACATAAAAATAGTTTGACTTATCTATATTGATGAAATAAAAGAAGATAAAGGAAAGAAATGTAAAAATTAAAAACAAAAACAACAGAAAAGTAAGGAAAAAAGAAAAAAGAAATTGGTAAAAGTTGTAGACAAAAAGGGATGAGCGGTAGAGGTTTCAATGGTGCGGGTTTTAATCTATATCCACCCTGCCCGATGTATATGATCCAATGGATCGAAAAAGTAGATCCATGAACCCAATAAGTGATTCAAGGGTCGATTCATTTACCAGAATTTGTATGGGTTTAGCGCAGGGAAATGCATTTAACTTTTACTCAATTTCTATAGTGTGTACCGAACTTCATTTTAGTCTATTGTGTGTATCTGTCGTTTAGTTTGGTCTATTGTGTTTATCCCTTAACTTATTTGATGATGTGTCAACCATATAATTAGTCATATAAGCTGACACGTCATTAAAAAGGGAGTTACGTCAGTTAGATACATACAATAGACAAATATTGGAAGATTGATACACACAATAGACCAAATTGAAGTTGAAAATATACTATAAAGATCGGTCTAAAGTTAGATGTATTTCCTGCATTAATCCCAATTTCTATTTGGAGCAATTCATGACCTGTGTGGGTCGACTCATTATATAATTTAAAGACAACAATTTTGAAAATATATAACTAAGACAACTATGTTTACAAACACTACGCATTTATATCAGGTTACAATTGTTTATATATGAAAATGATGTTTATGTCAAGTTTCATGGTTTGTACATATACATAATGGATGTAGTACAACCATTAAACGATATATATATCCAGTATTATGTCATTTTTTTAATTAGCTCGAAACTAGACACTAATAATACTAGAAAATTGATAAAAAGAACCCTAAAGGCTTCTTTTAACATGAATAAGAATTTGTACATTCAAAATTTGTCTCCTGAATTTTCAATATGTCATCTTGAATTTAATTAAAGTACAATTGTTTTATGCATGTCTAAATTGCTTAACCAAAGCCCTTAGGGCTCTTGTTAACAAAACCCATAATACTAAAATGAAATTTTCTTTAACATCCTAACTGATCTAAATGATCCAAATTCTGACGACATACTTCTGTTATAATGGTTTGATGCTATCAATTGAATAATTGAATGCTTTAAACATATTTGATTTAAACAAGCTCCAAGCTAACAAAACTCAGTCGTTTTTTTTCATGCAATTTGTCAATTAGTTGGTATGCACTATCAATATTTATAATGTTTTTATGCATAATACATACATAGCTAATTATAAAAAAAGCTAGTACTTTTATTAAAACTAAAGTGTTTGGTGTTCAAACTATATAATAAAGATGTGAGTTCTTTTAAGAGTACTAAAAAAGTAGAGAATGTGAGAACCAATAGGATTCTTCTATTTCTTTACAAAACTTACTTCTTTTTTCTACCCCTTGGTTAATTATCTCATAAACCGTAAGTCCATAAATTATAAAAATTACATATTCGAAACCAACACGTTTTTCTCTTCGATTAGAGATGTCATAAGATATACTTTCGACGAATTTTTTTTCTTTGTTTTTTTTACCGGATTTCACAATATAATCACATGTGATTTATGATAAAAAAATTAAAATTTGTTCACGATTATTTATTCATGGTATTTGCTACTTAACACGTGATTATAACTTAATATTCACCCACATTAATAGTTATAAATAAAAAATTGCAATAGTTTTCATTAAAAATCACATGTGATTGTTATTTGTACACTTAATCACAAGTGATTTGTTATATAATCATATATGATTTTGCATATAATCACATATGATTTTCATTTAAAAATTAATATTTGATGAGAAATTTACCGATATATGATAATTCATGTATGATTTCAACTTGATTTTTACTTGATTGTATAATTCTTAGTCAATGATTTGAAAATCCGTATTTTATTACTTTTTAAACTCATGTGATTGATAGTTTGATATTCAATCGCATGTGATTACACCTTAGTTCTTAATCTCTTTACATCATCAATGATTTGAATTTAAAGTTTAATCGGAAATATAAGCTGGTGTGATTATTTTTTAGTGTTAAATTACATGTGATTTCACATTAAAAGTTTCTAAAACTCAAAAAAATGAAAAAAAAACTTCATTGAAAGTATATGTTGTTCGATCTAGAATCGAAAAGAAAAAAACGATGATTCCGAATATGTAATTTTTATAATTTGTAGACATACGGTTTGTGAGATATTTAACTTTGTAAAAAAAGGTGAAAATATGTATTTGAAATGAAGAAATCTTATTGGTACCTTAATTCTTTATTTTTTTACCATTTTTTTTTAACTTTTCTCATATAGTAAAATACCTATAACTATTGATTATTAATTGACTGATATAAGATGGAAACAAAATAGGTAACTGGAATAAATAAATATCGAAAACACCTCATAAATTTTATTAATTATTATTACAACATTGCTGAGATAAATATAGTAGGGTAAGCATCTTATCTTATATCTTATTCTTATAAAATTATTATAGCACATAAATTAATTTTCAGTTTAGTTGTATTCGTTTTACTTTTAGCTCTGACAAAACCTACGAATGAACTAACAAATGAATTGTTGGGAGTGGTCTAAATACCTACATTTGGTGTTATATATTTTATGTACATGTATAAATGTATAATCATAGCTAGGTTACATTTTATCATCTGTCTAATACCTCTTCTTAATCATTTGGCCTTGTTTGGCCGAAACTTAACAAAAAGAATATCATAAATTACTTTTTTATCCCTCGTACAAAAGTTGGAAACTATTTTATCATTTGATAATTATTTGTTGACCATTCATTACTCATTCAAAGTTAAATGGTAATTACATTATTATGACGGAAAATGAGTAAGAGAAAGAATCGTGATAAAAATCTACAATTATATTAATCAGCCTCTAATTATTTATTAAATATTTCAAATTACATTGATAAGTTTTCATATGTTGTAAGGTATTTTATATTTTTATACAATTAACCGTTTTCTATGTATTTGTGCCGGTACCCTACTAGTATATATATATATATATATATATATATATATTTTGAGAAGTTTCATCTCACATCAGTTAGTCTAATTATACGATAATGTTTGGTTGTGGGGAAATGATTTTTATTTAAATTTATATCAAGTAATAGAGTCTGATATTAACTATTAAGTGACACATTAAAACATGTCTTTTATGTTGATCTTATTCTTGGTTCTTTGATCATGATTTAAAAATCTCTTACCAGTAATGTTATTCCGTATATCCTTATCTTCAAGAATGAAAAATAACTTACTTGACTATATGCACCGTTTTCATATATGTAATATAATACGATACGATTATAAAACTACATTTAATTAATCACATGATCAGTTATTTCGAACAACATATGCAAACGGTGTCATCCGCACATTCTGAATATGGTATATCTCTTCCTGGTGTTGGCTTGCTATCAATACATGTATCATAGCAAGAAGCGTCATCACAACGTTCCGGTTCAAAATCATAGACATAAGATCTAATGTCACGAACTGTTTAGTAACAAAATAATACAAAACTTTAAAGGAGTATACAAGGACATATCAAAAGAATGCTACGGAGCAACATATCAAAAGAATTACTCCCTCAGTTCCACTTTTATAATGTACACCTTATATTTTTATTTGTCCTAAAAAGATTGTGTATTTGCAAAAAATAACTAATAAAAAATAAAGTCCCTAATTTACCCTTATTTACTACTCTCAATCATTTGTTTCAAGAAATTTTCAGTCAAACTTGTCTTTAATATAAGAGTAAAATTAACATTCATTCAAATTATCTCAAATTCAACAAAATTTCCTATGAGACAAGTGGAACGAAGAGAATATAATGAAAGAAAATGTGATTGCACTAAACAATTACCAAATGATTGGCAAAATTCATCAAGGCCAGCTATGCAGTTTGTAAAACTTGTAAATAACATGTAGAAAATGAGCAAATACGCAATATTTTTCTCCATTATCAACTTCTGATTTTAGATATATCCTACGATTTACATTGTCATTATTGACCTTGAATACGGGTATTTATAATGTATAAATTGCTTGAAATTCTTTTAAAACTTGGAAAATTTGTCATGTTATGCTATATTATATTATATATTAGGTGAGACCTCGCGACAACATGGGGTTTCGACATTTGATTTTATAAATTGTGTAACCAAAAGGTTAAGTCAAATGTAATTGTACTATGAACCGGATTTTCATATAATATAATCGTCAACCAATAACATATAGCATATACTTTATCAGTTTGGTATGGTTCAGGTTTTTTGATTTTTTTTAGTTAAGTTGTTAAAAATGCATGTCGGTTGTAAATTATATATTATCTAATTTGTAAACATTTTAGTTATAACATTTACCTATTTTATGAAGGAACAGATAGTCAAACATTTATTAATATAATATGCATATAATAAGAAGGTAGTATAGAATTATTGTAACTCATAAAACAGTTTTTTAAAATTTAAATTAACTATGAATTCAGTGTAACTCAAATAACTGTATTTTGTATTCGTAATTCAAACCTAGAATTCTATCCAAATCGTACATTGTTGTGATCATACATACACACTGTAACACCCAGTTTTCGGGTCTGGAATTAAATAGTATTTTATTATGTTTTAAAATGGTTATTTGAAAATAAACAAGTAAAAGAGCCTCAAGTTTTATTGTGACTAGTAAAAAGTTACTTGTTTTAAATTAATAAAGTTGACAGTAAAATAAAATATTTTGTTTCACGGGTATTTTCAGATTCCAAACAATAGAATTAGAGGGGATAAAATTAAAACATATGAAATTTGGGGGCGGTGGGGATTAGGCCGACCCATTTTTTTATTCTTCACCTAACATTTCATTTCCTCATTTGTTCTAAAAACTCTCTCAAAAACTACTTCATGAAATTAAGTGATTAAGATGTGATTTGGATTCAAGTTCAAGGAAATCATATTATCATCCTCATCTTGTTCATCATTTGATTGTAAGTATTTTAGGGTTCTTGAAGCTATTTTATAGAAATTAGGTAAATGATGAACATATATGTGTTTTGTATGGAATTGAAGTTTAATAGTATAGGTTTGTTAAATAGTTACTGATTATATGTTATTTGATGATTGTATGAAGATATTTTGTTAGAATTAGTTAGTGTTCTTCAAGTTTGAATGATTATAGTTAGGGTTTGGTGAATTTGTGGATTTGATGATGATGCATGCTTGAGATTGAAGTTAGATAGCTTGTTTATTTGCATATTATGTTAGTGTTTGATGTTTGTGGACTTTTCTTGGATAATTTCGTGTTATAAGCTGGTTTCATAAAAATTGGTTTTTTGGTTCGTGGTCTTTAGTTGCAGAAATGTGCAGGTCTGGACGACCATGAGAATCTGGCGGATTCAAGGGAATCCGGCGGATTCCGGCCAGTTTTGGGTACCGGATTCAGGTTAAATCCGGCGGATTCACGGGGCGGATTCGTTAATATTTTTCTGGTCAAGTTGAATCCGGCGGATTCATGGTGAATCCGACGGATTCCTTTGTTAGTCAGAAGTTTAATTTATTTATTTTGAGTACTTATACTTGTGATAATTGATAGTATATTATAGCTATAATATGATTAATATATATGATGTTGATCTTAAGAATACAAGTTGTGATAAATGTTATTATTTATGTGATGGAATAAGTTATGGCATAAGATACTAATTTGTTATTATTATATTCTCAGATAAGCAGGCGGCAACTCAGTAATATAAGACCACTGAGTTGAAGGACGGGTCGTCTTGGTGAGTGGTTACTGTAATCCTCGGTTCAACTCAGTTGTAACGGGTTCGGTTACAACGGGTAAACCAGGATAATTTTGGATATATTATGTTATTGTTGTTTGGTTTATATTATGATATTGATTAGTTGATCTGTAGTTGCTGTTTGTTATTGGTTGTTAATTGTTGGTTGCTTAGTTGGTTGACTATGTGGTTGATTCAGAGGTCAACGTTGGTTGGTTGGGCTTGTGTACTACTGTGTAGCTGTCTGGGTCTTCCGATACACATAGTTGAGGATGTACTTATGTCAATGAAGGTAGTACTCAAGCTATCAGTAGGTTTCTGTGATGGTATACCAGGAACCTCCGATCCTCTTGACGATACTTGCTTATGTGTTTACTTGTTGCAGTTTGTAAGACTTGTTGCTTGTGGGTTGAACTGTCGGTCACGGTTCCATTCACTTAGCGTGAGCTAATCCCCTCGTTGTTGAATCTTGTGCAGATTTTGGTTAGTTATGGTTCGGGTCGTGGGTGATTGAAGGGATGTTTGACTTGATGCGCTGACTCTGATCTTTTGGTTACTATGGTTTAGAAAGTTTTAATAACACCCGTTTTGGTAACATGTAATGTAATTAAATATTCAGAAGATGTCTTTTGATATATCTATATTTGTAAGTATAAAATGTTGGTTTGTAAATGTTGATCATATATTTAGGGACTTGCCCTTCCTATAACGAAATATATTATAAATATATGTTGTTTTAAATGTCGGGTGTTACACACACACACACACACACACACACATATATATATATATATATATATATATATATATATATATATATATATAAGCAATAACAATAGATTTTGAATAGCGATAATAATAATCCATATTCGTCAACTTGATCTTTTTAGACGTTAATTTTTAGCAAATCAATAAAATGCTCAATAGCATACTTATTATCAAGTACATTTAAATCTTGTTATTATAAATTCAAAGATGTGTGTATGAAAAGGAAAAATAATATTTTAATATGAAAATGTACATATAATTTAATACCTTCAAAATTTATTGAAGTTTCATAATCTTCAAAAGAGTCTTTATCATTTGCTAGTTTTATAATAAAATCAAAGTTGTTTCTGGCAATGCTTTAAACACAACTTGTAAAAATATAAAATCTATGAATCACAAAAAGAAAATAAAACAATATTATTATGGTTGAACAAGATATATGTTTGTCTATTGTTTAGCTTATTGTGTACTCCATTTGTCTTAAATTAAGTGTCCTTGTTTGACTTTTTGAGTATTCCTTATTCAACTTTGACTTTAAATAGTGTTTGTTTGTGTTATATAGTACTTGATGTAAAATATACGAATGGATTGAATTTTATATGTATTTTCATTGGTATAATTTTCATAAAGTAATATATAACACAATCAAAATAATATTTAAGGTCAAAGTTAAAAAAGAAAAACTTCCAAATCTAATTCATGACACTTAATTTGGGACGGATGAAGTATTATTTATGGGATTATTAGTTAAAATAATAAAATATTTTAGTTACATTATTTAAAGGATTATTAGTTAAAATCACAAAATATTTTAGTTACGATTTTAATGTATTCATGATATTACGATTGTTTGGCTAAATGGATGATCGGTATTTAGTTTCAGATAAAAAAATTAATGTAATTAGTCAATATAGATAAATATTTCAAATACGATTGGTTTATTTATAAATTACCACTTGATATGTCATGATATTTAAATTATAAGGACTAAAAAAATAAGGAAGTATTGGAAGTATCAATTACAATAGTTGTGGGTACACGTTAATTTTTTTTTTTTAAAATGAAGGAAATAATTTTAACCGTAGGATCTTTAGGGATGGAACCAATCTAACGTTCAGATTGCTCAATTGTATTGTGTTATATATATATATATATATATAAATTATATTATTATATTATTAGATTGTATTATATTATGTTAATTTTATAATATTAATATTAATATAATATTCCCTATTATATTAAAATCAGGAAAGACTAAAAACAACAAAGTTGTACTATCTTACACTCTGTATTATCTAAGATTATTATAGTTTGCAGAATAATATTATGTAGTGTTATGTTATTTTATATTACTAGTCATGAAACCCATGTATACATATAGATCGTTAATGTGTATCTGTTTTTTAAAAAATATTTAGCAAATGATCTATACTTTAAATTAAAATCTATACAAATTATATATATATATATACATGCCACTAAGTATGAAAATATCAACATTTACGATGATCATACTGAACGTGAAGGAGACTATGACACCAATTGAATCAACTTCTTCATTAGATGCCACTATAAATTAAATTGAATAGTTTTGTACCTTTAATTAGCATATGATTATAAATTATATGTTGGCAATTGATTTTCTTATGACAATTAATAATAATTTAGTTATTGAGAATGCATTGCACCATTTGCGAACATCTTTTCAAATTCTATGGGAAGGTGTTGGTAAAGCAAAAATATTATATCAAAAATCTTTATCCATCATAAAAGTCAAATGATTTTCCAAATTACAATAAAACAATGAGCATATTTATAGTGAACTATTAAATTAGGACGTAGAGAGTAATATATATAGTTAATTTCAATTTAATTACAATATAGAAAAGTAATTTATTAGCATATGTAGCTATTGATTAATATTTATTTATAGATTAGATTAGATTAAGACAATTCTTGGTAACTATAAATACATATTAGGACAAGCTATTAAATTTAGTATAAATATATTAATCAGTTAGTTAAAGTGATATTAGTATCTTTTTTTGGAAACTATTATATTATAATTATTTAACTATAATATTAACTTTTTAAGTAATTCTTACCCAACAACAAATTAATTATTAATTAAAAGTAAATATAACTATTCGATTTGGATATTGTCTTAAGTAATGAATTAATAGTCCCCTTGTTGTTAAAGGTATCAATTTAATAATCTAATAATTAATGATAACGATAATAGATTTTATCTTTTGCTTTGGATTCATTTAGGAAGTTATAGAAGGTTAGATTTTAAGAATTTGAAAAATTTAAGATGTATTACTTTTAAAATTAAGTGAATTAAAGGACTAAATTGATTAATTTAAAGTTTAAAAATTAGTGACATCATAAAGGTTAATTGTTATTATATTTATTATTCAAGATAAGAAAATACATATCTAAATGATTCCGTTGATATGTGATGAACTCACTGATTCGGATGTTATTTGATGCTTTAATAGATGTTATGGGTGTGTTTGGGAAAACATGATGGTCGCTAGAGCTATGAATGCGTTGTGACGGATTCAAAATTTTATTATGGTTTTAATTGATGAATTGTTGAATTACATGCGTATATATTTGTTTTAAAACAAACTGATAAAATGGGTATTGTATACGCATAGCTTATTCTATGGGTAAGCTACGAGGAAATAGGTGGCTGAGATTTGCTTCTCCCATCCCCTAATATTTGATGCTTCAAGTAAGAAAACCAAGTATCGTGAGAATGACAAGAGTGTACAAGAGTATATTGTTACTAGTCTTTTACAATGCATGAAGTTACTGAAATCATGAAAAGGCTAAGTATTTATGAATGCACTCAACTCGTGCTCAATGTCTAATGTTATTATGTGAAAAGAGAGAAGAAAAATGGTGTTTGGAAACTGGCATGTGAGTCTTTCAAGGGCTACATGTTGACATGACATGAATTAATAGAAAACATATTATGACATGGCGTACCACATGTACGATTTTAGTCAACGTGTTTAAGTGATAACCGGCTAAGGATTAAAGAGGTTAAAAAGTGAATCAAATACCCATTTTTGAAAGTTAATACAATTAAAACATTACTCGTAAGTACGATACACAGATATTAAAGTTGAGTTGGATACATTCAAAAACACTTAACCCATCATGAACATGAATAAACCATCCATAAAACTCTCGGTCCATCCCTTTACAATTTTTTATTCTTATAAAAATGTCAAACCTCTCTTTCTCTATCTTCTTCATTTACATATATCTTGATGAGTTTGAATTTAATATTAATGATCTTACATGATCAATTGATTTGTAATCTAGGACCTGAATGAAGTTATAAACATAATAAAGCCATCAACAAATAAAGCCGTCAAATTTGAGTAATAATAAAAGGGTTTAGGGTCTGGAAATGTATCAAACTTTGACCAAATGTCTATTGTGTGTACCCAACTTACATTTGCTAATTTTAATGCATCCAACTTTCAAAAAGGGTGTTTTGATGTACTTTGATGACGTGGTGATGACGTGTCACTCTCTCCTAATGCCACGTGACACGTTATGCGCTCGTCACGTCATCAAAGTACATCAAAATACCCTTTTTGTAAGTTGGATACATTAAAATTAGCAAATGTAATTTGGGTACACACAATAAATATTTGGTCAAAGTTTGGTACATTTCCAGACCCTAAACCCATAATAAAATCAAATATTATGTCATTAAGATCTACTAACTGTAAGAAAATAATTATTCAAAAGATTCAAAAATAACAAATGTATTACCCCCCTCATATCAATCGAGTGGCTTTATGAATAGTAACTTTTGTTTTATTAGGCGTTAAATTTATATATATTTATATATAATAAGCTTGATAACATTAATTACAAAATTATTTGTAGCTTGATGGCTTATGCATTTATCATATATGCGAAAAAGAAGCTGAGTTCGAATCTCATGGACAACATATTTGATTTTTACTTCTTTTTAATTCTTGTTATTATTATAATTATTATACTTTTTATATATTATTTATTTAGTTATCAAACCTTATCTATTTATTGTTTATTTTTGTTTTTATACAGCTTATTTTTGTATATTAATAATTTGTTTTTTAACATTATTTATTTATTGTTTATTTTTGTTTTTATATTGCTTATTTTGTTATATTATTATTTATTTATCAAACCTTATTTATTTGTTGTTTGTTTTTGTTTTTGTTTTTATATTAATAATTTATTTTTGTTGAACCTTATTTATTTGTTGTTTAAAATGAGCCTAACTTCGCTATCGTGAGCCGGATTTCAACTATAAATATACCATTGGATTGGTAATTCAAAACACACATTCCTAGAATACTTTCTCACTCTAAAAAATCAGTTCTTTCTATTTTCTTACTCTAAATTAGTTTTAGGCTAGTTATGAGCGTTTTTGGAATAGAACGAAAGCACGAAACGTGTTGTAATCTTTTGGTGTAAGCTTGAGATTATTTATATTTAATTCAATTTTTCTCCTTCTCACATTTAATCCCGGTTATTTCTATCATAATCTATCTTAATTAAATGTATTCTTTAATTATGCTAGATATAGTTATTGTCATGCTTATCGAGTAGATTACTTTTGTATTTGTTATGATGTAATTAGCATAAATAATAATGGGATGACGTTAAACTGTCGTGAAGTAATATGATGGCCCATATTCGACTGTTCTCAAATATAGTACTGGAAACGCTATATGCGGAGTACAAACCTATGGAAGTCTGAGACGATCGAAGGTAATCATATTACGAATCGACCTTAAATTATCATGAAATAATATGATGGCCCCGATTCGACCGTTTCTTGATATAGTGCTGGAAATGCTTTATGCAAAGTACAAACGTACGGAAGTTTGGAACGACCGAAGGTAGCTATATTATGGATCGATATTATAAAAATGGAAACTTATTGTTCGGATTTACTTTAGCTTTACAATTTTAAACTGAAAATTGTTTAATCGCCTTTCGGTCAACAAACGTGATTGTAACCTTGTAACGAGGAGTCGCGAACCTCAATATGTGACACCCGCTAAATTAGGACTAGTAATTAGTGCTTAATCAAGTGTGACACATGTAATTAATTCTGTGTTAGGCTAATTAACGTATCAATATATATATATATATATTGTTGAATATATACAAGTATGCGATTTGATTAAATCGTACAAGTTTCAAATCGAATGCAAATCGGTTCAATTAATACGGACGTTGATGAACAATTTTATTAAATAATATAACATTATTTAATAACTCTATTTTATCCAATATATTATTTAGATAATATTTCAACTCAAATTCGTATCGTACAAACAACAATTACGCGATTAAAATAATAAACGCGCGAACAATCGAAAAGAATAAGTTATACTTTATAACTCAAGTAAAAGTATTTGATTAAATACTTCAACAAAAAACTTAATAAATATTCATATTTTAAAATAATTATTTATACGATTAAACGATCGGGGAAACGAACACCGCACGTAGCGCAAATGCGGGGGTTAAAAAAATTAGGAGATTCCCTCCCCTTTTTCCCAAAAAATCTGCCAAACCCCCCTCCCCCTCCCCTTTCTTCACCTCATTTCCACCTCTCTCACTCTCTTTCTTCTTCTTTTTTTTTTCTCTCAAACCACCACACCACCACAACCTCCTTAAATCATAAAATAACACCATAAAACGATCTCAAATCCTCACACTCGTTTGGAAGAAAAGATTCACGGAGTCACGATCTACATTTCCCTCTTTTCGGATTTCTCCGGCGCTAAGTCATAAGTTTTCCGACAAAACTCGAAACTCTCCGATTTTACTTATTTTTACTTGTTTGTGGATTATTTAAGTTTATAATGTCCAAATATGGGTTGGGTAAAAGTTTCAAGTCAAACGGAAATCGGAAAACACATTTTCGGCCCAATTTCCGGCCAACAGCTTGTTATGTCGCAGAGGCTCCAGGCCACCTGCGACACAATCTCTTATGTCGCCAAATCACGTCTTATGTCGCATATAGCGACATAAGCCTCTATGTCGCACTACTTCACGGATGTCGCATGTAGCGACACAAACGTTTATGTTGCAATACTTTCGAATGTCGCATATAGCGACACAAAACACTATGTCGCAAAACTTATTCCCGTCGCACATAGTGACACAACACCTTATGTCGCATTAAATTGCAAATGTCGCACTTAGTGACACAAGCCCGTATGTCACAGTCATGATCTGCGACACAGCAGACTATGTCGCACTTAGCGACACAAAGCCTTATGTCGCACCTAGTGTCACATAAGACAGAACCTTGAAAACATGGATTTTTACTAAGTGTCAAACTTATGTAATTTCAAACACTTATACGATACAACTTTTTAAACACATCGGAATACGTTTATGAACATGAACACTCGAAATCATGATAATGATAATGAGATTATTAATACAACCAATTCACCAACGGGCCGTACACGTTTTCAAAACACAATCCAATCAACCAAGTCGTAGTACCTTGGACAATTTAAACAACCAAATCATAGTAATTTGGATAATCAAATCAACCAAGTCGTACTAACTTGGACTAGTTAAACAACCAAATCGTAGTAATTTGGACAATTCAATCAACCAAATCGTAGTAATTTGGACATTCTAGTTGGACGAACAACTACAAAGGTAGTCCTTCGAGATACCTACTCATGTTTATAACCATCGCGTGTCTTGGACACCCCCAGGTTACAAGTCTTCGGACATCAATTCACAGCTAATCAATTCAAGTTTATTTCGATAAACACTCAAGGCTCAGGTGAGTCTCACAGCCCCTGTTTTACAGTTTTCATCAAGGGTGTGATTACATTGCTCGTTTTATTTTACAATATGAACGCAAGTACAATACAAATCAAACACTACATGAGTTGTTTTCACTAATCATTTCAAATCCCTCCACAACATAGTTTGGTAATACATCTGTAGCGTGAATGTTAGTATATGATATCATATAGGATTCACAATCCTCGTCTGGGTTAGCACGCACTAACTGGTCAAATGGACGTATTAGCATTTGGGAAGACGAGTGTAGATTAGGCACTCGTAGGAGGTACCTCAGTTGGGTTTCCTTAATTGGACTTGACACTCAAGTTAAGCTCAGACTATGTGCTCATGGCTGTATAACTTTTATTTTGCTTAATTGCATTTTAAATTCAAATAAATCTTGTGGTTCATACAAATATGCGTTGACATACATACCTGTGAGCTCACCAGCGTTTCGCTGACCCATTTTAGCATGTATCACAGGTACTCAGCAGTAGGTTGGCTGCCCAAATTAGGATTCATTAGCTCGAGTCATCATTCAATCAAACAGAGATTTAGTTGCATTATTATATTTTGTATAAAGTAATTACGTAATGTAAATCTCTCAATTTCAAGGAACTGAGCTAATGTAAACAATATTTTTGATGTAAACTTTGATTTTATCAATACAATGTAAAACGACGCATTTAGTGGTCGTTCATTATATCTTTGTGCTTGTGATTATTGATTAGTCGTGCCCCGACCCGATTTGCTTCCGCAACCCGAATTTGGGGGTGCGACACAATACTTGGTCAATAATTATCTGCGTCAAAACTATGGTTTAATTACATCATCATGTAAACATCGTAAAATGCAATATAATTCCGTGGAATTAACATCGGTATAGTACACTTCTGATTATAATGTAATTACTATGTAAAAATTACGAAGTAATTAAATTCACAATGGAAATGTCAGATTACGATGAATTACACTGCGGAATACCATAGCATTTTCCGACATGGTATGGGTTAGAATTTATGAAAAACGCCACCAACATTTTAAATTAGAGTAGGTAGGCTACATGCTAAATAAACGTTTACGAAAACCTAGGGATTTGTTGATTATGTTCAGCAAGGCACGTTTAAAATTTAAATTAAAGAAACGTTTCTCTTATTACTCAGTTTTCCAAAGTAAGATACGCACGAAACTATTAAACGTTTCTTCATTTATCAATCTTAAATTCAACTGATAGGAAACACTCAAGTAATCCGAACAAAACAATCTAAGTTAGTGCTTTATCGAATCGGTGACCTTTATGGTATTAAAAACGATCAGACTTTTATATGGGCTTGCTACTCTGTTCCTTCGCCCAAGAACGACTGCTTTCAATAATAAGGGCCACTGACTCTTTCACAGGTGAGTGTGGAGAGTTGAGCATCATCTGTCTGATCAGAATCATTACACCTTAGTTCCTCGTGACATATTAGTTGATAACCGACTAATAAGAAATCTAACGGTTATGCCATTAGGTAACGGATTTAACAAACCCATCTAGTTTAGACTCACATTTCTTTAAATTCCAAAGTCACCATCCCATAATTACCAAGCTAATGAACTCATAACAAATACAGCTTTCTCACATCTGATTTATTATTACCTTTTTATCGCTTTATTTTTACTTAGTGAACTGAACCAAAACCCCTATCACTTTTATAAGACCCTGTTTGCTAGAAAATCACTGATTGGTTGAAATCTCTTCTGTTTCAATTCAGTTTCTCTTTAAGAATGACTCTAGGTCATACTTACTACTTGCTAACATTTGGTTCAGTAATCGTAAGTCACACTTAGACCCTAATATTTATAACTTTAAAACTCGTTGGTCCCGGCTGTTGTGTGACGACCGCATCGGTTGGGCATCAACGGTCACATTATATAATAACATAAAAGATTACGTTAGTGTTTGTTTTGCGAGAGAAAAAATATAATTAGTCATAATTATGAATGTATTATTTTATCTACATAGTTTACGTTTTACATTATGTTGTCTATTGTTATATAATGTTGATTATATATTTTATTTAAGATTTAAAGAGCTTATATTTATCGTTTTAGGATAGTCCTAGAAGAAAAAAAATCGAACAATAACCTAAATAATTCTTTGTTGTAATCAAACTCTTATTATTCAAATTATAGGACCTCGATATTTACACAAATTATACAAACTGTAATAACTTCAATTTCATATTGAAGTCTATTTTTTTATTTATTACCGCCACAACTCGCAGGTTAAAAATGCTCGTAATAAATAATAGTCAAACTTATTTATAACGATTATGTATTATATTAATATCAGAATACTTGCTAAAAACATCTTTAACTAATCGACATAAATTTATTGATATAAATCAAGAATTTAACATTATATACAAGTTAATAACAATTCAAGTAATATTATTCTTTGCGGAATTAAGAACAAACTTATTTATAACGATTATGTATTATATTAATATCAGAATACTTGCTAAAAACATCTTTAACTAATCGACATAAATTTATTGATATAAATCAAGAATTTAACATTATATACAAGTTAATAACAATTCAAGTAATATTATTCTTTGCGGAATTAAGAACAATATGAAGAACACATAATTATCGAATGTATGTATTTCTTTATGAATAATTTGAACAATAAGTTTATATGAAAAACATAGAAATTATACATATAGTCACTATCTGTTAGGAAACACAATCCTACCGAATCTCTATTTGTTAGATATAAACCTAATCTCTAATATTGTAAGAAAACAAGAGAATTATGTATAATATTATGAATCAATCTATCAAAATAAAATATCTTCACATCTTTCTATCTTGTTCACCAGGTATGGCCCCTAGGATGCGGTATGCGGCCTTAGGGTGCAATATACGACCCTTTGGAGTGTGGTATTATGCCGCTTAAATTTCATTGATACTTATTTCCTTTATTTACGTAGTTTAACAATGTGATTGATGAAATGTAGATAATAGGAGTAGGGATGATGTTATATTAATTTTTCAAATATATAATTGAGAATTGTTATGTTGTGTATTTGAGTTATGCTTTTCATGAATATAGAATTAATTAAGTGTCCACATATTTCAATCTTTCACATAACTATTGCCTTAGTATAGGATATGATCAACCCTAGCTACCAATATATAGTAAGCTCTATTGCAGTATGAAGCTATAAGTTCTCCGTAAGACGGTACTATACTTAGTATAGCATTAGAAACATCTCGCGGGTAGAGTACAAGCACGTGGAAGCTAATGAAATGTCGTAGGATTACCTCATCGTGGGTTACCTAGAATCACATTTCTAGAACATGGCTTAGGGACCATAAAGTTGTGGAAATGCTTATCGCACTATACACCATGAGTATACTTAGGGATGAACGCATGATGGAAAAGGATGATCTAATTCATGATGGAACTACTTGTGCTTACAATGATTATATACGGGGTTTTGAAAAAAAAGCAAAGACTCAATTGTACTCTCAGATGCTTAAACCGTGTAAGTACTCCACTTAACCGATAGCTTAACAAACATAACATGTCATTAGTACTTACCCTAAATCAAAATAGACTTAGGTGTTAAGAAATGTCAGATATTGAATTGCAGTCTGTTACCTCATTCCTACACCCATGATACATCTATCCGAAGAGGACACTTTTCTATCAATACATTAAGTATTTTCTTGTAATTCTTTTAAATAAACTAGCACAATATCCACGCAATGCAGCAGTGAAAGTGGTGACGGTGGATGAAGGTGTGAGTAAATGTTTTAAAATAAAAATATATTGTACTCCATCCATACCATTTACAATGTCCACATTACTATTTTGGGATGTTCCATTATAAGTGTCACTTTTATATATAGCAAATCAGAAAAACTTTAATGGGTAAATTTAATATTAAATGGATGAAAAGTGTAGTTAGTGGATAATAAGTAGGAATTAAAAATAATAGATAATGGGATAGGGGTATTGATGGAAGTGTAGTTAGTGGAAATTAAGTAGTAATAGATAATAGATAATGAGATAGGGGTATTAATGAAATGTTATAAATAAGTCAAGGGTAATATTGTCTTTTCCATGTGTTGAGTACCAAATTAAGATAATACTATATAATGAAGATGGATAAATAGCAAGTTGCAATTTTAGAGTAAATTGCATGGATAGTCCCTGTGATTTACACACATTCTCACCGTTGGTCCCTATACTTTGTTTGTTGCATTGGTAGTCCAAAAAGTTAAAATTTGTTGCATGGTAGGTCCTTCCTTACTTAAAATGACTATCATACCCTTGCATCAATATTTTTTTTTAATTTTCCTTTTTATGTTTACAATTTTTAATATTTCGTTTTAAAATATTAAAAGATAAAACAACATCATCATTAGCAGCAACATCAAGATTGAAAACCCCCCCTCCTAATTGCAAACCTCTTTTTAAACGCTAACATCATCTTCTTCCTTTTAACAATCAATTTCTCATTTCATTCTTTATCATCTTCTGGTACAAATCTTACCACCACCACACCCACTTTCATTTGTATTATCTAGTGATGGTAGATGTGGTGGTTCTTAGCCGTTAACTACCTTCAAGCCACATGCTATTTTCTATTGGAACAAACGATCGACAAGTAATAAGAAAATCATTTTATTGGGATTTTAAACCCACTCAGATCCAACCTCCCTTACAGCCGTCACTTTCCTTTCTTCATGTTGATGTCATTGGCGCCGTCCAACCCGCAACCCGATCAACGCAAATACCCAGGTCGTAGTGGTGGATTCCGACCATCGAGCACCTACACGCCCGTCTACATGGCGATTATATTCTCCATTTGTGTTGGATTTTGTAAACATAGAATGTGATGAAATGAAAAGCACTAAAACTCAAGATACGTTGGATCTAATTTTGTTGGGTTTATCGTTCAACTTGTATATATAAAAGAAGTGTAGATCTGATAAAAGTTAAAATAAAAATTTGAGTTAGTTAGTTCATGTATTTTGATTGTATTTGAACACTGTGTGGTAATGGTTGACTAATCTTGATCTTGAATTTGAATTTGAATTTATTTAAAGTTGTTTGGTCTGAGTATTCTCAGAAGAAGATGAAATAATAGAAACATAATAAATTGAATTGAATTTTAATAATTAAAAGAAAATAATAAAATATTGAAGTAAGGGCATGATAGTCATCTTAAGTAAGGAGGGACCAATTATGCAATAAATTTTGACTTTTTGGACTACCAATGCAACAAACAAAATATAGGGACCAACGGTGAGAATGTTTGTAAACCACAGGGACGAACCATGCAATTTACTCTGCAATTTTATGTTTTGCTGATTTGTTCGATTAATAATGGCTATCTGATTGATTTTTGATTAGGTTTTCATCCAATCGATTGTGTTGATTTACTACGTGACTAGCATTGTTTAATGACATGAGTTTTATTTATTTCAATCTATAAGTTTCTATATTGTACATATATATTTTTGTTGTGAATACCAATTAATCGTTTGTTAGGTTTTAATTGATATGTAAATTGATAGTTCACGTTGTCATGATGTACAATTTAATGTTCATAGATCGTTTACACCATCATATTTTATGTTATTACTATCTTTTTTGAGTGCTTATAGTCCTTTGTAGTGTTTTGCGTTTTTAGTACTTCATGTTTGTTTTGGTCCATCCTAAATAAAATTTAGGATAAGTCACTCCAAGTGCGACTGGCCATGTACGTGTTGCCATCTACATACACATAGTCTCTCATTCTTGTGTCATCTACAACTTCATACACATACTGACATGCTCTCTATCCCTCTTTCTCTCATACACATACATACTCTCTCTTTCTCGTGTCACAACTTTATCTTAACTATCTATCAAAATCAAAGAAGAAAAAAATAATAGTAGAGAAAGAAAAAGTACCTAACTATATAATTTTCATTGTTTGTAGATATAATAATATTACATTAAGAGTGACATACAATTTTATCGCATTATCATTCACCACCACTCATACAACAAATACAAAAGGTTCCATGACAATCTGAAGCCACTATGTCCGCATCAGGTAAGTGATCTAAAAATGATTGAGCACAATCATCCATAACACATGCGTTTAGTTCAAAATTATAAACATAAGATCTTGCGCCAGTTGTTTGACAATTAAAAAAAAAAAAAAAAGATAAGGATAATAGATACGTAGGGCGCGTTTGCTCAAATGTGGATATTACAAAGTTAATTGATGAGTTTTGACTAGTAGTCAAATATCTTTATGTACTTTGGAAATTAATCCAAACTGATATATAATATAAACCATTAAAAAAGTTACGTTTGATGTTACAATACCATATAATGAGTATTTTTAAAATAAAGGAAAATTATTTGGAAACTTGATCTGCTTATAAAAACCATTTAACGAATATATGGTGCATGATGTATAGAAAGTGTGAACAAGGTTTAAATTATTTTGGTAAATAAACTTATTAAATCGCATAAAAGAGTTTAATTGAAAACCTTGTTTGATTATAAAGGTATTATAATAATTCAAAATATTGTTCAAGAGAAATCTTTATGTGATTAACAGACACGTTATTACTCTAAAAGAAGTAGTTGTTTGTTATTGATTTCAATGAACTTTAAAATGTGTTAGTAGCTTACTACTCTAAAAGAATTAGTGTTTATCATTGTTTCTATAAAAGCTTATTATTTTCTCTAGTTATATACCTTTATATGAAACGTGATATAAGTTTGTGGATGTCGAGAACTCAGGAGTACCGTAGTGATACCATAAAACGATAAAGCTACTGTGGGAACCGTCTAAGTATTGTACAATCCCGATGGGACTATTAATGCTCGAGGATGGTTTATGATGATCAGGGGCAACTACTATTGCGTGTAGTTTTGGATATAGGTTTTATTGACTATCAAGCCCTTCAGGGAAAATTGGTGACACTTTGGGAGTGGTTGAAGATTTTCTAAAAGAAATAGAAATGTACAACTCCCGTGAACATGTATTGTTTGAAAATAAAATTCAAATGCATTGACTGAAACCATTTATTTATTTAAGTTGTAAGCTTAATATTCTTTTTGAATTTTTAGAAAATAGTTAACACGTGTTGTTAATGGCATACTACTCATGATAGAAGTAGTTTTGTTAACTATTTAATAAAACTTTAGGAACAAGTTTATTGATTGTTCTAAGTTTTGTAATAAGTCGTGGATATGAGCTGGTGGATGCTGAGAGCACCAATAGGGGCTAGACCATAAATGGTCGTTACGGGAACTATATCACGGATGTAATTCATTTATACATCGTGGATGTATAATTCCACTATATAATTGAGTGCTCGAGATGGTCTTTGATATTGGGGATGCCACATGTTTGTGGAAACCTATCTAAGACTTATGAGACACTCAAGAGATGGGTGCCACATATTAATGTAATCGGACATTGGTAACGGAAATTGAAATTGTAGAACTGAGGTTATCTACAATATAAACTTTTCTCATGCATGTTCTTGACATCTCTAAAAGGGTAACATCCAATAGCAAGTTGACTATAGATTAATGTACTATAAATCTTATTGATAAGCTTGTGCTTGAAAACGAGAAAAGCCTCCTTTGGTATTGAAAATGATGAGACACTTGTAGTAGCATTGTCGATCATCACTCGAAAGGAAGGATGATAACCATGATTGATGCAATTGACATATCTACTATTGAAAATGATGAGAACATTAATAATGTTTTAATTTCTCTTAAATTCTATCATGGCAATTTTACGAGTTCGTTAAATTATTGTGTTTGATTAAAACTTGTGATAAAAATATTCTAGTTGAATCACATTATTACATAATGTATGGTTGTAAATTAGCGGATTAACTAAAAGGTTATATTGGTATAAAACTAGTACATTTGAAAGATTTTTAAACAGTTGACTAATATAATCAATATTATGATTATAATTTAACGGGATTTTACAAAAGGTGATTATGGTATAAACGATATGAAGATTTTTATATTCTTCATGACAATAATTGAAACCTAAATTAGTTAATTCATTGAAAAGAGATAAATTTGAACACACCGGGTTAGAACGTGGTCTCAAATTAATAAAATTGTAAGAAATGTTAGTGATAACCACATGACTTGTGGATATGTCATAATATGTGAAAATTCAAGTATAAATTTAACATATAGCACTGAGATATTGAATCTAACAAGATTCATTCATTGATTCTTGTCGACCTCATTGTTGTTGATACATAAAAAAGGTTGAATAAGTGGCAGGATTACATCCAAAATGACTTGACAATACGGAGTCAAGATTCTAAAGAGAGAATTGTATATATCTCTTGGGGAAAAAAATATCATAAGGTTATGGTGTTGGAAGTAATTCTATTTATCACAAGTATGATATAAATCAAATTTTTTGGTATGGATTTGATAAGTCCAAGGTAAAGCTCTTTAGGGGCATTAGCAAAACTTCATAAATCAAAGGCATACACATTATGATTATGAAGGAAACAAAACTGATCTGAATGATTGATACGAGATATCGTATATGAGATACTCCTAAATGTTATAATTTATGATGGTATTTAAGTCTCATTGGTGGAATTTTGTCTAAAAATAAGAATGAGTATTGACAAGGGACATGCAAGATTCCTTATAATAAGAAAGCTATTAAGAATCATAATGACGCATCTTCTAGTCTTATGCTTAGGTCTTGAAGTCTATGGCATGCTAGACTTGGACTTGTTAATTATGATCTTCTGCAGAGATCAATCTACAACGAACACTCCATTATATAGAATTTATGTATAGCCAAAATTAAATCTTCATTCGGTAACAAAAAGATTTGATGTATTGTAAAATCAAATTGATGAGACAATGATGCAAGACTGTTTCCATGCTTGATATGGAATTCGGTTAGAATAAATCCTAGGAGAACTATGGAAATAAAGATGTATATTTTTTGTTATATTATTTCAGGATTTGAATTGCCTAAATGGAGCTCAGATTTAGGAGAGCTTATTCGAGTGTTGCATCTTTATTAAGATGCTTAAATTTTATGTTTCTAGGTCAAACCTAGATTATAACGAAGAATTGCTCTGAATATGAGAAAGTTTTAAAATATATTTATATAGAGTTTAGTTAACTTTCCAACGGCATTTAATTTACACCATTTGTGAATATATGAGAAAGATGACAATATGCAAGACATGTATCCGAAGTCAAGATAGATAGATAGATAATCTTCTTGTACAAAAGCCTATACTTGACATTATTATAAAAGATGGAAAAAATTTCCTAGAATAATATAAAAATGTGAGGGTGTCTTGCATTTTGATATGGAAATACACAAATTCTAAATTAATCAAGTGTTGCATATAATGATCATTAGAATTGATTGGATAAAGTGTATACGAGGGTCATGACGGAAGAGTCTAAAATTTCTATGATGAGCAAGTGGAGTACACAAAGAGTCGTAGAAATATAAGGTAAGATAATATTACTTTTACATAAAAGTAAATATAAATGAGTACTCAATTTGCTTACTTGTTGTACAAAGTGTAGTGGAGATATGTTGAGATAATGGATTTATTAGATTTTACAATCAAGTGAGAATTGTAACGCTAATTAAGGTTGTCATGGACAACATAATACCACTAGAACAACTGATTTCTTTGTAGGTTATCTATGATAACATTTTGGATCCAACAACCATATGGTTGATAAGAGATCAAGTTGTGAAATGAGACTAAATCCCTTGAAAGAAAAGTTTATATAAAGGAAAACCTAACCTAGTTGACTGGAGATCCCAAGATCTAGGTTCAATTGGACATCCAAATTGTATGAACTAAGGGAGGTCACTATGGGGGAGTTCTTAAACCTCCAAAACCATTTGAGGGAGTTATTTAACTTCCTAGTCCATTTCAATAAATAACAGTGACAATGATATGAGAAAACTTCTAACTTCAGTGGGACCTGAAGGTGGGTCCCACTTCATAATTGCAACTACCTTTGAAGGATCTACTTGAATACCATGAACATTTATCACATGTCCAAAAAATTGGATTTCGCGTAAGCAGAATTTGCATTTAGAGAATTTAGCATAAAGCTTTTCATGTCGAAGCATTTCCAGAACTTGTCTGAGGTGAATTGCATGATCATTCTCACTCTTAGAATAGATGAGAATATCATCAATGAATATAATCACATATTTATCCAACATAGGACGACATACATGATTCATTAAATTCATGAAAGCAGCTAGAGCATTGGTCAAACCGAAAGGCATAACAACAAACTCATAGTGACCATATCGTGTACAAAAAGCGGTTTTAGGAATATCTTCTTCCTTACCTTTAATTGGTGGTAGCCAGAACGAAGATCAATTTTTGAGAAGAAACTGGCACCTTGTAATTGATCAAATAAATCATCGATTCTAGGTAAAGGATAACGGTTTTTAATGGGCACCTTATTTAATTCCCAATAATCAATACACATCCGTAAGGATCCATTTTTCTTTTTGACAAATAAAACTGGAGCTCCCCAGGGCGAACTACTAGGACGAATGAAACCTTTATCAAACAACTCTTGCAATTGATTCATCATCTCTTGCATTTGAGTGGGAGCTAAACGGTAAGGAGTTTTGGCGATTGGAAAATCTCCAGGGGTTAAATCAATTTCAAAATTTCACTTGTCGGTCAGGTGGGAGACCAGGAAGTTCATCAGGGAATACATCCGGAAATTCATTAACAACCGGGATATCAGAAAGAACATCAACAGATTTAGAGTTATCAACCACGTGTGCCAAAAAGGCCCGGCACCCGTGTGACAACAATCTCTTAGCACATGCATAAGTGCATATAGGAATAGATCGGTTGACACGTTCACCATAAACAGTTACCTCTTGTTCGCTAAGAGCTTTAAGAAGAATAACTTTTTCGTGACAATTTATAACACATTTATTTCATCCTAACCAATCCATTCCTATTACCACGTGAAATTCTTCCATTTGCATTGGAATTAAGTCAATACTAAACTTTTTGCTTCCTACTTTAAGGATACATCCCATATAAACATCACAAACTATTACTAATTTGCTATAAGCAATCTCAACTTCTAAGGAACGATCCAATTTAGATACTGGAACACTCAAGCATTGGAAACGTGATAAAGACACAAAAGATCTAGAAGCTTTGAAAATCAAACAAAACATGGGCAGGTGTTGAATTTATAAGAAGTGTACTTGTCACCACATCATGAGATTCCTTAGCTTCATCCGCTGTAATTTGAAAGGCTCGAGGCCTTGATCTTGAGCCAGTAGTTGACCCCCTTTTCTTTGAATCTTTTTGTTGTTCATTCTTTTTCATGTCCTCCTTCTTCTTTGGACAATCCGCTATCACTTGATCGCCCTTGAAACAATAGTAGCACAATCGATAAGGACTAGGACACTCGGGTGCCATGTGTCCAGGTTTCCCACATTTAAAGTATTTACATTCACCTAAATGCCTTTTTCCACACTTATCACATTGAGGCCATTCACGATATTGGGTTTGAGATTTCTATTGTTGAGGTTGAGATTTCTGTCTTTGTTGGGATCGTTGTTGTTGAGACTTGGTTTCAAAGCGGAGCTTTTTGAATGGAGAGGATAGAGAAGTTGTTGATTGTTCTACCTTTCTTTTACTTGCAGTTTTAGCGGATTTAGCTTGCAAGTCTTTCTCCCTTACTAACGCACGATTCAATATTTTAGGAATATCATCATAAAAGGTCGGATCAATGGATTCACGAATATCAACATTTAAATGATGATAAAAGTGATCACTCAACAACTTTTGATTTGAGGTGTACTCAGGACAAAAATGAGCTTTTTCATGAAAAGATTTGGAATATTCTCCAACCGACATCTTTCCTTGATCAATAGAAAGGAATTCTCCCTTAAGTTTCTCCATTTCCACAGGCGGGGAGAATTCTCCTTTAAATTCATCCTTGGAAAATTTTGAAGCTACATCAAAGCCATATGTCTCAATTTGGGAATTTCACCACTTGTGTGCACTTCCTTTTAACTGATGAGCGGCGTATAACACCCTTGATTGTTCAAGACAACTACATAATAGGAAGGTTTCTTCCATTCGGCTCAACCATCTTAAACTAGTGATGGGATCTAACTCTCCTTCAAATTCGGGTGGTTTACACCCCGCAAACTTCTTGTAATCAAACTTTTCTTTCTCCTTATTCATAGCACCTTGAGTGGCTAAAAGCTCCACATTTGGTAGAGGGTTCGTTAAGATAGGGTGCTTCTTCTTGAATTCACTTAGCTTAGAAGTCACAATACTATCTACCTGTGACAATATCGTTGGGGCAAATTCCCAGAGGGCTTGCCCAATAACACTCTTTATCACTAGCTCATCCTCGGGGTTTAGACACCTATCATCAATATTCTCCTCATGTACTGGAGAACGTCCCTAGGACTCTCAACCACCTTGAGTATTTGAACCTTCCATTTACTATATGGAATAAATAGTTTGATCAATATATATTGAATTCTCAATATTCTATATTTATACACCCTTACACTATCAAGAATAATCCTTCACTCCAACTATAATACATCTAAAAGATTTGAATCACCCATATGTATTAGTGTAATATAGCTGTGTTGGCCAAACGTAGTTATATTAGACCAATCACATATTTCCATTCAAAGCTCTTAAACATAATCAAGCTAAAACAAAATTCGTTCTTAAAGTCAGCATATAATAATATATCGAATAAATCACTAAATCATAAATAAAACAATATAATCATTCTTTAAAAATAGTTTAAGATTAGGTAATCCTAAAGTGGATTACTTAATTATCTTAAACTGTTGCTCTGATACCAACTTGAAATGCTCAAATTTTATATATATATATATATATATATATATATATATATATATATATATATATATATATATATACTTGTAAACACATAGTTAATTAGGTCTCAATTATCAGAACTATACATATTGAATTAAATTATTAACATATTAATTTGATCACAAGACACAAATCAAAAATAACAAAATTGGTCGGGTACCCGCCGGATAACAGGGGTACCCGCCGAGTACTGATACAACATCCCAACACTTATGACCCGTATTAACCTTACCCGCCGGTGGCTATTAAGGTCATTAGAGGCCCATTTAGGCATTTTTGACCCGTTTAGTGTTTCAAACTGATTTGACTCGTTTACTTTTCATCCTTGACTTATATTTGACCAATAAACATATGAGACTACATCTCATCATTAAATTTAACCCAAACCTACTTTCATCATATTAGATCTTCTCAAATCAACAACTACAAAACCAACCATTTTATTAGCCATACATTACCCAAATTCATAACATATTATTATTATCCACTTAGTTTGACTTTTCAAAGTCAACCTTTTACAAACGATAGGTATAACAACCAACATTGTCTATTTCCAAAATAAGTTTTGTGGGCGTATTATACAAGTTATCATCATACGATAATCAAAAGATAATATGGCTTGCAACTCATACCACAAATGCAAGCGAATCCACACTATTCTCTCTTAACCTCCTTTCTTTCACGATGCCCACTTGAACCGGCAATTAGACACCTAAGAATAAGCAATAATGCTTAGTGATTATATAGACAACTAATTAAGTAATTTAATCAAGACACACAATATAGATACAAATGGAGATAGATACACTTACACACATATTCCTAATCACACTACTAAGAGCATAGGTAGAGATTAACAACATGTGGATCCGCGATCCATGAGATTCGAATAAACAAGGCATTATACCATATAGGTATACATACCAAGTTGAATAGATACCAATTAGTGCTATATTTTGTAATAATTGAATATTTCGTAAGGTTTATATCTCTACACTAATGCTCAACCACATAATCCAAACATGTAATTATAATGATTTCAAACAAATTAAGTACCACTATAACAAGAACATAGTTATGTAAAGCCTCTTGCTCGTAAGCAATCCGGAATTTACATAACCATTACTTAATCAATTATCTATATACTAACCTTATAGTTGATGATTACGCGATGATTCACAACAATTAGCCAACGTACTTTTTCCCACTTCTTTAACACCTATTGAATAATACATACACATAACAATACATTTAGAATCTAAAACTCATAATAACTAACTAGTGAATCATATTCACTCTCCCCCACTTTGATTAGCCTAAATACTTCATTATCTACTCATCAAAGCTAAGCTTTTAATAATCATAATTATTTCTATCCTTTAATTCCTTAGATTCTTTATTGAATTCTTGTTTAGATAACATATTAAAACTCTATCAACATAATTAACCACCCTCTAGGTTAATTAATCCAAATTTAGATAGTTTTAGCAAAACCCACAAATTCACCAAGAATACCCTTGATGAATTCTTCATTTTCATGAATTGGAATAATCATTACTAGTGATAGTCATGTTAATAAACACTAACTAAATCAATCTCATACCCTAATTTAAATCAATTTGATGAAAATCACTAAAACTCATTAATCACCTAAACCCTAGATTAAGAATCATGATCGAAGAAAACACTTACAATTAGTTGGAGATGATGATGACGATGAGAACTTGAAGATTAATGACTTGAATTAAGAGTGAAAATCAATGATTGATGATGAAACCTAGCTTCCTGCGTTCTCTCTATTTTCTTGATGATTCTGGAACGAGAGTGAGAGTGGAATTGTGATAAATACGTACTAAAACACATATATAATTATTTAGTCTATTTCCTTTTATTTCGTATAATCTAGAATTGAGGAATCCATTTACGTTTTCCTTTTATATCTTATTATTTAAATATTAATATTTTATAATACTTATATTTCTGGATACACTAAAATAATACCTTGAATAGTGGGGTGTTACAATTTCAATAAATGACAGTGACAATGATATGAGGCTAAGCTTTTGGCTTTTAATGATTTTTGTATAACTGCGAAGGTTTAAGTTATAAATAATCACCTATCTGAGAAAGAAGTGGGGTCGCTTCGAAGGGAAATGTGGGGGGCGCAATTCCTAAGAGATCTCGCAGAACCAGGCTAGTGTTTCAGGACCATAATGAACACGACTAAGAGGACATGACCTTGTCAGGGAGAATCATGTGTGAAGTGTATTGTTGGCTACATCAATGGCAGATCAGTTCAATGACATCGCAGTCAACTTACAGCTATGAGACTAAGTACATTTCATAAGGGAAGGTTCGAAGGGTTTCACCTACTTATCCTATGCAAGATTCAACCATTAAGATTTCATTGGAACTTTAGTGTGCTTTCAATCGGTATTCATATATGTGGGGGATGTTGGAAAATTTAGTGAAACCATGTAAGTTTTCATTAACTTTGGACACATATATAATGTGTAGTACATATAAATATTTGTTTACGTATTTGTATCCTCCTTGATGAGAGCTTCGATACGAGATATTATGTGTCCAAATTGGAGCTAATGTGAATGAGATATCGATTCGCAAAGTTAGACATTTGATATATAGTTTAGTAGCTTTGAGTTTGTCCCACATCGATGGGTGAACCAAACTTACTTGTACCAACCAAACTATAAATAGAGGTGTCTAGGCTCTATTCAAAACACACATAAAAACATAACCCTTTTTCATTAAAGGAGATACAAGTATGCTCCGATGAAATCTCAGGCAGTGAGTTAAGTCCGGTAGTACAAGCTGCTTCGGCCGTTGTACCCTGAGAAACAGACGACGTGTAGACGGCGAATCTGGTTTAAGGGAATTGTGTTTAACACAAGCTTTGGTCTTCTTCAAATAAGTTTTCGGGGCGTGCTGATCTTCTTAAGATAAGTTTCTTTTACTTATTTCTTATGTTTTATTGTTTCTTATTATTCGTTTTCTATTATTTATTATTATTTATATTTGTAGTTGTAGTAATTAAATTAGAATTGCTACATTTATAATTCTATTGTATACTTCTTGTAAATAATAATAATTTAAGTATATTCGGGTACGCATATCTTTACCTACACTACATACACATAGTCTCTCATTCTCAAGTCATCTACAACTTAATACACATACTGACATACTTTATATCCCTCTTTCTCTCATACATATACATATTCTCTCTTTCTTGTGCACAACTTCATCTTAACTATCTATCAAAATCAAAGAAGAAAAAAATAATAGTAGAGAAAGAAAAAAGTACCCAACTATATAATTTTCACTGTTTGTAGATATAATAATATTACATTAAGAGCGACATACAATTTTATCGCATTATCTTTCACCACCACTCATACAACAAATACAAAAGGTTCCATGACAATCTGAAGCCACTATGTCCGAATCAGGTACGTGATCTAAACATGATTGATCACAATCATCCATCACACAGGCGTTTGGTTCAAAATTATAAACATAAGATCTTGCGCCAGCTGTTTGACGATTAAAAAACAAAAAAGAAAGATTAGGATAATAGATACATAGGGCGCATTTAGTTATGAAAAACTATCTTCATTTTTCCTTTTCCATTTTTCTAGAGTTTTGTGTCTTTTAGAAAACTAACGGAATTTAGAAAACGCATTCAAATGTAGGGGATTAAGTTTTCATTTTCCAAAATATCAAATGGAGGTAACCAAAAATCATCAGATTCATTTTCTTAGAATACTTCTTTATAAAATCATAACTTGAACATGTTTTCTAATTTTTTTAGTTTTCTTACAAAGTTTTCTAGAAAATGAAGGAGTTTTCCGTAACTAAACGCACCTGTAATTTCTTGAAAATTGTGCTCATAACAAAGTAAGTTCTTTCGGCATCAGAATTTAAAAACTATAATAGATAAATCATTCAATAAATAAATGAAAACGTATATAACAAATTTATTACTGTCATTCTCGCAAAACTCTCGTCGATGCTTAGCTAAACCACTTATCAAATTTGTAAACAACATGATTTGAAGTAAAAGGAAATACAAAATAGCTTTCTCCATAAGAACTCAGTGTTTCCCTTTCTAAAAATTATCTCTTTTAATTGAGTTTCTCATATTTATAGCCGATTTTCTAGATCTGTGTGTAACAATAAGTTATTAGAAATTTAGTTCACATATTTACACTTATAACATTATACAAAATCATATTATATTGACTTTTCAAAGATAGTGTTTCTATATAGTTTATATTTTCTTAATATATGAAAAAAAAAATGCGTATTGAATATAACGTCCAAATATTTTATGTTATGCTACAAGATTACATTTTACTTACATCGTATTTTATTATGTTCTCACTACAAAATAAATGCCAATTACTGACTGAATAAACAGTTAATAAAGGTGTAAAAACAGTCAGTAAAAGCTTAAAAGCCTACTCCTATTTATAAAAAAAACTGTCAGTAGTAAAGCCATCACTAAAGGTATAGACTCGTTGAATATACCAGTCAGCAAAGACACTGAAGATTTAATGACTGAAATTTCAGTCATTGTAGAGTGTTCACCATATGTGCTAAAAATGCTTTGATCACTAAAACTTTCAGTCATTAAAGGTCCAAACGTTCAACTCACCAAAAGCCTCAGTAGACCTATATAGATTACCTATACAGATTGCCAAGTACTCATTTTATATAATTAATTATTAATATAAAAACAGGTACATGTCACACAATGTAAACAAAGTGTAATCTTATTGCTTCAAACAATTACAAACAAAGCAATTAATATACAATAGTTTGCAAATATAAAGTACTTTTATTTCTCAAAACCATGTTCAAACTTGTGCATTGTCTAGACTTAAGATCTTAATAACATCTAAGAACATAGGGACAAATAATTAAAAAAATAGTTACAAAATCTATGCTTCAAAGCACGCTTGTACTTATACTCGCGGTTGAACCCATGATCGTCGCTGATGATCGTCGCTGCCTCAGTATGATTCTCGGTAATGGCCTTGGCCTTCACCTGCGCAGCAAGAGAGAACAAGACGTAACACTAAATCAGCTTAATCACAAGCAAATGAACTATAAATGTACTGATTTTGTGCACTATATAACCTGAACTTTGTAAAATTTAACTCATACTATAAATGTACTGATTTTGTGCACTATATAACCTGAACTTTGTAAAATTTAACTCATCACATATAAATAATCCTTTAAATTAAGTATCAGTTAATTTATTGATCACCAGGTAGGTAACATACCACAACTTCAGTAGAAAATCCAACACTCCATCTATTAATCTATTATATTTTTTTAACATGTATTTATACTAGCATTAACCCGTGTAATGAAGTGGGACAATGACAATACTTAAGATGTCAATAATAATAATAATAATAATAATAATAATAATAATAATAATAATAATAATAATAATAATAATAATTGTAACAATAGTGTAAGAATTATTTAGTGTGCTTGTTGTGTCCGTACCTATTTATTTTCCTTTTTGTGAGACAAATTTTTTTTGCCATAGAGATACTTTGAATTATATTAACCAAAGCTAGCAACGATATTTTGTGTGTAATTTTATAGTATAGCTGGCTATATATATTTGTTTTTCAGAATAATGTCATGTTTTAATGGAATTCTCTAACAAAAATTTTGTTAATTTTATTTTGTATTTGGCTATACATCATTCACTAGTAGAAAAGTTCAAATAGACTACGGTATAAAGAGCATATGAACCACAGATTTTGATGGATGGTCTATAAAGGAGGAAGTCTATTTGAAGTTGAAAAGAATCACAAATCTTTTAGAGAGGTCTATTTGTAAGACGGACCATGGTTCCACACTAAGAATCGTGGTTTATTTGACTAATTATTAAAATATATATTTTTTTATTTTTTATAATTTCATAGACATTTAAACTGTTTCAAATATAAACAAATAATACAAAGTATGGAAACCAATGGACGCATCTTCTCTTTGAATATCAGAAACTGCAACAATTTTATTGATAAAACCCAAATATCACAACACGTCAACACATACATACATACATACATGTACAACAAATACCCTCTTACTGAAGTTAACCATGTATCGAGTATAACCCCAACCTATAACATTGACACTACCACACACATTTTTTATAATATACAACAAGACTTTATACAGCACTTAAAAGACACACCAGTCAACCAGCAAGAATCCGAATGTTGGAACCATTAGCCAATTAATTTATACCTCGTTAATCCAACTCCAATCAAACGGGAAGACGCTTCCTTCTTGCTCTACACACAAACACATTAATCATGTTCGGAACAATCTTGGCCATCAGGCCCTTCCATTAATAATACACTATCGATTTTCTTTGTCATCCCATGGACCATATATACTCGATCACCATCATCCTTCTGAATCCATTTGTCACGGCCTACGGGGTCTAAACTAAGAGCATCAGTTTTCTCTTAAAATTCCCCATGAGCCCAACCCTTTAGAGCCCGAATCCAATCCCAGTCACAACCCCAACAATTACCTACACATTTGCATTGATCCCTGGCCTTCTGCGCTGTCAACGAGGCCAATTCAACCAGAGGTGTTATCCTAACAACCTCTTTCTTAACTAAAGCTAGGAACTTGTCATCACCCGAAAGTCATGATCAGTAATTAATAACTAAATTTAATAAACGCATGTATTATTCACAAGCTGCTGAACTTTTCAAATCCGAATTTGCTTTGGGTTTTGTAATGGTTAAACACTGATTAGCATACTATTTCGGCACTACTTGTTATAATTAAGACTAGTACTCCAAGTTTATATAGGGTTACCTTAGAGAACCCAACTATTGACTATCTTGGAACAGAGGAGTCAGAAAGTAAGATATGATAACCTTGTCAACGATAACCTTTGTCCATGCATCGATCAACATCCAAAAGATGGCAGAAGTAAGAGAGTTGCTTGTACACATCCGCCTCAGAATACTAGTCATGGTAAAAAGTTTACGTTTCAGTAAAATGCAACTAAAAAGACAAAAATGAAGTGTTGCTGTGGGAGTTGAAGAAATAGAGATAAGAACCTGTCTCACAAAGCGGCCATTACAACGAGGATAATTTGGACATACGGTTCCTCTTTTAGAGTCTCCTATGACACGCAAGTTCAAACTTCATATTATCATCACACTGTAATTTATACATGTAAGCAAACTGAAAAACTGTCATTAATCCCTTGTAGGATAATTGGTACCTATTGTGCTAGATAATAGTTAACGTCAATCATCAAGTTCTCATTATCCTTTGTCAGTTCATCGGGATGTCTATATATATATCTATATAGACATTCCCTGCCGATGAAAATGAACCATTCCCCTGACAATATATATATCTATATCTATATATATAGAGAGAGATTTAGAATCATGTGAGAACAAAGAGATTTCGTGAAAACGGTGAGAACACATCTTAGCTATCCATTTTATGATCAAAAAACTTGATTTTGGAGGTGACACTTTTATAAATACTTTGAAGTTTGATTTTGGAGGGTTCACGTAAGGATTGTTATTTGAAGTTTAATTTTTTTTGCTTCACAATAGTTTAACATGGTGAAGTTTTATTTAATTTTTAATAACAACAATATTTAAAGTAGTCAATTGATAAGTATAAACATTAATCTCTTCAAAAACTAATGTTAACTAAAAAAATATTTACTTAATCTCAATAAAACTATGTGAACCTATAAAAATAAAAATTTATAGCATCATAATTTTATGCTAAAAAAATAATAATAAACTTAACCTCACCAAAATGATGTGAAGCTAAAAAAAAGCTTTACATGAGCAAAATGATGTGAAGCAAAAAAAAAAAAAAAAAAAAAAAAAAAAAAAAAAACCTTCACATGAGCAAAATGATGTGAAGCTAAAAAAAAACTTCACATGAACAAAATGATGTGAAGCTAAAAAATAATAAAAAGCTTCACATGAGCAAAATGATGTGAAGCTATAAAAAGTTTAACATGAGCAAAATAATGTGAAGCTAAAAAAAACCTTCACATGGGCAAAGGTGATGTGAATCCTTCAAAATCAAACTTTATTTACAAAAGTGTCACCTTCAAAATCAGGTTTTTTGATCAAAAAATGGATGACTAAGATGTGTTCTCACCATTCTCACGGAATCTCCTTTTTCTCATCAAAACCCAACCCTATCTTTAATATATATATATATATATATATATATATATATATATATATATATATATATATATATATATAGGGTAGTGATCTAGGGGGAAGTGACAAAATTGGGGGAAGGGGGAAGCTAATCTGGGCGGTCCATCTCATCAAACTAATTAAAAACGCAGAGGGGTAGTTTGGTCAGTTTACAAATACATTAATTAAAAAGAAAGATAAAAATATCAGGGAAAGAAGATCCGATGCATTCCATAATAACCTAAATTAGTTCTTCCAAATATGATTTTGAAGGTGAGATTCATCAAAATCATTACATAAACAAGATCTGATTCATTTCCAGTTAACTTCAAGCGGGCAAAAACGAGATTCATCAATGGCGAAAGATTCGAAAGAAAAGGGGGGAAAAATTGACGAACGAGGTAAAACTAATTCGTAAAATTAAATATTACTGACTGCAAATTGCTTAAATAATGTTATTAATTGATTATATGATCTGAATTAAATCAATATTAGTGTACATTTAAAAATTATATGTTAGTTGTAGATGATGACCGTTACAGATTACCAATTACAAATTTGATGAATAATATTCACTGTGGTGCTTGTAATATGATTAAATACTAAATAGTCATAAAGTTAAGATTTTGATATATTACGAATTTCAAAATTATTGAATATTATCCACCGTGATTCTTAATACTGATTATATATTAGTGATTTAATATGGCCACTGAACTTAATTTCAAACAAAATATATATTAGATGGTTATAATTTAGTACTCATCCACATGGATGTTAATATGTATCAATATAAATCACTACAATGTAGACTTATGTTAAGATGCACCAGAGTGCATACTATTAGTATTCATCCATATGGGTGTTAACATGTATCAATAAACAAAATTATGATGTAAACCTATAAAAAAGATTGGTTAAAAGATCTTATCAGGCGTGAGTTTTGATGTTGTTGGTGTTCAAGAAACAAAGATGGAAACAATTGATGACAATTTGGTCAGATATTTAAGGGTTCAATTGACATCGACTTCTGTTTTAGTGGCTCAGTTGGCATGTCTGGGGATACACTCTTGATGTGGAAGAAATCTTTTTTCATTCAAGAGACAAAATTAAGTGGGAGATACTTTTCTGGAGCTTCAGGTAGGTGTGTCTTCAATGACTCTCAAATGATGTTTGTAAATATATATGGTCCTCAACTTGGATGGCAGAAAGAAATCTTATGGAATGATTTATTGAACCTTATTCGGGATTTAAGCGGAGTTAGCATTCTGTTTGGGGATTTTAATGTTGTCAGGGAGAGAGGTGAAAGACTATGCTCCAATTTTGTTGTTAAAGAGGTGATAGCTTTTAACAATTTCATCGCCACTGCTGGGCTGCATGAATTTCCGTTGGGAGGTCGTAAGTTTACTTATTATAATAAGTTTGGTTCCAAGATGAGTAAAATGGACCGCTTTTTGGTCTCTATTAACTTTCTCGACTTCTGGATAATTGTTGGGTTATATCCGACCACTCGCCAATTACTCTTTCGGTGGATCAGACCAATTATGGGCCGACACCATTTAAAATATTCAATTCATGATTGACTCTTCCAAATTTTGATTCAGTTGTACAATCATCTTGGCAATCAGGAAGTTACAGGCAATCCCCTGACATTATTCTTAAAAACAAAATAAAGATACCTCGGGAGGATATTAGAAATTGGCACTCAAATTATATAGTTAATTGCCAGAAAACACGTAGAGATCTCTTTGATATTTTGGACAAGAAGGCTATGAATGAGTGTTTGACGGAGTTAGATGTGCTTTCTCGTGAAACAGCGGTAGCGGAGTTGCTGAGAATTGATCAGATAGAAAAGGAAAATTTGAAGCAGAAAAGTCGTATTCGATGGGCAATCGAGGGAGATGAGAACTCAAAGTTTCTTCATTCTCAAATCCGGAAAAATAGAAGCAAATTGAATATTAATGGGATATCATGGAATGGGAAGTAGGTTTACTGATCTTGTTTTCATCAAGTCAGCTACATTTGATTTTTTTCTCATCTCGCTTCAAGAAAGCATCTTCCATGAAGACATCTTTTTCGAACTCTTTATTTCGACGTCTGGATCCCTCAGATGTGGCTTTCTTGGAGGCTGATTTTACAATGAAAGAAATTAAAGAAGCTGTGTTTGACTGTGCAGGATCAAAGGCTCCTAGGCCTAATGGGCTCAATTTTGCTTTCATAAAAAGGTATCGGGATTTAGTTCAATTCGATATCTTAAACAGTTTTAAGCATTTTGAAGCATCAGGTAGATTGGGTAGAGGGTGTAATCCTTCCTTCATCAATTTAATTCCAAAAAATGGTGATCCTATATCCTTTAATATGATTTTCGGCCCTTACACCTATATCATATATACTAGGATATATCAGTTTGATTTGCATTACCTGCTAAACGATTATCGGAACTTGTGTTTTCATTTTTACAAGAGTTAAACCAACAAACGAAGAGGCAATGTTGGGGTCAAATGCTATAGTGATGGGCATGGTTTTGGTACGTATATATGAGATGTTTAATATTTTTGAGTATCTTCACCCTTTTGAAATTTTCTACATGTGCTTATGTGCTGACGTCTAATGATATTGGTAGGTTGGATTGACGATGGTGGTGGTAGAAAGTGCAGATACATTATTGATATACATTTATTATGCAGAAGATACATTATTAATACACATGAGATCATAATTGCTCACCAAGATGCCAAAGATATTACACCAACGTCTCCAACACAGAATTGCACCAGTACATGAAGGATTGAATGTATATCATAAATAACCTTCTTAGAGTGTTTTGAAAATGTAATGGCTATATAGTTTAATGAATGGTATGCATCGAGTTATAGCTTAATTATGTATCGATTGGATTCGACATAGGTTAAGATTGGATTCTATATAGCTTAATTATGTTTCAATTTAATATGTTATATTATTTGAGTTTTGATTGTAGAAATTAAAGAAATGCATCTACGTTTATATATTATTATTTCGAAATATCTTATATAAATCATATCATATTACTTCAGATCTTCATCAAGACATGTGTTATTATGATATATAACTGCAATGCATACTATTGATACTCATCAGCATGCATGTTAACATACATCGATATACATCACTACACTGTAAACTTATGTTAAGATGTATCACAATACATACTATTAGTACTCATCAGCTCGAATGTTAACATACATTGATATACATCACCACAATGTCAATTATGTTAACATGCATCACAGTGCATATTGTGAGTATTCATCAACTAGAATATTAACATTAATCGATATACATCACTACGATGTAACTTAGGTTAACATGCATCACTGTGCAAACTATTAGTACTCATCTGCATGAATATTAACATACATCGATATACATCACTACAATGTAAACTTATGTTAAGATGCATTGCAATGCATACTATTAGTACTCATCAGCATGCATGTTAACATACATCGATATATATCACTAAGATGTAAACATATGTTAAGATGCATCGCAGTGCATACTATTAGTAATCATCGACATGAATATTAACACACATCAATATACATCACTACGACGTAAATTATGTTAACATTCATCACAGTGCATATTATTAGTACTAATCAACTCGTATGTTAACATGTATTGAAATACATCACTACGTTGCAAAACAATGTTAACATGCATCGCAGTGCATACTATTAGTACTCATCAGCTCGAATGTAAACATGTCTCAATATACATCACTACAATGTGAACCAATGTTAACATGCATCGCAGTGCATACTATTAGTGTTCATCGGCTTGTATTTTAACATGTATCAATATATATCAATACGAATTAAACTTATGTTAAGATGCATCACAATACATACTATTAGCACTCATCAACTCCTATGTTAACATGTATCGAAATACATCACTACATTGTAAATCAATGTTAATATGCATCGTAGAGCATACTATTAGTACTGAAGACAGCGGAAACTATGAAGGCAGAAGAAACTTTGTATCAACAGAAACTATTGTCAGCAGTTAAACACTTAGAGCAACAGAAAATAGACCAACAGGAAAAATATAGAGAGAAGCAGAAACAAGAAGATCAACATAAACTTTATAGCAGTTGAAATAACACAAGCAGCAGAAAACAAGAAGATCATATATCGATATACCAGAAGATCATCGTAGTGATGTAAACTTATATTAAGATGCATCACATTACATACTATTAGTACTCATCCGCATGAGTGTGAACATATACCGATATACATCACTTCGATGTAAACCAATGTTAATATGCATCACAGTGCATACTATAAGTACTCATCAGTTCGAATGTAAACATGTATTAATATACATCACTATGATGTAAACTTATGTTAAGATGCATCCTAATGCATACTATTAGTACTCATCAACATCAATGTTAACATACATCAATATTATACCTGGCAAACGGGTTGGGTCGGGTTGGATCATGGGTTAAATCGGGTTTGGGTCGAAATGGGTCATGGGTCCAACGGGTCATATTTTGAAGAACGGGTTGGGTCAAACCTGGGTTGGGTCGGGTCGGGTTGGGTCTTCTTTGTCTTTTGAAATTCAATTTCAATCCTTTTTCCCACCGATCAAATAATTATAAAAAAAGGTTATGAATACTTGTATACGATATACGAGTGATATATATATAAAATCAAATTACTTTGAAAAAAGTAGTAATAATACATAAGTATTAAATACTCTATATTAATCAATCAGATTATTGATCACAACAGAGTTTTTAATGAATGATAATAGCAATGTTAATATCTTTTTTATCGTTGTTTAATTGTTTTTTATTAATTATTATTATTATTATTATTGTTATTATTATTATTATCGACAAACTTTAATAAAGATAATACGAAGCATCATTAAATTATTAATAGAAGTAGATATTTTTATAGTAGATCATGTCAAACTTTAATCTCTCTCTCTACCAATAATATCTATCTCTATCACTATACATCACTACGATGTGAACCAACGTTAACATGCATCGAAGTGCGTACTATTAGTACTCATCAACTCGTATGTTAACATGTATCAATATACATCAAGGTAAACTTATGTTAAGATGCATCACGGTTCATATTATTAGTTCTCATCCGCACGAATATTAACATATATCGATATACATCACTACAGTGTAAACTTATATTAAGATAAATCACAATACATACTATTAGTACTCATCAACTCGTATGTTAACATGTATCGATTTACATCACTATGTTGTAAACCAATGTTAACATGCATCGCAGTGCATACTATTAGTACTCATCAGCTCGAATGTAAACATGTATATATCTATATACATCACTACGATGTGAACCAATGTTAACATGCATCGAAGTGCATACTATTAGTACTCATCAGCTCGTATTTTAACATGTATCAATATACATCAATACGATGTAAACTTATGTTAATATGCATCACAGTGCATATTATTAGTACTCCTCCGCTCGAATATTAACATATATCGATATACATAACTATGATGTAAACTTATGCTAAGAAATCACAATACATACTATTAGTACTCATCAGCTCGTATGTTAACACGTATCGATATACATCACTACATTGTAAAACAATGTTAACATGCATCGCAGTGCATACTATTAGTACTCATCAGCTCGAATGTAAACATGTATCGATATACATCACTACGATTTGAACAAATGTTAACATGCATCGAAGTGCATACTATTAGTACTCATCAGCTCGCATGTTAACATGTATTAATATACATCAATACGATGTAAAACTTATGTTAAGATGCATCACATTGCATATTATTTGTACTCAGTCACTCTAATATTAACATATAGCAATATATATCACTACTGTGTAAACTTATGTTAAGATAAATCACAATACAGAGTATTAGTACTCATCGGCTCGTATGTTAATATGTATCGATATACATCACTACGTTGTAAACAAATGTTAGCATGCATCGCAGTGCATACTATTAGTACTCATCAGCTCGAATATAAACATGTATCGATATACATCACTACGATAACAACTAAAATGAATGTTATTTTGTAACAGCTAAAAGTGAATTATCAGTGAATGTTATCATTTAATATTCATCAAAATAATGTTATCAGTTAATATTAATCAAAATGCATGTTATCAGCTAATATTCATCAGTAGAAGAAGGAACATATGAATTCAATTCCAAATGAACATTGGAACTAAAAGACATCGCATAGGCTACAAAAACATCATTACAAACACTAACAAATTAATTAAATACAAACTTCTATTAGAATAGATAAGATTCATCACAAACAATATTTCTTGTAATATTAGTAGTGTAGTCTTCCATCTTTGAGCTAATACTATTTCTTGTAACTCCCCTAAAATCCATCAATCCAGGTGAGATATTTAGACCGGATCCATTATACAAGATTCACACGTGAATCAATAAATAATTACTAGAAATTAGCAAATTCTCAATAAGGTTGAAACACAATTTCTCAACAAAAAAATCTTATTAGTATTCATCAGCATCCATGTTAACATACATCAATATACATCACTACGATGTAAACTTATGTTAAGATGCATCACAGTGCATACTATTAGTACTTAACAGCATGAATATTAACATTTATCAATATACATCTCTATAATTTAAATTATGTTAACATGCATCACAGTGACATATTATGAGTACTCATCAGCTCGAATGTTAACATATATCGATATACATCACTATGATGTAAACTAATGTTAAAATGCATCACAATGCTTATTATTAGTACTCATCACAATGCATACTTTTTCACTCAAAATCTTCCTACTATAAATAAAAAATAATTAAAAGAAAGCAATGAAGAAGCCTCAATCATCACTCCATCACGGCAACACCTCCAACGGTTTTAATTTTCTTTATAATCTCATTCGCATCTTCTTTGGTGACCCCTTGTTTGATTACGACAGGAACTTTTTCCACCATATCTTTAGCTTCCTTCAATCCAAGATTTGTAAAAGCACGAACCTCTTTGATTACCTTGATTTTAGAAGCTGCATCAAATTTCACATATAGCACCCACAAACATTTATTAATCTACTCTGTCTCTAGTAAGTATGTCCAGTGGTACCACAAAAAATCACCTCCATAATATCATATTTACCAAATATATACCATAGTTTTAGCAAAACAATATGTAATTCAACTACAATACACCATATATAGAATAGAATGTTTACATATCATCATTAGAAACACATAATTATAATTATCAATAATAGAACAAACTTGAAATTCAAACATACCGGTGACTCAAGAACACTAGAATCGGTTTAAAACGGAACATTCGAGCTGGAAGACTTTACATGAGCAGCAAAATAACATTGTAGCCTTTTATTCTGATTATTTACCAAGGGGACATTACTTAATGCTCTCCGATTGTAGATGCATAAAAACTAAAAGTACTAAGTACTTACCATGAGAATCGACTGACATATTATCATCCGTACTCAACAACTCTTTTGGTTAGCAATATCAAAATTTACTAATATGATGAAATAGCTAATATTCGTTAGAACAAATATTAACTAAAACACTTCATTCAGAATGCAAAAAAGCATATCATTATATAACATAAAATGTAAAATCCAATAATTCATAAGAAACAACAAAATTAAATTTAAGAAATATGATAGTAACACTTACTTGAAACATCTCTATGAACTTACGATTGCAAGTGTACACTAGAACTAGCAGACAAACACAAATGTGAAAATAAGAACAGAAACCCTAGAATTGAAATTTTCAAATTCAAAAACGGAATAAATTGAAATTAACGCAATTGAATGAATAATCAGAGTGAAGAACATAAACATATGGGAATTCAGATTGTTATAGATGAATATGATACAAAATCGACATGTAAGCACAATTTTGTATACGATTAAAATTGAATTGTAAATATGAAACCCTGTAATTAGATGAATATAAGAGAATCCAAATTAGAAAATTTGAGCTTGGTAATATGAAACCAGTAATTTGATGAAACTCAGTAATTTGATGAAGATCGACCGAATTGAAATTGGAGAGGAATTTATTCTTGATTACCACCGGTCTAAATTACAGGGGATATGTAAGCTGATGAGATACAAGTGTTAAATGACCAAACTAACCTTTTCCCTGTAAACACAATAAGACGCAAGAACATGGTAAGAGCATGGGCCGGACAATTTTAGATCAAATTGATGGTGAGATGGACGCTTCCCCCCTTCCCCCCAAAAGTACCTCTTCCCTCTGGATCATGTCAATATATATATATATATATATATATATATATATATATATATATATAAAACAGAATACTATGGAGCAATTTGAAACCTTCAATGAGGTTTTTCTAATCGATCCAATGGTGTATAATTAATCTTTCTAATTTCACTTTACACCCCTAATGATTTGTTAAGCTTTAAAAATAATAAAATCAAATTAAAGTTACCATGGAGGCATAATAGAAATATTAAATAAAAAAATATATACCTACTACCGTTACATATATATTTATACATTAAAAAATCCAAACAAAATAGTCTCCAACTATTTCTCAATCTCATGGAGGCATAATAGGAATATAAAAATAAAATATATATCTCTACTACGTTTACATCTATAATTATATACATTAAAAAAATCCAAATAAAATAGTATATTCATTTTTTACTAGACAATACTACAATTTTAGAATATTTTAGTAATTATTTTTTATAGTTTCGCTGGGACCTATATATTTACATTGGGATTTCAGAAAAATTATTATTTTATTATTTTATCGATTGGGGTCCAATTTTGTACTGGTCCCAAGCTGGACTTGGAAAAATTATTAATTTTATCGAGGTTATTAATTTATCGAGTATTAAATTATAGAGGTTCTACTGTAGAAGGTTCTAACTAATTGGCATATTGTATTTATTCCACTTTATTTTTTCTTAAGGTTCTAACTAATCGGCATATTGTATTTATTCCACTTTACTTTTTCTTATTCTTCTTTGAAAAATATTAAAATGCAAAAGATAGAATGAAAAGAAGCTCGGGACCTAAATTGTTCTAAGTGATAATTTGGAGGTCTGATGTTGCTTTTATAAGGATTTATAGACGAGGATTGAATGCAGGAACCATAGCTTTTCTCATTCTATTATTTTTTTAGACACAAATTTATAGGTCATATTTCTCGAATCATCTAATTTTGTGATGATTCATCACTTGGGGGTGACTTAGTGTGAAGGTAAGCCACTTTCATTATTGACATCGAATTTGAAAGTTAATAGAATTTCCTAGCTTATAGATTAAAAATCCACTTTCAACATACATGGTGGCTTTTGGTTCAATTCCACATATTGTTAGCATTTGAGAAGACTTTACAATCGACATGTATGATATTTTAATAAACATTATTTTTAACTGGAAAAAAATAGTTTTCATGTGTATATAATAACTAAATTAGAGAAAACCCCAAAAACATTAACAGTACTACAATAATTTTACATGACATATACTTTTATTTATCCAAACAAATAAACAAATCTTTCCTCCTAAAAAGGGTCCTTTATTTACTAATTTGTATTTATTTTCAAAATTAATATATATATATATATATATATATATATATATATATTAATAAAGGGATCAACCAATTGAATGACGGACAATAACAATTAGGCTCAATCCCCACAAACTTTTTTGCAACAAAATAATAATCCAAACCCTAATCACACCATACATCTATTTATATGCATTTTAATCCACCTAGAATACATTCATCATCTCCATTATTCCACAATGAATCCCAATAGAAACTCCAAACCTATAAATATTTTGTATTTTTATTTGTGCATTGTCTTTGTTTTAATCGCAAAATTTAGAACTTTTATGTTTACTAACAATTTCACTTTATAGTAAGCTCTCAATATTACTGAACATTAAAGTACTTTTGCTTATAAACTTATATTATGCAACATAAACAAGTAAATCATCTTATTATCTTAGTATTGTTAATTTTAAATTACAAAAATATGTTTTATTTTACAATGTTTTTTCTAATTCGTGTGTTAATTATAAATACACATACATAGTTATGTAAAAAAGATAATAACCTCATCTTCAAGTGTTTGAACAATGCCTCAATACATTGTACTATAATGGAACTTTATGCCTTCCTAATATCTAGAATTAGCTTCATTTGACTATCACTTTAATTTCAAAGGAATAACAGTTAAATTAATATTCACTCTTACAATACAATTGTGCATTATAAACAAACTATCCGAACCATTTGGACATGTTCCAATGAATTTTTTCATATATATTAATGAACCATGGTGAGGATACTAAATAATTAATAACAAATGCATAATATAATTAGGAAGCTCGCGCTATCGCGGGTCGTTCACCTAGTATATAATATATATATATATATATATATATATATATATATATATATAATAGAATACCATGGAGTAATCTGGACCTTAGATTGGGTTCTATCCACAAATATCATACGACTAAAATTATTTACTACATTTATTATATTTTTTTAAAAGGTGTACCCACAACTATTGAAAATTGAACTTGGAATTATGTGAGAACAAGAATATTCCATGAGAACGGTAAGATCACATCATATCTCTTCATTTTTTCATTTAATCAAAATTCCTGATTTTGGAGGTGACATTTTTGTAAATATTTTGAACTTTTAATATAATGGCATTTTTGTAATTATTGTGAACTTTGATTAAACTTCACCATTAACTTTTATTGTTGATTTTTTAATTTCTTTTTTGTTCACAAGTTTTATATGTGTGAAGTCTTTTTTGTATTTTGTTGATTATCATTAGTATATTTATATTACCAACAAGTTTTACATTTTATTGCTTAACTTACAAATAGACTTCACACAAATAAATGTGATTCACACAAAAACTTTTAACAAATAAACTTCACATAAACATTTTATTGCTTAACACAAACAAATAAGTTTCACACAGAAAAAAGAAAAAAAAAAACCCTTAACACTAGCAAATAGGATTCACACAAACAAATATGCTTCTCATAAAAACTGTTAACAAATAAGCTTTACATATACATTTTATTGCTTAACACAAACAAATAAGCTTCACACACAAAAAAAAATAAAAAATAAAACTTCACATAAACAAATACGCTTAACACAAACAAATAGACTTCATACAAACAAATATGCTTCACACAAAAACCATCCACGAATAAGCTTCACATAAGTATTTTTTATTGCTTAAAGGGATCTTTGTTTTTATTCATAGCTATTTCTTAAAGTTATTATATACACTTTTTTGGTTCACACAAAGTCTTTTAGTGTTAAAATTTTATTAACTTTTTGACTAACAATAAATTTCATGATGTAAATTCAAAAGTCCACTATCAACTATCACCATCACATGTATGTGTTTTGATGTAGTAACTTAAATAGTAATAGATTAATTGTTAATATTTACTTTTTGTTATTGCTTCACACAAGTCATATTAATTGTGAATGTTAAAATTTTAACTTCAAATTTTCAGAAAGTGTTGTGAATGTTAAAAAGAAAAAATCATAGCTTCAAAATTGTTGTGAAGCAAAAAAAAAATTAAAAAAAAATTCACAAATAGATGCGTTGTGAATGAAAACTGAAGTTCACCATATTTACGAAAAGCCATCTCCCTTTTCCAAATCCTTCAATAACTACGAAAATGCAAATACTCTTTTAGACCATTTGATCGATTTAAAATAGGTGGCTAGGATTTGTTCTCACCTTCTCACGGAATCCCTTGTTCTCACCAACCATATATATATATACATACATATAAAACAAAGATTTTTTCTTAATTTTTAAACATGCCACATCATAACATTTCCTTTTCTTTGGAGCTTCCTAACTTGCCACATCATCATATTATTTTTTCCTTAAAAACATTAATTAATAATTAAAAAACTTATATTTTATTTAATATATAACAATTTTTACCTACATAAAAAAATATTCATTTTCTAATCCATATCTTATACATTGCAATTATTAAATATTATCATCATCAACTACCATACCTTAAGAAAATTATTTTTTAATAAAAATATTTGAAATTGATTATCTTCTGTACATTTTGGTATATATTACTATTGAATTTCAGTAGTAAATTTTAAACTTTCAACAATATTAAGATACAGTTGAAAACCTTAAAAACATATGATTACTTTTTATTTTTGTAATTACCTTGAATTGCATAGGCTTAATAAATGTATTAAAATTTAACATAATAACTTACAAATTAATTTAATTGTATTATGTATTCAAACTTAAACATAATAACATACAAACTAACTTAATGGTATTATATAAATGGTTGTGCATCGTACGGGCTCAATGCTTAGTTTTATATATAAAATAAAGTTTTTTAATTACCTATTAGAACGCATTATATTAGTTAACGATTATGTGTTATTAATTTACAAACTCTTGAATATTGTTTACAATGAATTTTAGTATATAACTTTATCAGATAGATGTTGAAAAGTAAAGCTTGGAAAAGACAAATATGCCCCAACTAAATTATTAAACGCACTTTATATATTTACAAATTCAAATTGTTAAATCGTCAACCTTTTATTATAATGATTTACCTATTACCTATTCTAAAAATAAATGATGATTTGCAAATAATTTCTAAATATAGAAGTCAATTAATTGTCAACTATATAGAATAAAAATCGAAAACATGTTAAATGTTAGCCTATTCTAATCTCCAATAGCAATAAACGTGTGACATGTTTGAAATTATTTTATTTCAAATAGTTATAAGAAAAAGTGTTTGGAAAGTTAAACGTCATATGAATCCATGCTAAAATTAAAAATATGAAATGCTGAGAGTACAGATGGGGAAGACGAAGTATGGGTCCCTTCACCCCTTCACCCCTTCCGTCCTTGACTTTATTGCATTTATATATATTTTGTTACTATCTTTCCTGTCTAATAAAAGGGAGTTGATGCTGATGTCATAAAGTTGACTTGACATCTTCTAAAACAACAAGCCTGCTTACTTGGCGATTTAATATGTAATCTTTTTTCTCCTAATTTTGAATTATTTTTAACATAATCTAAAAAATTACCCTACTTTGAGATAAGTTTTTTGGAAATTACAAAAAACCCTAATTATTATTCAAGCCACCACATCATCTCTTATGGTTGGCGTCCATCATAATATTTTCTTGCACGCTTAGTTTTATGTGGTTTTTTTATTTTTTAATTAACCTTATAAATGCTTACTGATGTATGCAGTTAGTATATCTGTAATTGTAAATTGTACTCATGCTTATCTTGGAAATATACATGTTGCTCTTCATTGGTATCACTGTAATCAAGAATTCAAAATTTGTTATATATGAGAATTCTCTACCTGATTTCTTCATTCACCTATTAAAACTTCATTTTTCATTATCTCTTCCATCATTATCATTCTGTTGATATCTTCTTTGAGCTTAATCACCACTTCAGCTCAATCAATTAATACTTTTATTTTCAATTTCAAAAGTAAATTTTATAATACCTACATTTGTATTTCTATTATTTATTTGCTGATTACAAACTTTGATGTTGGGTGTTTTAGGGTTTTCTTTTGCTCCATTTCAAAATCTCCGAAGACATTGTCCTGCAACTCAAAATTATATGGTTAGACTGTCTTTCATTTGATTACGGCAGGTAGAGATGGATGAGTAAGCTTCCGAGTTTTCCTTTACTACTTTTATTTGGTTGTATTTGTAGGATGGTATAATTTATTTTTTTTCAGATTCCAGGATATTAATATGAGGGAAGACTTAATGCTTTGCTTCTTATGGGTATGTCCTTCTAATTCTTTTTTGTTGCACATTTTCTCTTTTGCAAATATACTCAATTTATCTTGTGATTTATGCTTATTAATCTTCCTATGTGCATTAAAAACGTTATATTTGTGTAAATTCAGACAAAAGGTATGACCCTTCTCGGACGCACACTAGCTGTTTGATGAAATGGCTGATACAAAAGTTGAGATATATTTATTTTCAAGAAAGGTATAACTTGCTTTCATTAGTTGTGCTTTCTTCATAATGTTATTAAAACAACTAGTGATAACCAACTAATGACAATCACGTTTTCTATTTATTTTAGTTGTCGAAGATGTCTTCCTATAAGGGGGTTAAGACTTAAGATTGTCATGTCAATTTCGTTAGCAATATTGCTTATATAAAAGCATTAACTCTTGCAAGATGGTCGCATAATACTTATGTTTGGTTCAACTTTGGTCAGGTTCCATCCAATGTTCAACTTTTAAATATGGTGCTTTTTTAGCTTTTCATATATGGTGAGCTGGAGCAGTAGAAGGTAGGCAAATTTCAGTTTTAGTAAGCTTTGAACTTGATATTGTCACGTACTATATATGCTTGCTTCAATCGATATACCATGTTAGTATAAGGTTTCAAAACTTGTCATCTGAAGCAATAGAATCTGACTACTTTTGATTAGGAACCTAAGGTGGCACTTTTGACCCATATGTGTTGATTTGTGTATGTGTTATCTATAATCGACCAAACTTCAACTAAGTGACAAGTAATGTTTTTATTTTCCTCTAGATTTAACAACTATAGCACCTGACTTCTATTTTTAGTCTTGTGAACTTTCAAAATGTGATTGATAATTTTAAGATCTTAACTTACTTATATATGAAAGTTGAAGGGTTGCTGTTCCATTCTTATTGAAATATATATCACATTTTTAAGATTCTAAGGCTGCAAGTGTATATATATATTATTAATGTAACAATAGTATTCATATGTTATCATTAGTTTACCATGATTGTTTGTTCTATTTGTATTTGAGTTTGGTACTGATTTGCATACTTTATCTCATTTACATCTTTGTATTGTTTTTAGATTTTGATCATTTATGTCTTTAATGTTTATAGTTTCCGAGAGTAACTTAATCATATAAGTTGTTGTTAGGAAGAACTCTTTTCTCTAATTAAATGAATCATTCAAAATTTACGTATCTTCTCTCAATGAATTCAATGTGTACGTGTTTGTATGTGTTGTTGTCTTTGCAGAAATTGTACATGTTATACCCCCGCCCTACCCATTTTGGCACTTTTATTTATCGGATTATTTGGCACTTCAAAATTTATTGTAACTTCTATATTTACAATATTGATCTTGGATATTTCTCAGGTTTTAATTGTTGATTGTAGATGGTTAATGGTATAGAACATGAAGATATGAATATACCAATAATATATAATATATAACAATATGATTTAGTGTTAGCTGTTTAAAGGTTTATTGAATATATAAATTGTTAAACATTTGTTTTGAGCTATTGAGATGGTTGAAGGCTTGAAGCTATTTAACATTTGTTTCACATAGATAAGTACAAGTAGGTAGTCAATGCTCAAGGACCATGTGCTTTATTATGGATTCATGGTTAATCAGGTGACAATGTATGATTTATATGGAGTCCTATGTAAAATACTACGGAGTATAATAATTTGGTATTGTGTATTTAGTTATGTAATTACATGGAATGAAATTAATAAAAGTTTGCATTGAATTATTTCATTGATTGTTAACAGATAGTTACATGTTAGCTTCAAGATCTATTTAATTGATCTTTAACGGACCAAAGGTGAGCTGTTCATGGTATGATCGACCTGAATTGAAGTTTGCGTAATCTAAGAACTTATTGAATTTCGGTAACAACTTGAATTTTAATGACCTTAGCATTGTGATGAGATGAATCTAAATCTACAAAGCTCATTTAAAGATATAGGGATTGGATCAACAAGGAACCTAGATTTTGTAAGGAACTAAAGAACCACTTTCGAACCATCAGATTTAATTCATCAACGCCTACAAAAAAGCGTGGCATAAAAGTAATAAATTAGAGTGTTTAAAGTCTCGAGGGTAAAATGGGTATCAATTTTCCCTACCCATTCTTTCCGGAAGGGTTTAAAACATTATTTTAAAAAAGGACATCCGTTTGTTTGTATTGATCATATTTATCATAACTATGATTAGCTTTTCTAATTAAAAAATTGAAATTAATAAACAAGCAAATTTTTTTAGTTAATTTGGAACTCGTTTCAATTTATTCTCTTTGATTTTTTGAAAATGTTACTGAATTTATGGATTCATAGAGCTATATATATCATATATTCATCATATTCATCGATGAATATATAGTCTACATTATGTATGTTCATCGTCGAAATCTGATATTCATCATCGAAATTCCAATATTCATCATTGATATCTCGATATTCTATTATTGGAGTTCCAATGTGCATCGATGATATCCAATATTCATCAACGGAATTTGTATATTCATCAATGGACTTTGTATATTCATCGACGATATCAGATATTCATTATCGAAAGTCCGTATTCATCACCAAATGTCCGGTATTCATCGCTGAATCTGTTATGATAACAATCATTGAATAAAAAGAAGGAAATTCAAATATTTATTAATAAACATGAAACGTTTTGTATGTATTGTACCCACACCATCCATTAGTGATATTATACCATACATTTGGTTTTTATCTTCAATCATAAATGAGCCGACACGTTAAATAGAATATATTGATTTGACCCTTTGATGTGTTTGTTTAAGAAATATAATTGTATGTGAGAGAAAATTGAGAGGAAGAGACTTGAACGTAAAGATAAGAAAGAGGAATAATTTTTAGGGATTTCCAATTATGCCGTTCTTTGGTTCTTTGTGATTCTGAGGTTCTCCTATGATCCGGTCCATATATATATATATATATATATATATATATATATATATATATATATAGTTGGGTTCTGTTGAGAACAAGGGGATTCCGTGAGAACGGTGAGAACACATCTTAGCTATCTATTTTTTGATCAAAAAACCTGATTTTGAAGGTGACACTTCTATAAATAATTTGAAGTTTGATTTTGGAGGGTTCACATCACCTTTGCTCATTTGAAGTTTTTTTTTTTTTTAGCTTCACATCATTTTGCTAATGTGAAGCTTTTTTTAGCTTTACATCATTTTGCTCAAGTGAAGTTTTTTTTTAACTTCACATCATTTTGTTTATGTGAAGCTTTTTTTTAGCTTCACATCATTTTGCTCATGTGAAGCTTTTTTTTTTTAACTTCACATCATTTTGGTGAGGTTAAGTTTATTATTATTATTTTTTTAATATAAGGTTATGATGCTATATTTATTTTTAAAGGTTCACATAGTTTTAATGGGATTAAGTAGCTTGAAGTTCTCATAAGTACCATAACCCGACAAATTTTCATAAGCAGGAAAATCACTAATGGTGCAAAAAATCATGGCCCGTAACCTGAAGTTCTCATTCATATACCCATCATGCACCTCAAAACCTGGATTCCACAATGTTTTCATGTCGTCAATTAACGGAGCTAAATACACATCAATGTCATTCTCAGGTTGTTTTGGTCCTTGTATCAACAAAGACATCATGATGTATTTGCGTTTCATACATAACCAAGGTGGAACATTGTAAATGCATGGAAGTACCAGCCAAGTGCTATGTTGACTGCTCATGTCTCGAAAAGGATTGATTCCGTCTAAACTAAGTCCAAAATGGATATTTCTAATGTCAGATTCAAATTCTAGGAACGTAGTCCCTATACGCCTCCATTGAGGAGAATCGGCTATGTGTCTTACTTTTCCATCCTTTTTACGCCCTTCCTCATGCCACCGCAACAATTGTGCATCTTTAGCGTTCGCAAATAAACGTTTTAGTCTTGGTATGATGGGCAAATACCATAATACTTTAGCGGCGGGGCCGTTCTTCACTTCATCATCGTCAAGATCAGTATCTGTTTTTCGCTTATACCGTGATTTACCGCATATAGTGCATTTATCCAGGTCTTTATTTTCATTTCTATATAATAAACAGTCATTTGGACATGCATGTTTCCTTTCTACTTCCAATCCCATTGGACATAACAACTTTTTGGCACGATATAATGAATCGGCAATTCATTACTTTCAGGGAGCATGTCATGCAACAATTCTAAAAGGCTTGTAAAACTTGTATCGCTCCATTCGTTATTTGCTTTTAGATTCATCAATTTCAACACGACATAAAGTTTGGTGAATTTTGTACAACCGGTGTACAATGGTTTTTCTGAATCGACAAATAGTTGTTGAAATTTATCATAATATTGTTCGTCAACATTACCTTCCATATCATTTAACATGTCATCTATATGATCACGATTGTCATCACTTTCAATATCAGTATTTTCATCAATATCAACTTGATTACAAATAGAAACGTCACTAAACATGTTAGCAATTTTTTCTCCATGCCTATACCAACAAAGAAAGTCTCTCATAACCCGTTTGTTATGATATGTACACTAATCTGTAAATGATCAATGAACCAAACTGTATTTTGACAAATTTTACAAGGACAACAAATTTTCTCTCTTCCATTGTTCAACCGATCGGCCTCAACAACTTTCATAAATTCAGCCAATCCATTCTCAAATTCATCAAGACGCTTTGGTATCTCATACATCCATCTACGTCGATGCTCCATCTAAAAAATAATAAAAGTAACTTATATAAATAAGATGCAAATATATATGTATATATACATATATTATATGATGTATGATACGATATAGATGTTGTAGGTCGTCCATCCTAACCCACCCTTTGAAAACTTTATCTCATATGTGAATGACGCGTTAAGAGATTGAGTGTTTCAGGAAAAATCACCAGCATTTCCCCTTAATTCCCCAAGTAAGCGTATCAAACGCAAACCCGTAGGAATAAGGGAAAATGCTGTAATTTTTCCTCAAACACTCAATTTCTTTACGCGACATTCACATCCTAAATGAGACAAAGTTATCAAAAAGCAGTTCCAAACGGGGACAATCCAATATTAACCTCTAGTAGGTTAATTTTGGACGGGTATAAATCTAAAGTTATATGATGTGTAGCCTATACTATATGAATGCATGTCAGGCACAAAAACATGTATATTATTCAAAAGTTACTATAAACATATTGAAATATACCTCGTGTGTATACATCAACAAAATTACCAATCTACACGTTACACAATATGTAACAAAATTGTCAAACGGACCAATATACCTGAAAAACAAACCAAATTGACCTTAAAATGTTATTCATATATAAAAACATCAAAAAGACGAAAAAAGTTACGGATATCAAAAAGCAAGATTAATAATTAATTAATAATTATATGTTGCAAATAGTTAGATACGACACATACGTACCTTTTAATTAGAGAATGCAAGGCTTGATTAGTTAGATTTATGGTAAAAAAAAATTAATATGAATGGTGATTGTTGAAATAAACAAGAAGATGATCGAGATGTATTTGATGATGATATTGACATTTAAATTTGATGATATTATCCGAAGTGTATCTCAAAGTCGGTTGTACGTTGGTGGCGTAGGGAGTGTACGTAAAATCTGGGATTTGTTAATTCATCAAAGAGACTCGTTGCTTACATAAAAACAGGTCTCTATTCTTTTAACTTAAAGAGACCTCTTGATTTGTAGTCAACAGGTTTCTATGATATAGAGACCTGTTATGAAAATGTGCGCTTAAATCTCAAAAGTTTAAAGACCTATTGTTCTCTAAACAAGTGATCTCTTTGTAAAAACAGGTTTCTATGTAACATTTTTTGTAGTAGTGCTAAGTTAATAGATTGAAATGTCAAAAAAACCAACCAACAAACCTCATTTTCATCAAATTCCCGGTCATAATCCCTGTAATCAATCACATTCGTTAAGTTAGCAGCCACTGAACATGATGCACCCGTTTTTGCTATAGGAGCATTGGACACTTCCTTAGTCCAGTCCCACTTGCCAGTCTAAAATATTTTTAAAAGGTCACATGTTAAAGTAAAAAGTGAGTCAATACACATAATATCCCATTATCGATATACAATATGGACGGAACTATATAACGAACTGTAATACCACCGTATCTTCGCTTGAAGTGTCATGTACAACAACAAACCATCCAGTTTGATTTTCGGTGGTGTTGTTGCATCACTTATTTGAGTCTTCTTTAATATGTCAATAGCCTTGTTTTTCTAAAACATACAAAATAGGAGAACTTAATTTCAACCTCCATAGTGACGGCTGATGTTTGAGATCGAGGAACTCTGCAATAGCGTTCTGTTGTTGTGATCATTCATTATGAACAGGGGATACATATTTAAAGCGTTAATTAATGGCAGAGACGATCATATACTTGGCTGTGATGAAGACGGCTTGAAAGATCATGGACTGGTGATCCTATTTTGTAGTTTGAGTAAGAACGTGGCGAATATAGGCGATGATTAAGTTGTTTATATTCATCTCTATCGGACAGACAAGATTAAAAGTCAGCTAAAATGCAGGGATAGGATTAAAAGTCAAATACACTTAGCGCTGTCCATACAGTATAGTAATAATAATGCTTCTTTCGGTGATAAACAGAAAGTCGATCAGAAACCAAACAGTACGCAAGTTTTCTTATATACAGTATAGTAATAATAATGATTAAAAGTCAAATACACTTAGTGATGAATTGAAGGTTGACCACACCCATATGACCATCTCGAGATAAACAGAAATTTTTTGAAAGAGACGAGACGTACGGAGATTTGGAAAAAGATATATATGACGAAACCAAAACCTGCATTAAGCTTAGCGACATCATATGATGCTTCCTTTGTTGCTAGTACATCCGGAAGTAAGAATGTGAAAGAGACGTTTGGAGATTTTAAGAAAGATAAAGATGAAATTGTGGAGGAAGAAGAAATTGTGCAGGAAGAAGAACAGCAATATTGCATGACCTTGCCAAGCCCTTCATTGGATGCTTCAAGTCCTATGCAAAACAATGTGCGGTCAACGTCAACCTTCGTAATCTCTCCGATGGACTCAAAATATAGGTAATTATATTCATATATCTATATATAAGAAAACTTACGTACTTTTAGAATATACGATATCAGTTTTCAACTTTTCATTATTAAATATATCTGCTAGCTACACATATAATTAAATGAATTCAACGAGGTTTTACTTGTCTGTGCTATGCGATGTGATTAAACTATCATTTATATTGAGTTTTATTCGTCTCATTTACTTGAAGTTTTCTTTGGTAAAAATAATCCAGATGAATATAGATAACTTTTATAACATAAGCAAACCTGTATGATTGTGCTCATTGTTGATATAAAAAAAGGTTTACATTCTTACTAATTAATTTCTTGTGATTTTTTAGAGGTCACGTTAGATAAGATTTTGATTATTGCTTTATTTTTGTGCTTGATGGGTTATTAAATATTACGGAGTAGTTACTTTGTATGAGAGTAGTATAAGTTTAAGAAAACATATAGGCCGTCGACACAAAATAGCCCAACTAAGGAGAATGGACAGACAAGCAATTCTGGGCAAGAAACACATATAGGTTTAATCAGAATGGGCCAGAAACAATGGGCTAGAAAGGGAAGAACTAATGGAACCGGAAAACTTATGTCTTATACTCTTATGTAGATTTGGAAATTGGGTTTCGAAAATTGAAATACACAATTCATCCATAAAGATATACTCGAAACTCAAAAACCATTCAGAAGAAAATTCATGAATTATCAAATGAAGTTTTTGTCATGTTGCAATGGAGGAGTGGCTCAATGTTAATCTTGCATTTAATATTTCAATGGTCCAAATATCATGTCAAGGGTATCTTTAAGGTTCTCCTTGATCTGATTATCAATATATTGTATTGTTTTTGCCCCCCACACAATAAATAAAATAAAAAAATAAATAACTCTAGGCAATGACTTTTATTTTATTTTTTTGGTAAAGGGGCGATACGCCAATACCCTTCAAATATCTTATAAAATATAATAAAAATAAAAGAGTTTTAGAGAATACTTTTGACATAAAAAGGGGATTTTTAGTGCATATCTCATGTTATTACAATCCATTGCATCAAAATGACTGTGACTATAAACATGACAAAATGATTTGCATACCTATAAACTCAATCACAAATTTGCCTATAAAATGACCAAAAACTGTTTGACTCTTGAAAGTCAAAGTGATCTTCATAACTTGCATCCAAACTGTCTTGGTAGCCTCTCTTTAAGCTCAAAATTCCATAATTCTTCACACAATATTTCCAAACCAGCTTATTAGGCTCCAAAGCATCAAATCCCACAATGTTTACTTGCAATTCAATCCTATTTTTTAATGTATAGTTTGACTTTTAAGCACCAAACTTCACATCAGTCTTATCTCCAAACGCCATCATAGATTCAGTCAAATCCCTTTCTAGTTCAACTATTCTTCCATTCCCAGCCTTCAAGTTAAAATTATGGTCCATTACTTCACTAAATTGAACCATATCTAAGTTAAAATCATGACAGCTATATGATACTTTTTGGCCAGTTTGACAAACAAGAAGTCATACTGCACCAAACTTACAGTCCTCTAGTTTCCATTTCAACCCAAATAAAGTCTTCAGATATTAACACTAAAAACTCAAACATATAACGGTTTTTCCTTGACAATTCGTCACAAAAATTCATATTAAAATCACCATAACCATCCAATCGCAGCGTTAAAGTCAAACATTCATAGTTAGTTCCGTTGCATGTATTTGAAGCAATCTTCCATATACGTAGTCACTTCCCTTTCACACCATTTCCATAAAGAAAGAAATTGATGTAGCGTGAAATAAGGATAACCAAATTAAACCTGTTGATTCCTATGAATACCAGGAATAATTTCTTCCGAATCACGTTGATTCACAAAGAATGCCGTGAATGGGTACTTTGATTCACAAAATTGAGAGTGAAATCTGATTTTTGATAAATGAAAACTAACTCCAAAACAATGTCAAACCAACCATAATAAACAAGCAGAAATTTAAATGGGCCGATAAAACATAACGGGCCAAACCACAAACCCAAAACAAAAGTCTAATTCGAACAGAAAATTTATTAAAAAGCCTATATCTTCCAAACGGAGCCGTTTTTGGGCTTCGAGCATTGGGCTAACCGCCTTCGGGCGGTTAGCGACTTGGTGGGCCTCGAACCGAGCTTCGATTCGCCTGCTCATGGGCCTGAAACGGACCTCTGTAGCCCAAGTTATGCCCCTTTCCGTGCAGCCCTTTTCATCACACAATCTTGGGCTTCCAAATACATTAGAGCTTGTTCTTCCACACTTGGGCCTCCATCAGAAATGAAGAGAATCAAAATACCATCGATCAGTTCTGTCATCATTCAAACCCCACACATGATACTATCCATAACAACAATCATATTACCATAGTCTCTTCCCAGAATTCTGCTATCAATGACAAATATCGCAACTAAAACATAATAGCCTGCCACATCCAGATATAGAAACCACTATAAACGGAAATGACAAAGAACCATCTTCAAACCAATGAATATTCAGAAAAGACATACATGACTCAACCCAATGACCATCTGACCAAAATGACTGGCCGTATGATGACACGTAGTCTGACTCAGAATTGGGGATTCATCAACTCCTCAGACCACATATTTATATGATAGGACCTTCTTATTCTCCCATTCACAGGCAATATGTAACCAATTCTAGTCAACTCACATTCCAATTGAAAGTTTAGCTCAAGCAAAAAAAAAAAAAAATCTTAACAAAAGAATAAAATAAGAACAATACCAGCCTAACCACCTTTTAACCCCTTAGGATAGACAAAAGTGCCATACCCCTGCACTACTGTACAATCAAAACGCCTGCCTAAGCTGTTGACTTTAAGAACAATGACATGAATAACATGCTGGATTGACCCACTAATAATTAGTTCTGTCAATTACTAAACTAAAGCAACAAAATAGAATTCAAACCAGATAGCAATATAGACTAAAAAGAAGACAATTGCATCATCATACTCCCCTTATACCAACTGGGAAAACCTAATCCACTCTAGGGATGATGTTAGGGTCCTAGTTACTAGATTTAAATCTTGGAGAATTTGCAATGCTAGGCTCTTTACTATATTTAACTCTAAAAAATCAAATGTAGATACTCTAGGAAATGATGTTTGGCTTTTATGTGTCATCTTCTTAAAAATCCAAAGTAGAACCAAAATGTAAAGTTAATATGATTAATTAGATGGAATTTGCCATCCAAATCTATCTAATGATTGTATGTTTGCCCCTTTTGATTAGCTTCTTGCTAGTGGTTAACACTTTTTTCCGTTCAAAAAAGTTTGAATGCTCTACAATTTTTGTCAAATATGTCATTAACTTTTAGAAATGGTTATTTTGTTTGAAATATGTTCTGTAGGTTGATGTTATATATGGGTACGTTATATACAAATTCAGTAAATCAGGTGTTAGGTTATTTGACGATTAATCAGGTGTTAGATTATTAACTTGATATTGTAAATTATTGGATAATCACTAAATGTTAGAGGGCTAAAGTGTAAACACAATTAGCAGGTATTGGCAGGCATTAATGTTGGTATTAGCGGGATATTCAGCATGGACATACCCATTTGAAGTTGCTTTTCTCAAAAATTCCTCGACGGAAGCATATAAACGGATTTTTATTGTTGACTCCGGTGTCGATTCATTCTTTGTCTTTGACATCATCTTGAATTTTTTTGTTGCTTACGTTGACCCAACTACTAATCTTCTTGTTCGTGACCCGAAAAGCATCGCCATAAGGTAGGTACATTTCATTTCATTATATTACATTAGATTACATTATATACTACAATTGCGTACATTTTCATTTAGTTACTAATTTGAATTATTTGCTTTCGTGGGAGGGGAAACTAAGGTACCTATCGCCATGGCTTCTGATGGACGTTGTAGCAGCATTCCCATTCGAAATGATTTCATTTCTCTTCACTGGGAAATACCGCATGGGTCAGCCGTACACCCTCTTCGGTCTGCTACGATTCTGGCGTCTTCATCGTGTTGACAAGTTTTTCACCAGGTGAGGAACAACCAATGCAAAACCGTAGGGTTACTAGAGTTAAAACTTGTCATTGCATCATCCCTTTGTACTTAATTAACATATCATTCCAATATACAAATTGTTATTGCAGACTTGATAAGGATATACGTTTCAGCTACTTTTGGGTCAGATGTGCCAGACTTCTTTGTGTAAGTCAATTTAAATATTACATGTAACCGCTTTTAATTAATGTGTGTATTTTACACGTTAAAGTTAAAATTTCTTTTGGATGGTGTGGTAGGTGACTATATTTTGCCTACATTGTGCTGGTTGCCTCTACTACCTGATAGCGGTATTGCATCCTCATGAAGGAAGGACATGGATCAGATCTATAAACCCAAACTCCAAGCAGGCCGATATCTATTATCTTTACGTATCTGCGATGTATTGGTCCATAACGACCATGACCACCGTAGGCTACGGCGACCTCCATGCTGAAAATGCGTCAGAGATGTTCTTCATTGGCTTCTACATGATGTTCAATATTGTGCTATTAGGGTACATTGGGGCAAACATGAATAATTTGGTAGTTCAAGGCTCTCTTCGAACCATGGAATTTGTAAGTTCTACACTCTTTTAGAATTGACTTTCAAGTTGATTTGTCATAGTGTATAATCATATTTTTGACATGAATGTGAAACATTGCGTGCAATTTCAATTCTAAGAGCATCAGAGTGGTCACGTATCTAACAAGTGGTGCTACGTTAGTATAACTCATTTTTACAAAGTTCGCGTGATTATTGATCTTGTTGTCAAAAATTCTATATATGACGTTGGTATTGCCAAATTGGGTTTACCCACATATCAAACTGTGTGTAAAAGGGTACTTTTGATTGTAGAGAAATCGCATGGAAGCAGCATCAAGTTTTGTGGGTCAGAACCAGTTGCCAAAGGCACTTAAAGAGCAGATATTATCATACATGAGCATAAGATCTAATGCGGAGAGCTTGAATCAACATCAAGTAATAGAGCAGCTGCCAAAAACAATGCGCAAAAGGGTTAAGCGACAGTTGTTTCTACCAATCATTGAAAAAGTCTATTTGTTCAATGGAGTGGCCACAGAAATTCTCTTGCTTATGTTGAGTTATGATCTAATACCTCTAACTTTATCAAAGTCAAACTTTGTTACATATCAAATCCAGAAATTATTTAGATTCACAGGTTACCATTAGCTCAACATCACCATGTTTAGAATATCATGTTTTCTTTTATATAGTCTCTCAAAAATCCTAAGAGTGGGTCTACGGTTATTAAGTAATGAATAACCTCATCTTGACATTAAAAGAAAAATTGTACCTTGATATGTTCTTTTTGTTGCTATTTGGATAAATAGGTGGTGGATATGAAGGACGAATATATACCACCAAGAGAAGATGTTATAACTCAAAACGAGATGAGTGATGATGTATACATAATCGTATCAGGTGAAGTAGAAGTTATTGAATGCAATCCCATGGGAAAAGAACAAGTATTGGGTGTTTTAAGTTCATCCGCCATATTTGGAGAAGTTTGTGCTCTTTGTTGCAAGCCGCAATCGTATACCTACCGAACCAAGACTCTTAGCCAACTCTTGCGGTTCAAGACTACTTCTTTAGTTAGGGCAATGCATACCAAACAGCAAGGCAACGTCTCCATTCTCAAGAACTTTCTTCGGGTAGGATTAATAGATTTTTCTTGTAATTACCATGATGTGAAGTTGCAGTCCTAATTATCATATCATGAATTTTTTTATATTCTAACTATTGAATATCACCTAATCAGTATCAATAATTTAGATTTAAAGACCCTTTTATGTACAAGTGTTAATGCACTGAATTTTGAATGTAACTCCACAGCATCACAAAAAGCACAAAGATCTGAACTTGTGGGGCTTATCATTGGATGACACTGAAGAACCTGTAGATGACATGTCCAGAAACTTGCTTACAGCTGCTGCCATGGGTGATGTTGCCATTGTTGATACGCTTCTTACGGAAAAAGTGGACCCTAATGTTAGTGACTCAATAGGGAAAACACCTTTGGTAAGCAACTAATATATATATATATATATATATAATATATATATACATATATATATTAACATTGGAAACTAAAGCTTTTTCAGATGTAAGGGTTAAAATTGTGGCAATATATGATGGTGTTTATTTTGTTTATATCAGCACATTGCAGCATCAAATGGGCACGAAGCATGTGTTTTGGTTCTTATAAAGCACGCATGCAACATACATGCTAGAGGTACGCACAAATGCAAGTATTTAATATTTACAACTCCAAATTATGGCTTTAAATGAACTATCAAATAAGTTATATTTATAAGCCATGGCAGATATGGATGGTGATACAGCACTATGGGATGCCATTGTATCCAAAAACCATATGATATTTCATATTCTATACCAATTGGCTTCCATTTCCGACCCCAATGTAGATGGCGATCTCTTGTGCACGGCAGCTAGGTGAAATGATTTCACAGTGATGAAACACCTTTTGAAACATGGCTTGAATATGGACTCAAAGGACCACCATGGATCAACCGTTATCCAACTAGCAAGATTTGAAGTAGCAATGATTAAGTTAATTGTAACGAATAGCGAGGAAGATTTGGAGAGATAGATGTAAAAGATATTATTAACATGATGATCATTAATATTTTAAGCATCTTGTGGAGATATTACTAGTGAAAGATTATTATTATTATTATTATTATTATTACTATTATTATTATTACTACTACTATTATTACTATTATTATTACTATTATTATTACTGTTATTATTATTATTATTATTATTATTATTATTATTATTATTATTATTATTATTATTATCATCATCATCATTATTATTATTATTTGTAAAGTGTCGTGTATGCGCATAGGGTGATTTGGTTTCCCCTGCTGTTCTCTGCCTTTGGGGTATTTAAAACATTATTCAAGAAAAGAAAAGTGTAAACCTTATTTTTGAGATTGTTCGTCCTTTAGGAAGTGAAATAATAGCGTTATATTTGAAGTTGCCTGTCAAGAATTGTAGTTGGAGAAATTATATCATTTATGATATGTTTGCAAGGACTAAGGATCATCAAATATGTATTAGGCTGCTGGTTTTTGCGCATCTGTTTATATAAACCCGGGTTGAAATTGCATGTGAATAGGTATAGTAGAAGAAACTATCTACATCATGGTATATGGCTGCAGGAATTAAGGTTGCCCAAAATCTAGTTAGGCTACTTGTCACTGTTTGATCACATTTTTTTTGGGTCAAATGATCATTGGATTGGTGTTTTTAACCTTGCAGTAATGATCCAAGGCTATAAGCCAGATGTCTGTGTAAAATGTGTCATGTCTTGGTGGTTTTCAAATTTTAAAGTTGGTAAAATGGTTCTCTTGTGATGGGTTAACATTATGGATTTTATGTTAGCCAGCTGGATTAGTATTATGGCTTATTGGTTTCTGAAAATTATCAAGATGTTTTTTGGTCATTCTGGAATATAATAGCACATTTTGTAATCCTGAAGTTTGATGGTTGACTTTCCTGGGTCAAAGTTACAAGTGGCAACAGGAATGGTTTGGTCAATATAGAATGTTTGCTGGCAAAGATTGGTTGGGGCAGGTTTGGTATAGTCATCTGTGTGTAGGGATGAAACATGGCTTCCTGATTTGGCTGGTATTGGTGATTATAGGACTAAATAGATGGTGCTATTTGACTATAATTTCTGTCAAACTAACTATAAATGATTGCTTACGTGGCATTATTTCTGCAAAAAAATAATAAATAAATAAATATTATCAAGTGTTTAAAGTTGAAGAGCAAAACTATAGCATGATAACTCGGAATTCAATAAGACTTGTTGAAAATTTGAGTTTACTTGGCATGATTTCAGCAAGACTTTTTTATGAAGGGAGCAGTTGACCTTATTGAGTCAAAGTGTGCAGGAAATTGCAAAACTATGGCATGATGGTTGTTATAAATCTGATGGCTGTATTTCTGGAAATTATAAGGATAATGTGGGATTATAGATTCATGTATTTGAAGTCAAACATGAAGGCTGCAAGAAAGTTTTTGACATTGTTTGATGAATAGTTTGACTATATAAGTCAAATTGAAATTTTGCATAGGTATACTGTTTTTTGTGATGGATTTAGTAGTGATATGCTCAGTAGCTTGGTTTGTCATAGTCTGGCAGTCATTATAGTATTGATGGAATGCCTGGTTAACGGTGATTGCTTGGGATGTGCATTAATTAACTTGCCCTTGGGGAATGCTGAAAGTATTAGTGTAAATAACACCTTTGTTTTTATAATACATAAAGTTGGAACATGGCATGAGGACAAAAGTATACACACATTTATTTGAATATCGGATATGAGTAGAAACATATCAATTGATATGGAATCAGATCACAAATTTTTTGATATTGTAAATTGATTGAAACAATATTTCTAAAATATGTACCAAAAACATGTAGTATATGCTAAGTAATATGAAAAGTATCAACTATCCCTGTTTTTTAGCATGTATATATAACTTATTTAGTTTATTCAATAAAATTGGTCCGCCTATCTTGAGGAAAGCAGGCTCACCGCCCACCTAATGTAACAATCTCGATGAAAGCAGTACCGTCTATTACTTACTGTTCTACATATATTGATGAAATCAGCCCCATTCTTCTGCAGCTACTTGATGGAATCTGTATGCATATTGTAATAAACTGTATCTGAATATGGTTTATTTTCTTTATAAAACGTTTATTTCGGAGTTTTTCAAGTTTATAAAGTTGAAAATGAGGATTTGGTGTTTGCCCTTGAGACTATTGTCAGTTTGGAGAGGAGATGACTCCCTAATGGGCACAGCTGCCTTTTGAACATTTATGAAGTATGAACTGCCCTGAAGCTGCTTATGATCATGATTCTATGATATAAACATTATCTTAAAGATGGGTTGGCTGATTGCTAATTTCATAAATGATAGATGACACTATTAAGTAACCTTCCTATATCTAACCTTCAACATTAAACATAAGGCTAACTACGTCTTTTAATCTTCAGTTTTAAAACTTGTTAGATGTGAGATCCCTTGTTACAAACAAATACCATAATTGTAGGCACTCTATTTATCATCCCCAGAATTTGCAAGGAACATGAAAAGAACCACTGTAACACTTACGAAACTACATTCTTAAGAACTTGGCAGCGATACAAGCAGGGAAAGGATAATCAACTTACATTAGTTCAGCACCTACATGATTTACTACGAAACCAAGCATCAGAATTTGCCACAGAACATAAAGCAGCAGTTCATAATCAACCCAGATTACGTCACCTAAAGATGTTCCAAATTGCCCATAAAGCACTGTGTTTTGACAATCATTGATCTCAAAACAAGACAAACTGAAATCATCAAAACAACAACTTTCACGAGGGAATGTTATGGGCGCTCAATGATGAGTTTAGATGAAGCTGATCCATGTGGAACAGGCAGCCGTATCAAATCTTCACGTATCTTCAGTTCTTCATGACTCGGAAGACTATAACTAAGCTCTATTCATGCTTTCTTTAGCCTAGGTGACTTTGCCATGACGAGTTTCACAAATTCCAAATCAAGGGCTCCGTTAGCATAACACAACATTTCTAATTCCTCAAGACAGTCAAAGTTGGAACTCGAGTAGTCTTGGACATCAAAACATTCAATGGAAATGTGAGGAGCATCCAACCTCTCACACGCCTATACAAAAACATGTATAAAATGTCAATAATATTAGGGGAAATATTCGCTGCAAAAGTAGGCAGCCAATTAGCTGCACGTGCGGCACCAAAACGGCGACGTTTCCTAATTTTGGAAGTTATCTTTTATTTTCTTGCTCAATCGAAAATTTGAGCCCATGATCTGTTTCCACTTTCCACTATACTAGGAATAAATCAAGCCTTATATTATCTTCGTATATATTTTACCGCCAAACTTCCCGCCAATTTTTTTAATATTCATCACAAGATCAATGTTAATAAATAAGATAAGTAACAAACTAATGTTGTGATTACGTAATTCTTAATTCATACTTCATTTTTACAATTGTCAATGGTTGAATCTAGCAACGAAGAGCAAAACCTATCAGGTTCGATTAACCATTTCGTTTTCATTTCGGATGTCAATGTGTTGTAAGTTTGTAATTTTTTTTAAATCTGATGTTTCATTGAATGTTTTGCAATATTAGTCTAATTAATTTTACATTGATCAGATGACTTACATGATGAAACTGAAGCAACGATGATCGATAATATCGATAATAATGGATATCTTATGCGTGAGGAAGAAGCAACGAAGCAGCCTACAAATCGTTCCGATGAATCTATGAGGTGCGTAATAATTGGCAGAGTTTTTGATAACCCAGATGTTGCATATGATTTCTATAATGAGTACGGACTATATAAAGGCTTTGGTATTCGTAAACACCTAGTTAGCAGGCGCACGGGTACAAATGAAATTTATAAGAGAACATTTGTTTGTAACAAAGAGGGTTTTAAGGATATGAATGATAAGAGGAGATCAAAAGATAATGTCCAACGTCGTAGTATTACGCGAACTGGGTGTAAAGCCATGATACAAGTAACTTTGTCAAATAACGGAGAATGGGTGGTGGATAAATTTGATGACGAACATAATCATAATCTTGATCCTCCATCACAAGTACTCAAGCAACGTTCTCACAACATCTTTCATCGTTCAAATGAATGTAGAGATGCCGTGTCTTTACTTTCGAAAGCTGGTATGAGACCTTCTGAAATCACAAAAATAGTTAATGCATTTAGAAGCAATGAAGGTGATAAACTTAGTCGAGTTCAATGTTCTAATATTGTCTGCAACGAAAAGAGGATAAATTTAGGCAAAGAGTGTCATGGGGTCATCATGCATTTCAAAGAAAAGGTTGATATAGATGATGAGTTTTACTTTTCAATGGACTTGAGTACGGATGGAACACTAAGAAGTGTATTTTGGGCGGATGGGAGATCAAGATCGTCTTATTGCCATTTTGATGACGTAGTTGTTTTTGATACAACTTACAAGACAAACAAATTTAGCTTGCCATTTGCTCCGTTTGTTGGAGTGAATCACCATGGTCAATCTATTTTATTTGGAGCTGCATTGTTAGAAAACGAGACTGAGGTGACATTTACATGGTTGTTTAAGAACTTTTTAAGATGTATGCATGAGTGTCCACCTGTTTCTATCATTACCGACCAAATCTAGCCATGGGTAAAGCAATTTCTAAAGTTTTTCCCCGAACTCGTCATCGGTATTGTGCTTGGCATATTCAAAAGCATGTTTTGGAGCATCTTCAACCATTACGATCTCGATACGATGATTTTAAAGATACATTTTCTAAATGGGTCAAAAGCAACAATGTTGAACATTTCGAATCAAAATGGGAAGAGTTGAAAGAGAAGTATCAAATAGGTGATGATACTTGGTTGGGAAACATGTATAAGTTGCGTCGTTATTGGGTAAAAGTATACTTAAAAGATACGTTTTTTGCTGGCATGACAACGAGTGGAAGATGTGAAAGCATGCATTCATTTTTTGATGGGTATGTAAACTCTAAGACCATGTTAAATGATTTTGTGTTGCAATACGATAAAGCAGTAAGTTCGAGAAGAGGTGCTGAAGAAGATCAAGATTTTAGGACTTTAAACTCCAAACCTACATTACATAGTGACCATCCAATCGAAGCAATGGCAGCAAAATCTTATACTCGGAATATCTATGAAGTATTCAAGGAACAATGGAAGGCTAGCTTTGATTGTGGTCACGAAAAGATAGCGAAAGGTTCTGATTTCGTAACATATATTGTCGGATTTTTGGAAGGGAATAAAGAAAATTGGAAGATTGTAGAGCAACAGATAGCTTCTGATTTTTTTGCTACGTGTTCGTGTGGAAAATTTGAAACTTATGGAGTTTTATGCAAACATATTTTGTATATCATGCGAAAAAAGTTATTAAGAGAGATTCCTAATCACTATATATTACCAAGGTGGACGATGAAAGCAACATATAAGAGTACTGGAAGTGTCGGAACCAAAAGACGAGATACTAATGATGATGGAACTAAAGAAGTAAGTTTATTAACTTTGTGGTCTGTTCGATCAAAGTTTAATAAACTACTTGAGTATGGAAGAGATTCGACCGATGAAATGGAGAAAATCGACAACACTATTAATGAGCTATTGGAAGAGCAAAATAGAAGAAAAAAGTCTAGAGTTGAGTTGAATACTAACTTTGCTACTAATAAAGATGGCTCAACACAACAGCAAACATCAAAACAGGTTACAGTTTCTGATCCTAAAGTTCCAGTCAAAACGAAAGGCCGTCCAAAAAATTCTACAAGAATAAAATCAGGTATGGAAGTAGCTATGGATATGAAGAAGAAAAAAACGTGTGGTTATTGTCAAGGAAAAGGTCACAACATTACTGGATGTCAAGCAAAAAAGGTTTGGTCAAGTTTTATAGGTCACATATTGATATTCTTGTGAGTCTAATCTATAATTAAGCTTACTTTTATGTTATTACAGATGGCTGAAGCACAAAAGAAAAACGCGGTTGAACTGGCCTAAGAGTTAAGCAATAGTTTAGTAATCTTTGCTTTCGTTTAGTAATTGGTATTAGCATTTTACTTGTAGTTGGATAAAGACATCTTTTAGTGTGTTATGACTTTTGGTTAACTTGAGTTGGAACGATTGGCATAAAGGAGAGTATGCAGTAAGCTGTTGGGTTCATGGAGAAATGCTTTTGGTTAATCTGTGTCCTCTTTTTATTATTGAATGTATTGGAAATTTTTGTATGATTGGAGAAGGGATTTTATGTACGTATGTATTAATGAACGTAATATTTAAGCAAAGGATTATTAATCGAGTGTCTTCGTGAAATTTCAATTAGTTGAGTATAAAAAGGAGTGGCCATATCTCCATATACATATACATAGATAAGAAAAAAAGAAAATAAAAGATAACTTCCAAAATTAGGAAACGTCGCCGTTTTGGTGCCGCACATGCAGCTAATTGGCTGCCTACTGTTGCAGCGAAGATTTCCCCATAATATTATATAATAAATAATTACCATCTGTAATAATAACATTACATACCCTAAAAGTTATTGCTTCTACGTTTGGGGCATTCCTCATCAAACAAAGGGCAGAAGAGATCTCATCATGATTAGATAAACAAACATCCAAAGAAAGATATTTAAGGTGGACTAGTGGACTTGGAAGATTTTGTGACATAGCCCATACAGAGAAACACTTTAACCAAATACCAAAACTGCTATTAGCAAATACAATATTCTTACATCATTTAAAGTTTGTTAACCTATATATTACCTCCGTATAAGACTCTATGATATCTAATGTTCGAATCAAAGGCACACACCTAGAGGTGACAATATTAAACCCATTGGTTAATTATTGATTAATTTGGTTAATATTTAGGACTTCACAAGTAAAGAACTTCATAAGTGATCATATGAACATTTACTAAAATGACATCCATAAGTACAGGGCAAATGGAGAGGAAACGTTGAAGTCCTTTAGACGTAAGGTAAAACACAAGCTCTTCAACCTAGTAAATCCATTAAACGTTAATGGAAGTTTCAAAACACAATTTAAGAGCTCTAGCGATTCTAATCCCTGTGATGTAGTGCAAAATTGAGATAATAAGATTAAACCTGTTGATTCCTTGTAATACCAGAAAAATTTCTTTCAAAACACGTTGATTCACAAAGAATGTTGTAGATAGGTATGCTTTGATTCACAAAATCGGAAACAAAATCGAATTTCTTGAAAATGAAAACGGAATCTTTTACAGTGTTCCTAGAACCCTAAATAACAACCAAAAATTTAAATGGACCTAAAAAACATGATAGGCCAAATATAAAGCTCAAAACAAAAGTTCAAATTTAATGGAAAAATTATAAAATGGGTTGTATCTGTCACACCCCGCCAAACGGTAATTACAATTAGTTGTGATTAGTTTGCGGAAGCTTTAATGACGTGGCGGGGCTGCGAACAGTATATTCAACCAACAAATACATACATACTCAGAGCATATGGTTATTGCACAACTTTATTTAACGAGGATGCCAAGTTTAACAGTTGTTACAAAAGTAGTACGACTATGTAAGTCGTAACAGTAGTAGTGGAGTTTAAAACATTTTAGTTTTAACAATATTACATAAGTTTAAAATAAGATTTCATAAGTATGACCGCAATGTCTGCAGTTATACAAATGAAATCCCCAAAAGCGGTCCCAACAGTGTATGGCATCCTAAGTAGTCCAGGGTTGTCCATCCTGAATGCATGCGATTACTTACCCAGCTAATTTCCTGAAAAACATAGAGAAAGTCGTCAACAAATATGTTGAGTGAATTTACAGGTTTGTATATGTATGTGGTTTGTTAAACCAAGTTTGTAGAAATGAATTGTTATTCATTTATAAAATACAAGTTAGGTAGGGTTGTTACCCTAAAGTATAGTTTTATGTGGGATGTCATCCCGAAATGTGTTACTGGTTGTTTACCAGTGTAAAATATGTTACCGGTATGTTTTCCGGTATTTAACAGTTGTAGGATTCTTTCTTCCTAAAAGTATGTGGGAATTTACTTAGACCATGATCCCTTGAAAGGTGAGCTAAACCTCACAGGTTAAAGTAACGCGACCTAACCCTATAACTAAACCACAACCAGAACTTATGTTGTTTGCCTGAACGGACATTTAAGTATACGCTCCACCGTAGGAGGGTCGTCACGGCAATAGTACTATCCGTATACTCAGTGGCTAGAGTCACCTATCTAATGGTTACAGTAGCATGTCATGAGGTCTTTTCATGCACACATTCCAAGTCTAGGTCCGTACTAGGATACTTTGTCTAATTCCCAAAATAATAGTGAATATGTAATATCACAAATCAACAGTTGTATAAAAGCAATATAGCATTTATAGTTTGATTGCATGCGTTGGCATGCAATTTCTATGTTTAACACCCCTGTGTTTAAAAGCAGAAAACATTTAAAAATAGGGGCTGTAAACTCACGGTGGTTTGCTCGGTATGAATGCTAGCAGCCGACAGGTGAATGCCCAAGGTATGTCAATCTATGTACAATACATGTATTAACATAAGTACGCTTGATTTGTTTAATCAACTTATATTAACAGTTTGTTGGTTTGAAGAAATTGTTGATTTCTTAATAATGTTAGTTGTTGAATTTGTTGGTGACATTGTGTTGAAATATTATTTCGTCTCCATTGTTCATATATTTGTTCTATATATGTATGCATATGTAAATATACTTATTGTATGAAATTGGGCGTCACTTAGGTCTGACCAGTTTTGGTCAAACTACAATCTGTACAAAAGTCAATGGAAGTCAACTCGCTCGTCAAAGTTGCTGGTCAACTCGCTGGTCAAAGTTGCTGGTCAAAGCTGGTCAACTCGCTGGTCAAAGCTAGTCAAAGTTGCTGGTCAACTCGCTGGTCAAGGTTGCTGGTCAAGCTGGTCAACTCGCTGGTTAAAGCTGGTCAACTCGCTGGTTAAGCTGGTCAATTCGATGGTTAAGCTGGTCAACTCGCTGGTTAAAGCTGGTCAAGGTTGCTGGTCAAGCTGGTCAACTCGCTGGTTAAAGCTGGTCAATTCGCTGGTTAAGTTGGTCAACTCGCTGGTTAAAGCTGGTCAACTCGCTGGTTAAGCTGGTCAACTCGCTGGTTAAAGCTGGTCAAGGTTGCTGGTCAAGCTGGTCAACTCGCTGGTTAAAGCTGGTCAACTCGCTGGTGGAAGTGACTTAAGGGGTTGGTCGCTGAAGGGGTCAGTGACTTAAGTGGTTGGTCGCTGAAGGGGTCAGCGACTAAAAGTTGTGTCACAAAAGGGTCAGTGACTTAAGAGTTCAGTGACTTAAGTGGTTGGTCGCTGAAGGGGTCAGCGACTAAAAGTTGTGTCACAAAAGGGTCAGTGACTTAAGAGTTCAGTGACTTAAGTGGTTGATCGCTGAAGGGGTCAGCGACTAAAAGTTGTGTCACAAAGGGGTCAGTGACTTAAGAGTTCATTTACTATTTTAAACAAAAATAGTTTCGAAGTGTGGTCAGATTTGGTCCAAAACAGACATATGTTCAAATATCGAGTTATACACGAAAATACGGACTTTTATGGAAATGGTCAAAGAAGAACTTTTTGTAGAGAACAAAAATACCAAACTTTTCGAAGTGGTCTCATACATTTATTTAACCTAGAACTCAAGTTATGAATGTTTTTGTGAGTCGGTTTTTGAAAGACATAAACTGTCTTTATATACATACATGAAAAACGTATTTTAATCTTTGTTTTGGACATTTCATGGTTAAGTAAGCAACTAAACATGTTAATACATCTGTTATAAGTAAAATACAAGAGTGATGAAGTCTCACAATGGTGTATGAAGAAACGAAGACGGTAGAAGTGATGTACGCGCGTAGGTGATCGTTTTGGTGTCTTCGGCTTCGTTTTTCCTTCAAGAGTGAGGTGGTGGCCAATGGTGGATGATGGTGGTGGAGGGGCTGCCCTCTGGTCGTTCTAGAGAGAGAGAGAAGAGAGAAGGAGGAGAAAATGATGGGAATGGATGGAGTGAAGTGTGGAAGGAATGGGTATAGTGGGGATGTTTGATTGTTTAAGTCAAAGGGGTAAGGTATGGGGGCATGGCCTCCATAAATCTTCAGATTTCATAGGTCCCACACCCCATGTGGGTGTTTAAATTTGTTCCCCAAAGTTATTTTTTATTTAGTTACATGATGTTTTAACTGTACGCGTGTAGTCGCGATATACGTTTTATGTTAAAACGTATATTTAAGTCATTTCATGTATATGTTATAGATATATTAATACTCATAATTAATAATTGAATTATTAATTATTTTGGGTCATCAACTTTTGTTAATTATTTTTGTCGGGTTCGTTCCGATACGTTTGTACGCGATTATTATTATTAATCACATAATATGTAATACTTTTTGTTTAAAAGTACTGGGCTTGCTAGGCTTACATCACGACAAAAAGTTTTGTTTAAACTTAACCAGGAAATTAGCGTAAGAATGCACATGCTTAGTATTTAATTAATACCTAATTTGGAGAGTTGTCACAGTATCTTCCAAACGGATCCATTTTTGGGCTTCGAGAGTGGGCTTAACCGCCTACGCCAGTTAATGGCTTGGTGGGCCTCGCTCCAGGTTTCAATTCGCCTGCTCATGGGCCTGAAACAGAGCCATGTAGCCCAAGTTATGACCTTTTTCGTGCAGCACTATTTGTATAATAATCACGGGCCTCCAAAAACACAAGGGTCCGTTCTTTCACATTTGGGCCTCCATCACTCTGCAATTTTAAAAATGAAGAGGGTAGTTCGTAGAGGTAGGAAGAACTCTTAAAGATAGAAAATTTCACAATCTTATTTCTGAAAGATAAAGTAGCATCTGATTAAACCCATAATCCAGTTCACCAACATATTCAAACTCTAGTATTGACCCATGTGAAGTAACAAGACATTCAAGATGGCATTGACAAGCTTATATCTCTTCCATTCTTCGAAATCACATGATACTTCAACAAACTTATCATGAAATAAAAGTTTAGGCATGGTTGTCCAACAAGACCTCCATTTCCTTGATAAAATGCTCGTTCTTACTGCATCTCGGATTTAGGCCTGTCAATGAGACGGGTCGGGTCGGATCTTGACAAGATCCAATGGGTCACAAGATCCATTTAAATAGGTCTGGATCTGGCCCATTAGTTAATGGATCATGATCTGATCCAAGATCCAACTAAATCAATGGATCTAGATATGGGTCGACCCATTTACCGTGGTTTTTTTTATATAGAACAAAATCTCTCAGCACCATTTTTGTTTTCATTATTGTTTTGACAATTAGAATTTAACAATGTAGAATCTTGAACCACTAAACTTATATCAGTTGCCAAAACTTGAAATCAACTTAATTAAAAACCTTTACGACATGATGTACAATCATTCACAAATGGAAATTAAATGCAAGAATGACGAACAAATATTTTTAATTTAACTATATACAACACTTCGTAGTGTACAAAGTTGATGTCAGTTAGATTTCCATATATCAAAAATAAGAATGCAAAACATTGATTCTATTCGATCGAAACTATATATATATATATATATATATATAGGAATGGGATCCTGTGAAAACAAAGAGATAAAAAAAACAGTGAAAACACATCTCCACCCTCTATCTAATCTAACATATATATATATATATATATATATATATATATATATATAAGGGGTGAGGATAAAAAAACGGTGAAAACACTTTTTGGTTCACAATTTTTAACTGCCTATATAGATTTTGTTAATAAACACTTATGTGACAATCAAATTTAATAATTTCGTAGGCATCTATTTTGTCACTATAGCTACATACTATTGAACTCAACTACATTGTCATATCTCAGGCTGATGACTTGCGGGAAATAACAATGCAACAAATCTATGCAATACTACGACTACACAATTTGCACATGTCATCATTGCAATACATAACTACTTCTCTCGGCTACGTGCGCTTAGCACACTTTGGGTTGCTCGTCATCATAATTAGTCCTTCTAGACGCTCTTGCATATATATTTTATAGTTCCTACTCAAGTCTGCATAGCACTTTCCAATGCTGACATAGAATTTTGTAGTACAAAGCACAATATATATTTTCCTATATGTGTTTATTTCACTCTCAATTAAAATATATTATTTGGTAAAAATACGCGAATGCGCGGGTCTTAATCTAGTCTAATATATATATATATATATATATATATATAAAAGGGTGAGGATAAAAAAACGGTGAAAACACTTTTTGATTTACAATTTTTTAAGGTGTGAACTTTTTTTATTTTTGAAGTAAACCATAAAAAATTAAGGTTCACACAAAAAAGTATTTTTTGTGTGAAATTTATTTTTTTGTTTTCTTTTAAAAGTCAAATCCGAAAAAAAAAATTTAAGGTTCACAATTGAAAAACTTAAAAACTTTTGTGAACCCAAAACAAAAAAAATAAGATTCACAATTGAAAAAGTTAAAAACTTGTTGTGAACCCCCAAAAAAAATTAAGGTTCACAGTTGAAAAAAAAAAGATTCACAATTAAAAAAGTTAAAAACTTCATGTGAACCAAAAAAAATTAAAGTTCACAATTGAAAAAGTAAAAAACTTTCCGTGAACTCAAAAAAATTTAAGGTTCAAAGTTGAAAAAATAAAGGTTCACAATTGAATTTTTTTAAAACTTTCCGTGAACCTAAAAAAAAAAACTAAGGTTCACAGTTGAAAAAAAAGGTTAACAATTGAAAAAGTTAAAAACTTTCCGTGAACTCAAAAAAAAATTAAGGTTCACAGTTGAAAAAGTTAACAACTTTTCGTGAACCTAAAAAAATAAAAGTTCACAATAAAAAAAAACTTAAAAAAATTTACAAAAAAAAGTTATTTGAAAAAAATAAGGTTCACATTCAAAAAAGTTAAAAACATTGTGTGAAATCAAAAAAAAAGATTTATTACGAAAATTTTATGTGAATAAAGAAAATATAAGGGTTCACAAAAAAAATGTGAAGAAAAAAAAAATGAAAGTTCACAACTTAAAAAAATTGTGAATCAAAACGTGTTTTCACTATTTTTTTATCCTCACCCCTTTTTATATATATATATATATATATATATATATATATATGTTAGATTAGATGGAGGGTGGAGATGTTTTTTCACTGTTTTTTTTTATCCCGTTGTTTTCACCAGAACCCATCCCTATATATATATATATAGAGAGAGAGAGAGAGAGAGTTTGGATCAAATGAGAACACTTTAAAAATAAGAACGGTGAGAACACCTCATAAATGCACATCTAGCCAACAAAAATCATTAGATTCACAGTCATACATCTCAAATATGCAAAGAAAAACAAATGCACACTTCTAAAAATGCACAAAAATCGAAAAAACGATTAATGCACGATTATCTCTATAATTGTGCATCAATCATTTTTTCGATTTTTGTGTATTTTCGAACGTTCGCATCAATTCTAGTCAATTTTTCTACACATATTTGAGATGTCTGAGTGTGAATCTAATGATTTTGTTGACTAATTATGCATTTATGAAGTGTTCTTACCGTTCTTATTTTTGAAATGTTCTCATTAAAACCTTACTATATATATATATATATATATATATATATATATATATATATATATATATGTATGTATGTATGTATATGAAGCTTGACATAAAAAACATTTTCAATTTTTATATGTAACAAGTGTCATATATTATTTGTATAAATGGTTGTACATAATTTTTTTTTTAATTTGTGTTTTTTTTATAATTTTAATGGGTCGATCCAGACGGGTCATGGGTCAATCCAAGTAGAGATCCATATAAATTGGTCGACCTATTGGATCCCTTGTTGGGTCTATGGATCCATTTTTCAGACCCACTGGGTCACATAAATAGGTCGGGTCAGGTCGAATCCAGATCAGAATCTGGCCCATTGACACCCCTACTCGGATTGGCCTAAGTACTAAAATATTCTCAATTATGTTTTGAGAAAGACTGCTGATTATATCTGAACTTAATCGTTGGATTTACATCTTTTAATGACTTTTGCAAGGTTTTCGTACTCCACAAGGCTTCAATGTAGAATGCAAAACCATAAAGATTTCTTTGCATCACAATTTTAACTAATATTAAATGTTCACATCTAGTAAACATGAATTCTACCAATAGATCAAACACTTTAAATATAGTCTAACGTGTCTATAAACATATCAAAGTTTGTCCAAAATTCTACTGTATTTATCTAACTATATATATTTCATTCATTACAACATTTGCCAGTTCTAAACCAGTAAAGTAGCAGCATGTCTCGATGACATGGCAGCCAAGTTGCCACATCAACAGATAACCAACTGACTAATATATAGGAGGTGTTAGCCTGTTTGGGATTGCTTGTTCAAGTGTTTATATGCTTATTGTTTATTTCTCTTTAATATATTAGTAAATCTTTGTAACGAGCATTAAATAGTATGTCTATGAATTTGAGTATTCGAGGATTGTGACGACGAGTCTTGTAAAGATACATGTATGTTTTAATAACATGAAAATACCGGGAGGAGATTTATCATTTTCAACGTGTCCCGACACCGTTTGTATTTGTTGTATGACATGATTGATAACGAGATTAAGTTCTCGTTAAGCATATTTCATTATGAACATAATGATCACTTATTGAGGTATATTATTGTACACTCTTGGTTACTGGATCAGATTTTTTTTTCCGATTCAATATTTTGATTTGGATTTTCATTCCTACTTCCAATTCGACATAGAGTAAAAAGTATCAATATTCTAAGGGTATTTGTCTTTTAGTGAAAGATGAAAAATCCGGGTTAATGACTACTCGCAACAAACTCGACCCACAAACTAGAAATAAAATGGATGGCATAATATAGATTCCTCTAAAAGTTGCGGAGAGTAGTATCTGGAGTAATGGTAACAAAAATAAAGAAAAATTAAATTAAATCTGGGCTCGAAACTTTAAAAGAGGCCATGCCCAAAAAACAAGAATGACAGCAGCCCAATATGACACTCAATCTGGGCTCGATTATACATATACTTTCTATTTTATTTTTATACTCCGTATTAATCTTAGTCAAGTTCCAGAAGTTATAATATAGATTTAAGAAATTTTTGATTTCAATAATAACTTAATAAGTAAGATAGCAAAAAATTTATTAAGTAATTAAAAAAACTAGTCAGTTATAAAAGATTAATATACTATTAATAATTTGTATATAACTAGCATAGGAAAATGTTATTGTAGAATCATTTCTTATGATAGGAACTGTAGGAATGACTTACACACTTATAAATTCAACACATGTATACTTTTAAAAAAAACTATACTAAGATTATTACAAATTTTATCCTCTTTATTATTAGATTGATTTTTAAAAAATGATAAATATATGATACACAAACTAAAGTTGTGTATAACAACCTTTTTTGTGTGAAACTGTGATACACATTGAATTTTTTATAATGTATATCACAAATTTTTGTAAAAAAATTTCTCATATGAAAAAGCACACAATTCAAAGAACTTTGATATAATTTTTTATCAGAAAAATAAGTTACTCATAAAGTTAAAAATAAATGTATTCCTAACATTCCCACCATAACAACTGTTTCCACTTTAACCTTCATTTTCTAATATTGAGTAGTATTATTTACTTCGAATTTAGAGCTTATTTGAAATAGATTTAACTATTACTACTCTAATATAGGCATATAGCTCCTCTTAATTCTTTACATATTTTCTTTTTTCTTTTAGATACTTATTAAAAGCTAATAATACAATCAATACGCTAGTATAGGCCACTTTTTTACATTTAAGAACCTTATATGTCCCAATGACAACAACAATATTACTCAATCCCGTCAAAATGCAAAGTATTAGGAAGGTATGATGTAGACATTCGTACGAGAGACTTATTCTAGAAAGACATCTGACAATATGATGTACTCTATGTTTTTATATAGATATACTAGTTTGTTAATTCGCCGTGCTACGCACGGCCCATTAACATTTTTTTTTTATAGAAATGCAAGTACCTACATACCTAATTACCACAAATATATAAAATTGTCCCATCTCAGGACTCAAACCCTCAACTTTTTGTTAAAAGGGTCACCACGATAACGTTATGCCAAAAATTTTTCCGTAACTTTCAATTATTTAATTGATCGATAAAATAAAACTGTTACAAACGATATTAATTCAAAAAGGAGAGAGTTCAAATATACTTTAATAACCCAATATTAAGGATTAATGTGTTTTAAAAAGATTTTTAAGTAATTATTGAAATATAATAAATCGAATTTCAAGTTCTTTTAATTTAGGTAATCTGAAACACGTCTGAATAACCCGTTCCCTTATATATGTCGTTTGAATTGGGTGAGATATATTTTGATGTTGTCTCGGGGTGGATTTTTGGATGGCTAGGAAAACCAATAATCATAACCAAATAGCCCGACTAACTAAAATATGACCGATTGAATCAAATAGGACCACCCAAATTCATACATGTTTATTAAGATGAATCAAAAGTGGGTTAAATATGTTAGTTAGTTGGGCTATTTGGTGTTAATTTGGTGTTATTAAGGTGTTATTATAATGAGAAGATAATAGAATATATTAGTTATGCAAATAAATACAGCTTAAGTAGTACCGTCACCGTAAAAACCCATGTCACATACGTGACACTGACAGGTTAGGGATTCGAATTCGTGCACTAGTATATGTAGATGATTTATAGACATGTGATTTGTCCGGCGTAGATGTTGCTTGCAGATACCATTGAAATATGGTATAGGGGTACATTACAAATTACTTTTTTTAATGTTATTTAATTAGGTGAAATCTAATTTTATTTTTGAGTTTTACTAATAAAGTAATCAGATTTATTTTTTATAAAGTTTGATGACACATGGCATCAATTAAGATGCTTATGTGTCACAATTCTAAATGATAGTGTCTTTCTTGTATATAAGAGTGTTAATGATACATATTTATTTATGAGTTTAGTGCAGGGGAATGCATTCAACCTGTGCACGAAGTCTATTGTATGTACTCAAATTTTTTTAGTCTATTGTGTGTATCGGGATGACATGACACCCGTTTTTGATGATGTGACAACGACGTGTCAAATAACGTGGTAAATTATACGTTTGACACGTGATAAACTTAGTAATTGGATACACACAATAGACCAAAGTTGAAAATTGATACACACAATAGACCCAAAAAAAGTTGGGTACAAACAATAAACTTCGTTTACAAGTTGGATGCATTCCCCTGCACTAATCTCTTTATTTATTTACTTAATTTTTATTTTAGGAAAATTAAAAAGATGCTAACAGATCATAAATGGCGATATTTCTTTTCATATATTGTGTTGTACTTGTAAATTTATTATTGTAGTATGGTTATATGTATTTTGATGAAAATAAAGAATGATATAGAATAGCGATCAGAGAAAACAAACATTGGCCGAAATTTACTTTACCGACTAACATATGCGGCGGTATTGATGGCGGCAGAGTTATCTTGCGGCAAGACTACTCGGTCTAGAAATTTGCTAGGAAGACTGCTGTACCGAAAATGGTGTAATCGTATGAAATGGTTTTTATGTACCGTTTATATAAAATTTCATAAAAAATATTGTTATGAGTGGTTCTTAAGTACATGAATACATTATTATTCTACAAATGTGGTTGCTCGTTGAGCGAGAAGCTAGAGATTGATTGGTTTCATTTTCCACGCTTCACCATAGAGCGTTAGAGTTGGTCGCTCTAATCATTCATGGACTAGCTCTTTAATTACGTGTAATTCCTCTCACACAAACAAAAGACAATGCATATGTGTGGAGTTAGTAATTTTTATAATGGGGAATAAAAATTTTTTATTTCCTTTCTATCATTTTTGAAGAGTCAAAACTCTTATCGCTGAAAAATTATTTTTTTCGGTAATTTGAAAGCCACTCCCAAACCCTAAGCAAATCACTTCTTCATCAATTTTGCTACATCAGCGCCACATCAAATTTTCACTAACTGATTCACAACTGATTATTCACTACCATTAATCACTAATCAATTCATTTTTCAGGTCCACATTGACCAACATACCATCATTATTATACACTAAACAAATAAATAAAAAAATCACTCGGGGCCCTCCTTTTCAACTGATTGATAATCGGTTATCCGATTAAATGCCCAAGTGATTGCTAACTGATTTGCTCCAATGGTACCGAAACATAATCACTTCCTAATCGGTTCCCAACCGATTTGGAACCGATCAATGCGATGGGAGCGTCCTAAGTTGTTTCGGGGGTAATTGACCCTGCTCCTTCAAGATCCGCCCCTGAACATACATATATTAACTATGTAAGATTTTGTTAATGTCACTAGGAAATACAGTATTCACTCGGAGTAGTATTAATCTAACACTCGATTCCAACTTGCAAAACAATCATATTTCGTTTAATGCGCTAAACTTCCTGAAATAGAGTATGAGAAGTCACACATACAAATAGGGTTTGTCACTATCTGTATAAATTAGGATTAGTATCTGAAAATGCATATAACTTGTACTCACTGTATACTATGTGTACCCAACTTACGCTTGCTATTTTTAATGCATCAAACTTTCAAAAATTGTGTTTTAGTGTATTTTGGTGACGTTTTGATGATGTGTCAAATTCTCTGGATGTCACGCAGCGCCTTTAGCGAGCGACACATCAACAAAATACATTAAAACACCCTTTTTGAAAGTTCGATGCATTAAAAATAGTAAACGTAAGTAGGGTTCACACAATAGACATCAGACACAAGTTACATGCAGTCCCATATATTAACTCCAAAATCAAATTATTCAATTGAATAACTTGGATCGGACTATATGGTTTGAATAATCAAATTTTCAGATTGATTCGGATAAGAACCGAAATTATTATTTCGAATCATATCATGGATTGGTTTTTGTTACTTGATTTTAAACAGGATAGTTAATAAAAAATATTACTATTTGTGTAAATTTTTATATATAATTTCACAAACACATGATGATTTCAAGTTGTACAAGTCACACATAGTATTATCTTTGTTGTATCTTCTAGTTACAATCTCATACTTATTAGCAATTTATATTTATTTATATATGATATATATAAAACCATATTTGCGTAATCCAATCCATGCATCCAAATAGTAATTTGGATGGATCGGTACAAATTTTGATATAGTTGGACGGATTGCATTCATATTTTCAAATTCAATCAGATCTACGTATATGAATTGGATTTTAATCTATCCATCTATTTGAACACCCCTACATACAATTATTCGAAAACAAAGCGCAAAATCTATTTGACCTTATGTATTAAATAATAATTAGCCTTGTACCCGCGCAAAGCGGCGGCGGAGAATAATTTTCAATGAGGGCAATTATGTCTGCTTGTTTTATTTTTATTCGGTCATCGTTCGTATATGTTTTTATGCGAACGAAAATAGGTTGGCATGAGTTTTGTATGTTTCCTTACAAGAATTTAACTTTATTTTTTAGCTACCTTTGAAAGTTTTTTTCTCAACTGTTTTGTCCTTTTCTTCCATTGAGCACATACCGAACAAATTATTCTGATTTTACAAAAGAAAGATGACAATTTTGTTTACAAATATTTTCTAGATCAACGTTAATATGGAGTATTATTAAATGTGGCTAAAAATTAAGACTAAATCAGACTACTAACTCGATAGTAGTTTAAGACTTTTGTAGAGATTTTGTTGGTTTCAGACTTTTAGTACTATTTATCTGCTTGCTCAAGAAAAAAAAATACTATTTTATTTGCAATCCACCGACTTTTAGAGTTAGAACTTTGGTCCTTGTCGTGCTTGCAGATTACAGCCTAACGGACTTAAATAAAAGCATATTAAAATTTCTAACCTAAATCTGACATCAAAATATAAAAATTTAAACTCAACCAAAACGATGGAATGAATATGATTTAGCAGAAAGTTTAACTCAACATGTAAAATAATAAATAAGGTATATGCTATTTGAGAGCTTGGGTATTTGACAAAAATTGGAATAACTAATTTTGAACGAATTCAAGGTATAGTATCATTCACCATAAACATACTTAAGAACATCCAAAGTAAATTGTCAATTTCTAACATCAAAGGTACATCCTGCGAAAAAAATGTAACTTCGGCCATACATTATTTTATATCCGATATGATACAACCTGCACAAGGGGGGAAAATATGTTCATGTATTCAAATATAGTAGATCTGAAGGAAAAATCAAATATTTACAAGCAAATAAGAAGAATAAAATAAATATGTAACAAAAAGTAATTATAGCTACAAAACACTTCCATGATACTCCGTATAACAAATACACGTCGTATCTTTCCAATTTCTTTGGATATCAACATATCTAAGTATGTTTATCGGATCTTTACAGGTTAACATGATGTTGGATCTATGATTGCTCATATCTACACAAAGTGAAAAATGAACAAACATATCAGATCTAGAGAACTGACGCTTAGATCTAACTTAAAAAACACCAAACATTTTAAGAATCGACGGTGGTTGTTCAATTTTGTGTAAATCTGACCCTTGTGCAACTGTTTAGTGTAGATCTGAAATTTAGAGTAGGTGGTCGAGATTATCAGCATGATGGTGGTGAATAATTTTAATGGTTGTTGAAGTATCAGAACGATGAAGGCGTTCTTCCGAGTGATCGTGGCGGTCACCTTTGGTTTAAGAGGTGGTTGTCGGTGTTGAGAGGTGGTGGGGCTGGTGGTCTTTACGAAGATGAGAGAAAATGCTTATGTGTGTGTTTTTATGGTGTGAAGTATGTGTTTTTAGGCTAGTTGTGTGTTTATATATGAGGGAAACACAAGTATGGTGTGTGTTTGTTGTATGGTGATTGGAGGATAGGGGTTCACCCGGATTATGATCTAAAGGATAGATTTAAAAGATAAAAAATGAACGGTCAAGATTCGATATAGTGGCTGAATTTTAAGATATAGGCAAATGCATTATAGAGTAGTAAATATTATTGTTGCCTGATGTTGATTTTGAATTTTAATGTATATAAGCTAGTTATTGTACTAGACGGTATATCTTTTTGATTATATATATATATATATATATATATATATATATATTGGCATGATCTAGAGGGAACACTCAATTTTGGGGGGAAGTGTTGATCAAATCATTCATATCATCTAATCAAATTAAAGTGCACTATATTATTGTGGTATGCACTTCATGGAAATTTAGTGACAACATGGAAGTACCAATGAGAATACGTCACGTGTACAAAGAAAACCCATTTACCCCTAAAACAAATTATCTCACAAACGACAAGTTGAAAAATTATGAAAATTGCATCATAAAATTCACGTTTTCTCCTCTTCGATTTAAGATCACTCAAGGCATACTTTCGACAACTTTATTTTTTTCGTTTTTTGATAGGTTTACAAATTAGTATGCATCAAAATGCATAATATTAGTACTTGTGAATATAAATGTTAACGTACATCAATTTAAAAAAGTAGAATACAAACTTAAATTAAAATGCATCACATTGCATGTTAATAATATTTATCCTCTTGAGTGTTAACAAAACATCAATATACATCACTTTGATATAACATGCATCAAAGTACATACTATTAATACTCATAAACATGAATGTTAATTTGTATCAATATACAACGATATGATGTAAACCTAGGTTAACACGCATCTAAGTGCATATTATTAGTAATCGTCATCATTAATATTAACATACACTATTAAAATGTAAACATAACTTAATATGCATCCATTTGCATACTATTAGTACACATTAAAATCAATGTTAACATATATTTAACATACGTAACTTCGATGTAAAACTAATTTAACATGCATCGTAATGCATATTATTATTAATCAACAAAAAAATTAAAATACACAAATATACATCACTATAGTTAATATGAATCACGTTGCATACTATTAGTACACATTAAAATGAACTATAACAAAATATGAATATAAACACTAAGATGTAAGAATAAATATGCATGCATCACAATGCATACTATTAATACATAACGACATGAATATGCATTGATGTAAGAATAAATTTGCATGCATCGTAATGCATACTATTATCCCACCAAAAAACAAAGAAAAAAAATTTCGTCGAAAATATGCATTGATAGATCTTAAATCGAATAGGATAAAATGATGAGTTTAATGGTCAATTTTCATAATTTTTCGACTTGTCGTTTGTGAGATAATTTGTTTTAGCGGTAAATGGGTTTTAATTATTATAAAGATGATCACATATGTGCACCTCCACACTAATTATTATAGACTTTATGAGATTAGTGGTGGTGATTTACTTTCCCCTTCCCTCATTTTTTGCACTTCCCCCTAGATCATTACCCTATATATATATATATATATATATATATATATATATATATATATATATATATATATAATGGAAGGTTCAAATGAGAACCACTCTAAAGTTGAGAACTTTGAGAACCACATTAAATACGTGTTTGTTCACATGTGATTAACTTCAATCATATGTGAACATTGATGTACGTTTAATTGAAAAAGAAAAAAGTCAAAAAAAAAATCTCAACTTATATCGAAAAACACATTTTAACCGATTTGTTCACATTATTGTTCACATTTTTGATATAAATTTAATTTTTTTTACTTTTTTCTTTTTCAATTAAACGTACATCAATGTTCATATATGATTGAAGTTAATCACATACGAACAAACACGTATTTGATGTGGTTCTCAAAGTTCTCAACTTTAGAGTAGTTCTCATCTGAACCTTCCCATATATATATATATATATATATATATATGAGTAGCAAGAAACTATGATAAAGTTGCAATTTATATGATACCAACCTATATACTTTTGATAACATGGTGTCAAGTCAAATAATGTATATATTGGTGAATTAGACTTTTCATGTGACTAACAAAATGAAAAAGAATATGAATAATTACCTTTTGTTTGTGTGATATTTGATGGAACCTTGGTTTGCACTATGTTGTGTAACATCTGCCATCATTGTATTGTATTTGCTGGCTCTTTCAACATCTCCTTTACATGTTAACTACAAAAGTGAGTGTGTGTTTCAGTGTTATTGTGTGAGAGAGAGATTAACCCACGCCTTCCATTTTAACTGTAGTTCTTCATGTAGTTCCATTGTTTAAATGCATTTACATTTTTGTCATCATCTCGACTACTTTATAAATTACACTGTATCAATTAATTGCTTAATTAAACGTATATGACATATACATACAAAGAAGTCACCCGTGTTCCTTTTAGTCCCCAAAAACGAACATACAAGAATAATAAATAAATTACATCTAGCTACGTACTATCATAATCTGATAAACAGTAGGATTCGTTTTTGCTAGAGTGTCCAAATCCGCTATATATTCACGACACGGCTGTGCCGTAATGCTGAAACTATGGCGAATGTATCAAAGTTCCTATATGATTATTTCCTTTCTAATAATTACTCAAGTCGTAGTCAATAGTATAATAAGCTTCACAACCAGCTAGCAAAACGTAGCAAAGGAATACTTTGTGCTGAGTTAAAGTATTTCCTATGTAGTCATGAACTTTAGTTACGTTGGTTAATAGAATAATATCAAAAACACGTATCTATATACATCTTCTCTGCTATATATATGGGCATATGGCCACGTTAATTAGTTCACTCCTACAACCTGATCAACTGTTATAGTGCAACATCTAATTAATGTATTACTATACGGAGTATATTGTTTCTAGAAACTTTAAGGATGAAAAAAATATATATAAGAAACATGGCCTCTCAACTTATATACATACACATTAAATCAGATAAAATTAAGATTTAAGCAGAAGCAACTTAAAACTTTAATTTAGGATTATGAAAATAACATAAAATTGGGGGGTAAATGTAATTGGTGCACTATTCTATGCACTTCAGTTTCTTTCTTTCTCATCTGTGTTTTGCCAAGTCCATGTCTCCCCCATTTCTAAACACGCCAAATCAATCACCTTCTATATTTTTTATATCCCTATTCCACGTGCACACTGCTTCAATTCCATCTCCTAATTTCTTGAAAATATTTCAAAATTTTATTAATTCCACTATCATCTTCATTTCTCTACCAATGTAAATACCTTATAATTAATCGTCTTTCTCTCCACACATACACTCACTTCAATTCTTTCTACATCTCTTTCCATATCCTTGAAGGCTCACAAAGAAAAAGAAAGTCATTTATTAGCACAAACTAAACTTTTTAAAAAACATGTCTAGTTTTACAAATATGTCAACAAGTGAGAGTAATGTAGTGTGTTTAGAAGGTGATGAAGTGGATAATGAAGATTCTATTCTACTATCTCTTAGCCCACCAGGCCAAACACAACACCATTTTAATATCCCACCATCTAAAAAACACTACCCTTTTCATCAAAACCCTAACAAAGATCTTAGTCTTAATCTCAATCTTAGTCTTGATACGAGTATCCATAGTTGCAAGGATGGTGTAACAGTGGCTCTTCACGTAGGTCAACCACCTTCTGTAGTGGAAGAAGGAGCAAGCAGCTTCTCTACTAACCCTAATTTGCAGTATTGGATCCCAACAGCAGCACAAATCATGGTTGGCCCTACACAATTCTCTTGCACAGTTTGCAATAAAACATTCAACCGCTACAATAACATGCAGGTGAATTTATTTCTCCAGGATTTTGTTAACTAATTAATTAAACATTCTGGCATAGATTATAAATAGTCCTTCTATGTACAGTTTAGTTAGTATCTGCACATGAACAAGACAAGATCGAGCAACTATATTGTTTACTTTTTAAGCTAGCTAATTGTGTGATTATCACCTTTTTTGTACTAAAATTGGCCATTTTGAGTGAGTTATCAAGTTAAACGTTCTCTTGTTTATATCCTATTTTCGACCTCTTTAAAATATGCATTCTTAGTTTGCTTACTAAATTTTGTCACATCATTGATCATGATAAACACCTACATGTGAAATCTAAGGTATACTGGTGGATTCCATGAAAGAAAAGTTACTATGATATTCTATGTTATAAAAACAAAAGGAATCTAAGATTATTTTATGGTATTGGAAAACATTTGTTGATGTAATGTATTTTCTTGTCGAGATAGTTGGATTTGACATCTTCATCCGTCTTGTAGAATTATTTGCGTTTCTTATGTTTCCTTGTAGTGCTATTCGATCTATTGATATATTCATGTGATGTTTATATGTTTTATGATACAAAGAATTTCACATTTTCGTTATGTTTATTTGTGTAGATGCATATGTGGGGGCATGGATCACAATACAGAAAAGGTCCAGAATCCTTAAGAGGCACAAAACCAGCTTCCTCAATGCTAAGATTACCTTGTTATTGTTGTGCTGAGGGTTGCAAGAACAACATTGACCATCCAAGATCAAAGCCACTCAAAGACTTCAGGACGCTTCAAACGCATTACAAAAGAAAACACGGTGAGAAGCCTTTTGGGTGTCGAAAATGTGGGAAGCCCTTTGCGGTAAGAGGGGATTGGAGGACTCATGAAAAAAATTGTGGGAAGTTATGGTATTGTGTTTGTGGGTCAGATTTTAAGCATAAGAGGTCTCTTAAAGATCATATCCAAGCCTTTGGTAATGGTCATGCACCTCATTACACTTCCGAAGATTTAATCGATCTCGATGATGATCATGAAGACGAAAATCTTGAGGAAGAAGACAAGATAAGTAGTAATGGAGGTCATGATGGTAGCTTTCTAATGATTTGAAGAGAAGTCTTGATTAGTGACAATGTGTTTTAAGGGAAAAAAAAAAAAACTTTGGATTTGGATGCACACATGTATTGTATTGGTCTATTATGTAATATTACTGAGAAATGCATGTTTTAACAATTTTGGAAAGGTTTTGTAAGGATCCATTTGTTTTCATGTTATCTAAAGAAGACTAGATTCTCACCACGACGCCTTGTCCTTTTCCTAGTCCCCACAATGTTTGGCCTTAATCCGTAGCCATTTGTTTGGATCCATTTTTTTCTCTAGCTTCACATAATAATTGCACCCAACAATCATAATAATACATTGAGTTTAGAATGTATTATGCCATCAACATACGTCTTAGACTACGGGTATATTCGGATGAATTTTGAGCTGAGGTTTTTCAACTAGGTGAGTGAGGCCGGCCTTTAGTTGGAATCAAATGAGTACGTACGTGTGCGAATTTCTCGATCATTAAGAAGAAGAAAAAAAGTAATAATATTATTATGCCAACAACCCATAACCCTTGCGACATCCAAACATACACATATATGGGTCATATCCGAAGTTGTGGATTGATGAGTAATTAGCTTTAATTTGGAAAAATTGCTTGAGACAGAGTTAGACGTTATAAGATGACACACAAACAAAATTAGAAAGCTAGTTTATGTAATGGGTTAAGTATCTGGAAATGCATCCAACTTGTCCTGAATGTCTGTTGTATGTATCATACTTACAGGAGGTGTAATTAATGCATCCAACTTTCAAAAACGGTTTATTGTATGTATTTTGATGGCGTGTCATCTTCTAAGGACGTCGCGTGACATTTTAAACATACGACATCATCAAAATACATACAATAAATCATTTTTGAAAGTTTGATGCATTAAATACACCTCCTGTAAGTATGATACATACAGTAGACATTCGGGACAAGTTGAATGCATTTCTAAATACTTAACCCTTATGTAATTCCATAATTTTATAAGTCAAACAAAAGTACTAACTATAATTTTTGGAGCTTATATTTTTGTTTTTTTAACTTTTGTCAATCTTTATTAATTAAACAATTCTAAATATTAAACATATACTTTAAACTCTCGTAGAAATTCCGTAAGCTATTCCAACTAGGTAATGCTAAGGATTGACCTAAAACTATACATAATCCATATATATTACTTGTATTTGACATATCATTAATTAATATGTATATTTTCTCACAGGCGGAGACAGCGTAAGCAGCCACCACACAAGATTTCTTATATTTCATAAAAAAATAAAAAATTAAAGGTATTAATGACACTATAAATAACTTTCATCCCAGAAGAAATATATATATATAAAAAAATTGCCCCCTCCAAAAGAATTTTCTGGCTCCAACCCTGCATTTTCTCATGGGATAAGTCTACTGAAATGCTACCAACTTTGACTCAAAAGCTATTGTGTGTAACCAATTAACACATGAGTGTAAGAATGCAACTTTCAAAAATGATATTTTAATGTAATTTGCTAACGTGTCGATGAGTTATCAAACTCTCCGGATTCCGCGTGGCATATCCGTACGCCACGTGTCACTTTCAATGAGCGACACGTCAACAAATTACATCAAAACACTCATTTTTGAAAGTTGATTGCATTCTTACACCTACACGTTAGTTGGTTATACACAATAGCTTTTGGGCCAAAGTTAGTTGCATTTCGGAGGACTTTTCCCTTTTCTCAATTGCTCCCTCCGTCCCAAATTTATAGTCCAGTATTTCATTTTGGGATGTGCCAAATTAATTGTCCACTTTCATAAATAGATTAAAAAGATGAGATAAAACTCTTTTATATCCTTAATTTATATAAGTAAGACAAACAAAACAAAAAGTAAATGGTAAATGGTAAAACCGTCATGTTATTAAAAAGTAAGAGAGAAGTTTATGTTTTCTTAAACTGTGTATTTTTTGTCTGAAGACAATTAAATTGGGACGGATGGAGTTTAATTTACCTATCAATCTATCACATTAACCAATGTTTTTAAGCTACAACTTTAAGCCTATATATCATTCTCATGTCAAACATACCCATAATATCTAATTATAAAAAAATAAAAAGATAATAATAATTTGCTGTAAATGCTACCCGGCATTTTGATAGTCGATCAATATTCGATAGATTCATTCCAAGATTGATTTATTGTCTTTTTGTTATGAGGATAACATTGTTAACATTACATGCCTGGTAATGTTAAAGCTAAAAATAGTAAAATTATTTATTAGTCTAAGCATCAACTTTTTCACATGACGTGTACTCCCCCTTTACTTATTGATTGATACAGAAAAAAACAAAATTACCTTGTAATTTGAGTATAAGCTGTAATACCTACTGGCGAGAGAAAGCTGAATCAAAAATTAATATCAAATTATATGAATTTTGGGTTCGGTTTTGAACCATAACCGACTCAAACCGACCCTAATCGCACCTCTGGTAGGTTTTGAACACAGTGAGTATTAAGTAGCCATTTTCTAGCTATGACGATTCTTATGTGTCACTACTTAATTTAGTTTTATTAGAACATTCAAAATGTTTTTTATATCAGCACACACGGTTAAATTTTGCTAGCAATAATATATTGTACTCCCTCCATCTCACTTTTATTTTCACAGGATTTAAAATATATCGGATAAATATCAATTTTGATCATATATTCAAGGCGAGTTTTGATTATATTTTTGTATGAAATAGATGATTGAGAATAATAAATTAGGGTAAATTGAAGAGTTTAATGATTTGTATAGTAATAGTTACTCCCCCATCACAGTCAATGTCCACTATGACTTTGCACACAGTTTAGGATTTTCACAAACTATATTTTTCATAAATCAAATAACATATTTATCCACTAAAGTCCCTTTCGAGGTTGAAACGTATAAGTGGATACTTATTTGGGACAACCTAAATGTGGATATTTAGATTGAGATGGATGAAGATAATTTTTTTAAATCAAACAAAAATATAGAGTGTATAGTAAAAGTTTGACGATTGGAGTAAGAGAACTAGTACGAGTAATACGCCATCAGTCCATCACTATATATGGGGCATATGGCCACTTGTAGGTTTAACATGGCTGGGATGAGAATGTTGACTTTCCATAAATAGCTAATGACAGTTAAACGTACACTTATATCATATCTAATCACAACTGATTAACTGGTTTTGGAAACATTTGTTTATGTGTGATTAGACTTGAGGTCAGAAGAGATTAAAAGCCTGCATGCATGCATAGCAAGACATGGGTAGCTGGCTTGTGGATCGTCATCCTATATAATCGAGTTTCTAAACTCTGAAAGGGAATTCTTTTTTGCGATTCAAAGTTTGAATCTTACATTTTATTATATTTTGAATGAAGCACAAATGCCTGACTATTAAGTCTAAACTATTGTATATTTGTAGTCAAGGGATTTTTAGGACACAAAAGTAACACGACTAAAAAGTTTAGAAAATAAGGGCTATAGTTAAACATACAATATTTAACTTAATTTCATATTTATATAAGGGATAAGTACATAAGAATGCACTCAACTTGTCTCAAATGTCTATTGTGTATACCCAATTTACGGGTAACTTATTTAATGCACTCAACTTTCAAAAATTGTTATTGTATGTACTTAGATGATGTGTCTTCTATTTAAGATGTCACGTGACATCCTTATAAGATGACACATCATCGACACGTCAGCAAAGTACATACAATAACCGTTATTGAAAGTTATGTGCATTAAATAATGCACCCGCAAGTTGAGTATTACACATAATAGACATTTGTAACAAGTTGAGTGCATTCTCAATTACTTATCCCTTTATATAATTTAAAGTTACCATGAATAAACCCTCATCAAGTTTATATAAGGAAAGTTACTATTAAAAAGAAAAACTCATGCTTTGTAATTAATTTAACTTAGTTAATAATACCAAATATAGTAAACGAAAGTTTAATACTTAATATTGTTTATAATTAGCATTAATTAATCACACAAAAAGAAACCACTGATCGACATTACTAATTTGAACTATGATAGTCCATCCATCCCAATTTAATTTGTAAGTAAACATTTTAAGTTTTCTAATATTAAGTACTCGTTTTTGTATATTACATTAAAAAGTATGAAAATGACATTTAATTAAAGGATCGTGTAATTAATGAAACAGTGTACATTTTTTAAAGTGAAACATTTAACGAAATCGGAACCGTAAGATAATTTAACATGTTGCAACCTTATCACCATGTAGCAATACAAAGAAAAGGTTGTATAATGTAAAACTTTGTCTTGTAAATCTCTTAACAGCATTGTTAAATTTCTTGATTCTCTAAATAAAGTTAAAGGAATTGGAACACAAATTAAAGAAGGTAAACTCTTTTTACCAACAAGCTTTAACTCAAGTGAGAATAGGCATTAGGCATCATCTGGCGAATGAGACAGTTTCTGTGCATGTGTGTGAGTGAAAGGATTCGAGGCACAAAAAAGGGGGCCGGATGCATGTTGATGTTAGCCATGCATCAATCTACCTGTCTGTCTATGAAGTATGAAAGCATTAAATAATGTTGTTCCATTTCATCTAGCTAGCCCTAAACACAATCACAGCTGATCGAGTTAGTCAAACTGGTCAAGATGAACTCCATGATCACTGCAGATAACTTGTCTTAAAAGTACTGGTACAATATCACATATGTTACTGTTGCTTAGGTTTGCAAATACAAAAACACACACAGAAAGAGATTTATATAGATATATATATTGCAGTCTCTTTCTGAGATGACTGATACTAATACTAACACTTTGATCAAGTCTTTTGTCAGAAAGGTAAGGATGGACCACTGATAATGTTACTGCTTTTGGGGTTTCACCCAAAGATTTACCCTTTCTTTTTTTACAGAAACAAATCTGTTTATTTTATTTCAACTTTAAACTAAAATAAGATCATGGCATGCAGTGGGCATGGCAAACACACAGTTTAACCTTCCTATCTGGGACTTGTATTGCTTTAACTTTTTATCTCACCTGTTTGTTTTTATCTTTAGTTTGTCTTTTTAAAATATACTCCACCATATATATACAATGTGTGTAGGTATATATATAGTACATGTAAATCTGATGCAATGAAAAACATTGTCTTTGTGCATTACTTTATTACCACTGATTACTTGTACACTTGTACTTGGTTTTTGGGTTGTGTTGTCATTGTTTACGACTACTATTATACCTTATGTTAATTGATCAATATAAATTATGCAACCTAGCTTGTGATTTTGCTTTTGGCCCAAAGTGTATGTTGAGTCCACACGAACATTAACAATAATAAAAGTTATAATGAAGAACTATGAAAGAACAATCAAGAACACGGGATTTTTGTGATATTGTTGATAAGTGTGATTGACAAAGTCCATGGTGTCACTAGCTAGTCATACTTGTTAATCTAGAATTCAGGTTTGCAATTAATTATAAGCTAAGGCGTAAAGAAAATAGACAGCTAAAAAAATGATATACTCCGGAAAAAATAAATAGCCCTCTTTCTTGACGATACAAATTTGCTTTAAGTAGTGTAAACGATCGATGACCAATAAGATCACCTGTAACTATAAACATATTACTGTAAGTCTGTAAGAAACATAAAATTGTCTGTTACACATTTGTAACCCAATGCAAATATAAAAACTGTGTGACAAACAATTCATGAATGAAAAAATGCTCTTAATTTCACAGAATCCACATAAGATGTAAAAGTGTAAACGTACAAGTCCGCATATTGCACTGATTCAATTTAAAATAATTCAAAGTTAATTCTCAACTGGGATCAAGCGAAAACTCTGCCCAAAATACTTAACACTCTGCCAGCTTTGTTTGAAACAATTGAAAGGAAAAATATCCATCATATCCGGCCTGCACTTTTTTCACTAGAAAGCTTACAATACATGTATAAGTTAGTTGGGCTTTCATTGTAGATAACCCTATTGGCCCCAATCCTCGGATCTTCGATGTTAACCTTGTTCAAATCATAGTAATATAGAGAGAATTTGATATGAAATATAAAGTTATATTAATTTCACATGATTTTGTTTGTTACACAACTTCTACATATATATACATTTCGAATAGGTGCTAACGAATAGTCGTGTTGGTTCGTTGGTGTCTCCATCTTGAACCATTGCATCCTTTCATTCATTCAGTTATGCATCTTCACCAATAGTCACACCCTTTCATCTATTTACATAATACACACATACTATATTCTATTTACGCTTCTAACACTTTTCTTCTAACTTTTACTATTGTTTTGTCATTATACTTCCAATATTCCCCCCTAATGACAAAACATATTGTTCCTTTGATCTTCAGCATCATTGTCATTAGTGTTGTAGTATTCTTGATTGAGTCTTCATCTTCTCGTATAAGTGGTATCGTCTTTGTCATATTCTTGAGTTGATTGTCTCACAACTTTATTTGATATTGACTTTCATAGTCTTCTTTGCTTCCTGTGTAGTAGTCCGAATAAATCTTTAGTTGATTGTCTCACACTTGGTCTTAAATAAATCTTTGATGACTTCACACCATCTTCATTCTTTAATTCAACTTGTTCCTCACGAACTTTGCTTCTCACGTACTTTGCTTCATACAAACTTTTCTTCACACAAACTTGCTTCTGTAGTTTCTCACTACCTTGCATCATGCAATTTTCCTTTCAATTCCTTGAAGGTTCTCAGTTTCTCACAACCTTTGTATGTGCTTAATTTCATCCAACCCATCTTCTTTGGCAATAACTGTGCCTTCACCTTTGGTTTTTCTGATTTGATCTTTATAAAATTAAATCGTGTCTTTCTTTTCTTTTTTCTAATGTTCTGATTGAAAACAAGGTTTTAATTTTTTTTATTATATTGATCGGAAAAACTTCGATGGTCTGTTGTTCGGTAATGGTGAACAAAAAATAATTTCTTTTTCTGATCGAAAAAACTTCGATGGACTGTTGTTCGGAACGGCGTACAAAAATAATTTCTTTTTCTGATCGAAAAACTTCGATGGACTGTTGTTCGGTAACGGCGAACAAAAATAATTTCTTTTTCTCCTTAAATTATCTTACTAATATAATAAGCACTGTAATCACTAGGTTATCATATTTTGTTATCAACAAAAAATTACTAACTTAAAATGAAAAGATAACCTTCCTAAATTTATGACTAAATATAATATGGAGGGGTTGTTTTGTTTTGTTTTTTTTTAAAAAAAAACTTGGAACCTGGTGGGTCTTTTGACCCGACGCTTCCTTCTTTGTTCCTATTGTGCCGCTTCACTTACGACTGATGCCCCTCTCTTCTTCTTACTCGCGACTTTCGGTGTCTCTCTAACTCCGGTTAACCGTCGGTCCGGCCAGTGTAACCGCCTCTATTCTCTCCTCCTTTTGACCGGTGGTGGTTCCTCTTGAACCGTTGGAATCCCTTGATTTTGGGTGCCAAAAAACTAGGGTTTCGCTTATTTGGGATTTCTTTGTACCGGTTCCCTTTGGGCTTGCTTCTTGGACAACTTGAACCGCTGTGATGGTTCAACCGAGGGGTTGTTTTTCTTCGATTGCAAAACAGGTGTGCTCTTTCCTTTTGCTTTGCACCGTTTCGCGTAATTTGCCCCTTTTCTTTGATTATACTGTGAATCGTTGTCCGTTTCGATGCTTTCTGTTGTGAATCTTGATTCAAACTGTAATCGTGCCTTCTGATTAATGATTGTGATGCTTTGTGATTCCCCTGATTTCGGTTTGTTCTTTGTATGAAAGATTCGCAAACTCTGTTATAATGGAACCTTTGATGTCGGTTGAATTGATCACGATGTGTGATTGATTCCCTGGTGACAAAATGGATCCAACTTGAATTTTTGCCCCTTCAACACTTTTTGTTGATGTTCTTAATCAGTTGGGTGTTCAAACTTTGCAAAATCTTCTTGACCGAAACTTGTTCTTCACGGTTTTTTTTATTCCAACACAAATTGTAAAACTTGGTATATGATTTGAACTTGGTTAACAATTGTTGGCCCTAATCCTCGGATCTTCGATGTTAACCTTGTTCAAACTATAGTAATATAGAGAGAATTTGATATGAAATATAAAGTTATATTGATTTCACATGATTTTGTTTGTTACACAACTTCTATATATATATATATATATATATATATATATATATATATATATATATATATATACATAATGAATAGGTGCTAACGACTAGTCGTGTTGGTTCGTTGGTGTCTCCATCTTGAACCATTGCATCCTTTCCTTCATTCGGTTATGCCTCTTCACCAATAGTCACACCCTTTCATCTATTTACATAATACACACATACTATATTCTATTTACGCTTCTAACACTTTTCTTCTAACTTTTACTATTGTTTTGTCATTATACTTCCAATAAACCCAAAGGGATTAGGTATTCATCTTTGTGAATATAGAGTAAATAACAGGGGATAGCTATTTTCAGTGGCTTGCTGTTGTCAATAAACATTTCCTCATGACGGATCGCAAACCTCAGACTTCCAACGAGAACAATTTAGTATCAACAAAAGTTGTGGGGCTTAGAACTTCGTTGTTCGGCCTTAAAATGTGTGTAAAAAGTGACAAGAATTGTGGCAAAAAATGTGTTTCAATTCTTACAGCATTTTAGAGAGACTAATTATGCTAACATTTTGCAACATTGTCACAAATCTGAAAACTGTACGGCTATATTGTAACGATCAAACATGCCCGAATTTTAACATTCCAACTAACTTCAGGTTTTTCACCTTTATTTATGAAAAACTCAGTTGTAACATTACTCTAAACGTAGTTAAGCATAATTTAACTATATATTTAGGGGATAAATTTCCTTCTATTTCGATCATGTTACTATATATAGCTAATCACTTAATCTACTGACTTTTGATGCCTCAATAACACTTAGCTAAACCTAAACTATGTGCAGCTAGTTGCACACAAAAATTTTCCAAAGAAGTAATTAGATCATGAGTCAAAACTAAGAAATTATAGAATTTCAATCATACTGGCTATGACCCGTAACTCGCATTTCTTACTTATAACGTCATTATCTCAAACCTAAACCACTTTCAAATTTCCAAAATTGGTATGATGGCTAGATTTCACAAATCAGGTTTTAACGCCTATCAAAACAGAAAATCCAATCAAAACTTCAAAAGCCGTTAGCTTTATATCATCATTTCCAGTTATCCAGATAAACAGAACTATATATCCATGATCACTATTTTCTAGTTAACATTTGTAAATAATTTTGAATACCGGAAATATGTGATACCATTTGTAAGATGACTTAAGATTTTCGTGTGCATCTTTAGCCTCCTTAACAATTACTGATAGAATAAGCATTTGTTTTGATGCCATGAATTGTAAACAAGCTACTTCGATACATCAGAATCTCTGTTTTTGGTCCGTATTTGCTACCAAGGAGTTCTGCTTCATCTCTAACACCACTTTTCTGGCGGTAGACAAACAATTGTTTCTTCCCATTTGCTCCGTGGATTTTCATAAATATGTCTCCATCTTTGTTCCAACAACCTTCAACCTCTATGGAGCAATTGTGAAGACAGGGGCGGAGGTAGAGGGCGGCATGGGGCAGTTGCCCCCCTAATAATTCTCAAAAATATGTAAAAAAGAAAAAATTCAAGGGTATTTTACTATATATCATAATTTTTCCATGTGAAAACCAAACAAATAATTTTAATTTTTTTTACCACCACAACTTCTAAATCCTAGCTCCGATCCTGTGTGAAGAGGCGGTTTTCTATCTAACCACCAATACATTTCCCATTCTTTCTGTTTTAACTCCCAAACCTCCATGATTGATTAGTCAAAGTTATCATATAACATTCCAAGTTCACCATGTATGTCAACCAACTGACTCTTAATCTTACCAGATTTTGTTTATTTGGGACTATCTATCGTCATGAATTCCTCTTTTTTCACATCAAAGCATACTACTTTTATTACTTCACGATCATTTTCAACCAACCAATGTAGACACCCCTGTGCAAATATGCATTGACCGTTTATGGGATAAAGTGGGATTTGTGGTATCTCTCTGCACAAGTTCGTGCCTAAAACATGCACCATAGTGCGCGTATTCTCCATGCTCATAGTATGAGTTGGTGGAATAACCCGTACCATCTTGAAAACTTTGGTAAAATCATCATAATTAAGCCCGTATAATGACCTTAACGATGAGCGCAAACAGCACTTCACGGGTGGTAACTCATAAAATTCTTTCATTACAGGATGTATAATAGTGAAACTAATGCCTTGAAAATGGTCTACATGTTGCAATGAATAGAGCAGTCCATTGCAAAATTATCCTTATATGTGATCAAATACATATGCATAGCACCACGTCTTCCCTACAAACTCAAAATCCATATACTTTCTCACATCTAGGGTAATAAAGCCAACTTTTATTTCTATAGAACGCGAAAACCAAAGTGTACGCAGTTGGATGGTAACAGCTTTTATAATTGTTCGATATAAAAATTGAAAGGCTTATTGAGAAAATAAGCTTTGGTAAGAAGTAGCTTTTAAAAATAAATATTGATTTATGAGATGAGAAATTACATAAATACCCATTAAAAATAATTTATTGTGTGTTATTAGTCATTTTATGTTACTTTACGTTTTTAAGCGCAAGCTAATTTATAAAACCTTTACAAAACAATAAACTACAGTTCCAGTTTTAGCTATCAGCTAACTTTACCAAACAATGTGTAGTGTGTACCACTTAATTAATGAATATGTAGTGATACTGGACCAATAAAAGAAAAGCCCACAACGAAATAGAGTCCAGGTAGTAGGTCAAGAAGGTAAGCCAGCCCAACGTCCCAGAGACAAATACAATATTACGATTATTTACCATTGGCACATACTTTCGACCTTCATTAACATTTGCTCGTTTTTTTATTTTATAAGATCTATAGTGTCAATAAAGTGTTGTTATCATCTTATTGTCAATTTCTGTTTACAAAAAATTGTTGTTACAAATATTTACAAAATCAAAACAACTAGTTCCTTTCAAATCTCAACCTTGTTAAGTTTAACTACTCTAAGTATCACCATATGTTTCGTTTAGCAGTATACAACTTTTTTTATATATAAGACTGATCTAACCAAATGCTCTTTGGCTCAAATTTTACTTGAACAAAGGCGAATTAAGGTGATTGTGAGGTTTGCAGTTAAACAAATAAATACTTATATAACAACTTTTTAGACATTGAGAAAACGTGTGTTTGTCAAACAATATCATAAAGCGATTTGGTTCTTTAACTAAATATATAAACACATAGGTAAACCAACTGTCGTGTTAACTAAGCAGCACTAGTCCAACTTGAACAACCAATACATGGATGGACTAATGGTGTTCAAATTTGGGTAAGAACTCGGAATCAAAGAAGCAGTGCAGCTAATAGAACCGCAATAGCACTTACATGCACCTAAAGTACGCGTTGCTAGTTGCACGCATAATTTTTCAATAATATCGATTGAATAATGCTAGTTGCACGCATACTTTTTAAATTTTCATTATCTCAAACCTAAACCTCTCTCAAATTACTAAAAGTGGTTTGAGGATAAAATACGGTTAGATTCTAAACTCAGGGTACCAGGCCATCCAAAACAGAGCTGTCAATTATAAGTTCAATAAACCATAAACTTACATCATCTTACTTTGTCATCATTTCTACTGACATAACTATATAAATATGATCACTATTTTCTAGTTAACATTTGTAAATAAATTAGAAAGCCAGAAAAATGTTATACCTCTCATAAGATATCAAGTTTCTCGTTTGCATCTATAGCCACCTTATCGATCAGTTTTTGATAGAACAAGCATTGCTTTTAATGCCATGAATTGTAAACAAGCTACCTCGATACATTAGAAGCTCTGTTCTACGTCCGAAGTTGCAACTAACGAAGTTCGCTTCATCTATAACACCACTTTTCAGGCGGTAAACAAACAATCGTATCCTCCCATTCTCTCCATCGATTGTCATTGATATGTCTCCCTCTTTGTTCCAAAAACCTACAACCTTTACGAAATGATGATGAAGAGGCGGTTTTTTATCAAACCAACAGTACATCACCCATTCTTTCTGTTTCAACACCCAAACCTCCATAACTGATTTGTTAGAGTAAGTATAAGCACATCCAAGTTCACCATGTAGATCAACCAACTGACTCGTAACCATGCCAGATTTTGCTTGTTTGGGACTATCTATTAACACAAACTCCTCTTTTTTCACATCAAAACATATTACTTTTCTTCATTCCTTATACTTTTCATACTGTTGGTATATGGATCTTTCTATTGAACGATTGAATAACAATAATAATCACACTAATTTTATTGATACACAAAAGTTGGTTTTACAGACTTGATTATATGGGTATTTATAACCCTCCAATTGACACATATGAAACATCACACCGATTCACCAATCGGTATAACTACCTTTGTTATTTTTTCTACAGACACACCCTTTCACTAATTGTTATAACCTACATTAACTACCATTCGGTTATATCTATCGACTTATCACGTTTGGACCCTTAACTTATACACATATACATAAACACTAAATACTTTACATGGATTAATAAGTTAATATTCAACACTCCCCCTTAATTTATTAATCCATGCCTTCAATATCTTCACGCTCCATCATCTTTATCTTGTGCAGGTTGTAGTAAGTCTTACTTTCTGAACTTTGGCTTGTTTCCACTTCTTTTGTCTTTGTCTTTAACACAAACTGTGTCCCGAGCTTCCTCTTCAATTTGACTTCTTTCTTTCTTGTCTTCAATCACATCTCGATCATCTTTGTCAGTTTGTCAGTATCTTCCTTTATTCGTATCATGTCATAATCTTGACTTTCCAATAATTTGTTTCTTGTAGTACTTGCATCATGATCTTCAGGTTCAACTTTCTTGTTGCTCGATTTTATGTCTTTCTCAATTTGGCTCTCCTTTGGAAATCTTGATGGCGTTTCACCATGCTTCTTGCATTTACCCTCGTCAATGCTTGGTTCATCTTTTAGATGTTTCTCATCTAAAACAACTTCATAATTCTCTTTCTCAAACTGTTCTTCTTTTGACTTTAACTCTTTCATCTCTTTGCTTGTGCAATCTCTCAAATTCTTCAGGTTCTCTAACCTTCTCTGCATTTGTTTCTCAAATGCTATCTCTCTATTTCTCAATTTCTTCTCAAACTCTTGTTTCTCTATTTCTATGTTTGCTCCTCAAATCAGTTTCTATTTTTGACCTCATGTCTTTCAACTTTTCTTTTGGAATTTCATCCTTCTCAATGATAATTCCATTCCTCCCTAGTTCTTCATCAAAGTATGTCATCTCGTTTTCATCCTTTATCGTAACCATCAATAACGTTGGTTCGTTATCTTCGAACACAAGGTTTGATATTTGTTTTCTACGGTCTGGTTTTGGACAATCTGTAGCATAGTGTCCAAACTCATGACAATTATATAACATTCTATTTCTCTAAGATCCTTTTTATGATAGTTTTGATCTCCAAGGTTTCTTCTTCCTCTATCATAATTATCTTCATTCTTACTATCTCTAGTGAATCTTCCTCGGCCTCTTCCTTGTGTTTGATTACCACCTCCTCATCTACCATTTCCATAGTTGTTTTCATAATTTTTGTCATTCCCTTGACGCGTGAACAATAACTTCTCACTTGCTTCTTCCTGACTATCTTTTCTACACTTAATCCTTTCTTCATAAATCTTAAGACTCCCGATAGTCTCATCCAACTTTACAGTCTTAAAATCAACAAGCATTTCAATGGTTGCTACTACTGCTATGAATTTATATGGTACTGCATTAAGTATTTTTCGTACTTTCATTTGTTCATCAAACATTAATCCACATGTAGCACCCTTTGTAATAATTCTCATCAACTTTCCGCCAATGAATCTATTGATTCATCATCTTTCATCACAAGTCTCTCAAATTCTGATTTAAGTTGTTGCGAGTATGCCTGTTGTACATCTTCTGTCCCAATAAATCCGGACTTTAGAGAGTCCCAAATTTCTTTTGTTGTTTCACATCTCGCAACTTGCATTTGCAAATCTTCTGGTAACCCTTGAAATTGGTATGCTGACGCAGAACTATCCTTTTTTACATCAATCTCCTTTGATGTACTTGTTCCTTCTACTAAATCTCATACTCCATTTGCCACTAATATCTTTTTCATCCTTAATGCCCATAACGTATAGTTCGTATTGTTTAGAACTGGGCATTGATATGATGATAACGGTGTGACGACTTCACTATAAACAATCTTTTCGAGTTTTTTCCCCGTCATATCTCTTTGATTTGGTTTTCTTCTAAAACCAATGTAAATCTAACAACTTAATTTTTCTGTCTAACCACAATAATTATCAAACAATTCTAACGTTTTTCTAACGCGAATTGTAACAAGCAAATTTCAATTTTAATTTATTCTTGAAAATAAATTAAAAAATTTATTTCCAAAAAAAATATGTATAAAACGTGATATATATATATATATATATATATATATATATATATATATATATATATATAATTTTTAGAAGTTTTGGAACCTGGAAGCCTTTTATTTCTTTGGCCCAAGTAATAGCCCAAATGCTCTTTAATTTGGTTCATGTGTCGTTTCACTCTGTAACTGCTAAATCGTTGTGTGTGTTCCTCTGTGATTGAACCGACCTCTCTTCTTCTTCTTCTTCATGTATGTCGTGTCTGGGTTTTTTTTCCTAGTTAACGGTGGTGGCGGCTTGGTGGTGTAACCGACACTTATTCTCTCTTGTAATCTAACTGTCATGGTTCCTCCTTGAACCGTGGTAATCTTCTTCAGCAACAATGGCGGTAGCAGTGGTGTTTCTCTATTTCTCCGGCGGCGGCTTTGCACAACCGGTTTATCTCTCACTGTTTGATTTTCCTGAATCAAACTTAGGGTTTCTCTAACCCGTTTTTGAAGAACAATCTAGTCCCGATTGGTTCTTACAATAATCGATTTCTCTTTAATCGATTTGTCCTTATTGATCTAATCCCGATCAATATCTTCTTTGTCTTTTCTCTGGATCTTTGCTCTGATACCACTGTTGGTATATGGATCTTTCTATTGAGCGATTGAATAACAATAATAACGATTGAATAACAATAATAATACACTAATTTTATTGATACACAAAAGTTGGTTTTATAGACTTGATTATATGGGTATTTATAACCCTCCAATCGACACATATGAAACATCACACCGATTCACCAATTGGTATAACTACCTTCGTTACTTTTCCTACAGACACACCCTTTCACTAATTGTTATAACCGAAAATAACTACCATTCAGTTATTATCTATCGACTTATCACATTTGAACCCTTAACTTATACACATATACATAAACACTAAATACTTTACATGGATTAATAAGTTAATATTCAACACATACAACCAATGTAGACACCCGTGAGCAAATATGCCTTTACCGTTTATCGGAAAAAGTGGAATTTGTGATCTATCTCTCCACGAGTCCGTGCCCAAAACATGGCATATAGTGCATGTACTCTCCATGCTCATTCTATCAACTGGTGGCAAAACACATACCATCTTGAAAACATTGTTAGAATCATCAAAACCAAGCCCGTATGACCACGTAAACGAGAAACCTAAACAAAACTTTATGGGTGGTAACTCGTAACATCTTTTCATTAAAGGATGTATCACAGCGAAAGTAGTGCCATTACAACCGTCTATGTTCTTTAATAAATAGAGCAGTCCATTGCAATATCCTAATACTCGGTCGAGTGAATACTCTTTAAACCATCCCTTACCTCCAAACTCGAAAACCTTAATGTTGTATCTTTGAATACTATCAAGGGCATTGGTTCTTCAACAACGCGTTTAGCTTGATAATGAATGGATGCAAGATATGGATCATCGATGTACGTGCACCATGTTTTGCATACACATCGAAAACGATACAAACATTCGATGGGCAATCCTGAGAAGATGTTGAATATGGTATCTAAAGGTAACTCAGCCATGTCTATAAAAATAAAAATTAACAATTACAAGAAAAAGTGTGAAGTGTGAACCAAATGAAATCAAAAAACACCAAATCAACCCGTAAGCAATTCAATTAAGTTTTTCTTTAAATAAGATCTTGTTTGACTATGAATCTGTACAGAATGTATATATCTTTTAAGCTGCAGGATTGCTTAGAAACTGTACCTTAAACTGTGACGAAGACGAACTATTTTAGGGTTTTTGATTTAATGGCTTAGTATTTATAATTATTTTATTTATACAAAACAAAAACATGTTTAAGAATGAATAAATCGATCCAGCAAAACGTAGACTGTTGTAATGGACAGGCACACAGCCCACTAAGAATTTAAGGTTTCGGAAGGTCTATTTTTTTATTGGGCCAATAAAGAGGACAGGCACACAGCCCACAAAGAAATCAGAGTCCAGCAGCGCCATGAAGGTATAACAGTATTATCTTTCGACCTTGGATACCATTTATGTTTTTCGTTTTGTTTTTTATTACTCCGTACAAGTTATCTAGTGTCAATAATGTGTTCTTATCATCTTAGTATCAATTTGTATTCGTTAAAAGTTACAGTAAAAAAAATTAAAAAAATATAAAGAAAAACTAGTGTTTTCCGAATCTCAACCTTATTAAGCTTAACTGCTCTAACAATCAACGAGTCTTATCTTTTTGTCTGATGATACACAAAGTGTCAATCGAAGACTGATCTAATCAACTGATCTTTGGTTCGAATTTTACTTGAAACAAAGGTGTATTAAGCTGAGTGTGTTTATGTAACAAGATTTTTAGATATTGACAAAACAAGTGTTAGTCGAACACGTTTTCAATTCGATTTAGCTCACTTCATAAAGAGAATAAAAACAAATAGGTCAACCAATTGGTGTATCGTGTGTTATCTAAACGTTGGTAGTCCAACATGAACAATCTATGGATGAAAGTAATTGGGTTCAAATTTGGAGTATTTAGAACCGAAGAAATCGTCGCAAATTCTTCAACACGAATTAGATTACCGACTCTTTGCCATTTGGTTTGGGTTAAAACTAAATTCAGTTGGATATATCGTTTCATGCCAATGAATTTTACTTGGTTTTTACTTTTTTGTATAATCCTTAAAAAACATATTAGCTATATTACTATATAGAATATAAGGTGAAACCCAAACGGATGAGCCACATCTACTAAATTTGTTTGATTAGAGCAACAATTAGCTGAGCACTCGTAGCTAAAAAATATGGCCTTTTGAGCCAAATAGATGATGCACATGGACCTATGAGTCTCTCAGTTATTACTACTTTAATGCATGCTGAAAAGGTTTATCAATAATCAAAGAGTTTATAGTTTAGTCATACCAATTAACTTAATCTTCTACCAATTAAAAAGTTGAGTTTAAATTTCATTTAAGACTATAAATGTTTATGTATATTACAGAGATTTACAGTAGGATTAATGAATATAATACATATATATTGGTCTTTCTCAAAAAAGAAAAAAAAAAAAAAAAAAAAAAAAAGATCGTCACTATGAACCCATTGCGATATGGCACAAAGAATGATATCAAGAACAAGTCTCCAATAATTATGTAAAAGAAGTGTTCCACCCTTCTAATTTATGTTGTCGATATCATCCAATATATTTGAAGTTTTTACCAAGTCAAACTGACAAAATGCATTTACCATTAAATAATTAAAACTATATAAAACATAATTTAATTTGAAAGTCATTTTCGAATATATATTGTTTTGAAAAAATAATACTCCGTATGACTTTAATAGTGTATGCTGTCTTAAATCATTATCACGACTCACATGTCAAGTTTACTTATAGCCAGAGAATAAATAAGCACATGTGAAGTATTTCTCCCAACAAGTATGGATGCATTTTTAGCTTTTTCAAAATAAAATAGAAATCCTAACTCATATAATTTCACGAAATAAAAGTAAAATAAATCACATATAACGTCATTTTTATTAACTCGTAATTTTTAAATATATCCTTTATTAACTATATAAAACAAGCTTTCTCTTTATCTTAAAATTAGACCGAACAATGTTTGAAAATGAATGAAATATGAATTACCATTCATATTTCATCAACTATTTACCATTTCCATCCAATCATTGATTTATAATAATATCAACCTTCCATTTGAATTTTGCATATCCTCTTTAAAAAATTTAGACTAATAATACATAGGCCTAATGATACAATAAACACTTAAATGTTGACATACTTCATTTATTAGTTGAATATTTTTCTCTTCTACTTTTATCCAATCAATTTTTCACATCTACCAATATCATTTTCCAATATTTTTAACATATCATTCCATATTTTCATTATTTCCTTTTATAAAAGATATAAAAAATGAAAAATTGATCATCAAACACCATCATTTAAATTTAAATTGAATTATCATAAACGTATGCATCTATTCGTCATCATTATTTTGCACGGGTATATAGCTAATATTTTGTTATTAGTCTAGAATGTTTTTAGAAACTCACTTAAAATGTTAGTAGTAATATAGTAATTAGTTTGTTTGTCATTTGATGGTTTAGGGATGTTCTGGAAACAACTAAAACGGCACTATGCTTATGGTTACAAAGCTTGGTTAAAGAATATTCCACTAGATATCCACCGATGGATCCAATTAGAATCCGGATGGGGCAGCCGCGCGTACACTCCACGCGAAAAGGTTTGAGAGTATTGAAAGTTGAAGACGGTTGCGGAAAACGTGAAAAAGCGACCTCGTAGGAATATGGCCCCTTGAAGGTCCCGAAAAGCCAAACAACAATTGATAGAGACCTAACAATAATAATAATAATTATAATTATAATTATAATTATTATTAAACGCGGGGATTGGCACGTGTCAGACCACGCGTCTATAAAATTAAATAGAATATTTATGTAAGAATCATTTTAGTTGTGTAGGTTTATTATTATATCTCTCGTGATTCTTCAACTTCCTAACCCACTCTAAATGGATATTCCAAAATCTCGACACGGAATCTCTATGCTCTTCTTCACCCCCAACAGAAAAGAAAAATAACAGTTGTAGAAATTGATTTGCTGTAAAATTTCATTTAACAAAATCACAAGATTATATTTTTCATAGAGGTGTTTAATTTAAACAATGCTCCACTCCGAAACTTGACCCACAACTTTAAAATTTATAGGTTGTCTCGATACAGTTCGATCTAAGAAAAAAATACCACTTATTAAAACCAAAACTTTAATCAAACAACATGTCCAACATATAAATCTATGTAGTTAATGTCTTACTCTAAAATTAAATTGTGATAAATGGAGTAACCCATTAATTTATATGAATACATTATTTTTCCTTTTAGTTTTCAACATAAGATATGAGAGTTTGCACTATTTTCATCCTAATATCCCATGAACCAAACCTACCTTGCTACATCGCATTTGAATTCTATTGAAGATTATACTTTTTAAACTCCATATACTTTTAAAATTGCTATGTGACTCAAGTGAATGTTGAGAAGAATATTCACCACTTAACATGTGCTCTTAAGGCAAACGTTAGAAATTCTTTAATTAGTTTTATAATAAAAATATGTGACGGGATTAAGTGTCGTGTGTATGAATGAAAAATGGTGTTTAAGAGGCAAGATAAAGAAACATGCAAAAAATGTTAAATCGTAACATGTATTTCAGTTTATTTGAACAGGTAGAAGTGTAGCACTGTAGCACTACGAATATGTTAGTGTATAATTATGTATATATTATACATAATTATATATAATTATACACTCAGAATAATTTGATTATTTACGAAATTGTAGTTACTGTACGCGAATGAAGTTTACAGGCTCGTAGTGTGAACTACACGTACCTATCTATGACTACTAGCTTGGACTTGTATGTAAAGTCTATCAAACATGTCACAAAGGGTTTCATTGTTAATTGCATATACAATGATGTTATGGCTAGAACCGTGAGAGCTTAAGAGGCGATCGAGATGCTGAAGGAGAGGGGAGTGAGTGGTAAATGGTTCGTGAGGATCAATATGAGTGCCACAAATAGGTGGTGCTTTTGTTGGAAGTGATATGACGCTATACGATGACTATCTAATATCTACAGCTACAATGTGCCGACATGTATAAGTATTTTAGATAAATTTGGCAAAAGTTAGTTGAAGATAATAGTTTGAGTTTATATGTAATGTATGTTAAAAGATGTAGATGTAGCGGTAATTAGAGATCAAAACTATGAATTGACGTTAAAGAACTAGAATATTATTTATAATGATAAATAATGGAATACGGAATATTTAAATATATTTAAGTTACATCAATTTAATTTTATTTATTTATGTATTTAGTTAATTTTTCTAAAAGCTTAGCCGGTACGATCTAACTTATTATTATTCTAAGCTTTATTTTTAACAACTATGTATCGAGCTTAGATACAAGGCTGCAACTAAATTTCATAAATTCTTTGTCCACCGAAAACTATTGTATCGAGCTTACGTACAAATAAATACTTGTAATTGTAATTAACTTACACACTACTTACTAAATATGACATGCACTTTTAATTATTGTCATTTTATAAGGGAAACAAATTGGTTTCATGCATTTTCCATTCCCGACACACATCACCACTCACTAAACTATTGGGGTCTGATTCAATTTCCTAAATTAGGAGATTTTGAAGATCAAGATAACTTTGAGAGCAAGTTAACTTGGTGGAGAAGTTTTGGCTGGCTATATAAATAGGAGTTTATGTGTAGGGTTTTTTGGTGAGAAGGTTGAGAGAAAAAGGGAGATCATATGAGAGTCGTCTCCCTCCGTCCCGTGTGGTGGTTTTGGTGATTCAATAACGACAGTGTGAATTCCGTTATTGTAATCATCCGTTGAGAGTGGTGTGATGATATTCAAAAGTGTCGAGAGTTGAGCGTCTACAATTTTGTAATATCTTTCATATAGTAAATGTTAAGTGGCCTACGAGTCCCATGGTTTTTACTCTCGTTTGAGAGGTTTTCCACGCAAAAAGTGTGTGCGTATTGTTTTTCTGTTTTGTACGCTATTTATTTATTGACTTATACATGGTTGTGTGATTTGATGTGATGGTGATCGATCCGGTGAGTGTTATGAGATCGGGATCGATCCCAATAACTGGTATCAGAGCGAGGTTCAAGATGAAGAATCACATAACCGGGAGGAAGTCGATAAGAGAGAAAACAGAGTGTGGTTCGTCATATTATGCGCGGCGTTGAGAGAATTAACGGTGTGCGTTCGTTAACCGTCAGATCGTGCAAAACTTGGACTGTAGGTTCATAAGGTGTTGATATACGATCTGACCGTTGGGATTTGCGATTCGAGATTTCTAGCGCATCTGTGAAGAAGAGAGTGTTGTGAGCTCGTTAACCGTTGGATCGTCGTGATTTTTGGACAGGAGGTTCAAGACATATGGTTCCAGGTTGTGACCAAATTTTATTATGATCGGATGTTCCTATTGGGAGATAGAGATATTCTAATTTGCTGCTGTTTTGAAGAGGATTTTCTACGCAAACTTTCGTTTTATGGAAAACTATCGGGATTGTTGAAGCTAAAGTGATTGACGTGGATTATGTGAGGTTCAACGATGATGAGACTCGGTGTAGGATGTTGATTGTGGGGTTCCTTGTGTCGAAAGTCTTCCTATCAATGAGGTTGTTAGGCGGCGTGTTCCAGTAGAGAAAAAGTCGGCGACAACAAGATGATAGATCACACTCGTTATCATTGAAGAAGATATACATGTCATTGATTGAGATTTTTAGGGAATTTGAATCAAGGGAGGATTTATTGGGGTCTGATTCAATTTCCTAAATTAGGAGATTTTGAAGATCAAGATAACTTTGAGAGCAAGTTAACTTGGTGGAGAATTTTGGTTGCCTATATAAATAGGAGATTATGTGTAGGGTTTTTTTGGTGAGGAGGTTGAGAGAAAAAGAGATATCACATGAGAGTCGTCTCCCTCCATCCCATGTGGTGGTTTCGGTGATTCGATAACGACGGTGTGAATTTTGTAACATCCTCCTTATTGGTCTGGTAATTCCTCTATTTAATTGATTATTTAATTGTTTTAAGAATTACCTGATATTATTTATTTTACTGTGAAACTTAGGTAAATAGGTCTCAGAACTTATTGTGGATAGTAAACTATTAATTGTTTTAAATTGTTATAGATGACGGTAAAACAAAATACTATTTCTCGCAAATGGTATTTAAGTTCCAGACAATAGATATATAAAAAATTAGTTGCTGTGATTTCTCGCAAACGGGTATAAAAAATGTAACACCCCAAATTTTGAGGTATTATTCTGGAATATAAAATAATAATTATTTTAAATTATTATCACTTTAAGTATATTTAAAATAATAGAAATCGCAAATGGTTTTCCAGTTCCAGACTGTGGGAATTGTTTAAGTAGAGTAAAATCACTACATACGTTCTATTATCTTCCAAAATTCTCCAGAACCATAAATTGAAGAACAAAAATCGCAGGAACCCTAGAATCTTCAAATCTTCATCTTTAATTTCAAATTCAAGCCTCAATCTTCAAGATAATCATCATCATCTTCTTCCTTTCTTGATTGTAAGTGTTTCTCATCTTAATTTTAAACCTAGAAATGGGTATTTTGGGTTTTAACTAAGGGTTTGATAAATTGATAGGTTTAATCCGAAATTAAACCTTAATAATGATTTAAATAGTGTTATTAAGTGTTATTGTGATGATTTGTAATCATAATATCACTTGTATTAGTTAAAATCACCAATTATGTTCTTGAGCTAATTAGTGGTTTTGTGTGAATTCATCTAGGTTAAGATTAATTGGCCTAGAATGATGTTAGAAATGATATTAGAGTGTGATTATGATGTTTGAATAAGAAATTAATTAGAAACCAAGAACTTATGTTGATTTTGAATATGGAAGTAATTGGGTTTATTGGTTTGGTTGGAATCAAACTTAGTTAAACCATAAGTGGGGGAGTATAGTGTTGGTTTCTAGTTAATAGTTGATAATTAGAAAGTTCTAATTACTTGTTATATTATTATGTGATATATGTTTAGGTGATTAAAGACTTGGAGCACTTGTAATCAATTTGTTGTAGTCTTCATCTAAACATCAAGGTGAGTGTTGTGGGGATTAATTGGGTAATGGTCATGGGTTCCGGATTGCTTACGAGCAAGAGGTTCACATGATCGAGTAGTGATTGTGTTAATTATCATTGATTATTGTTGTTTAGTTAATGATAATTGTTGATTTCGTGTATTGAGCATCTTAGTAGAGGTTGCTAACGATGTTAGCATAGAGTGTTGTTGACTTAGTATCCATTTCGACGTGAATTGGTACTAAGGGATGTTGGCCGCGGATCCGCATAGAGATTTGACCTCTACTTAGTACTCAGTAGTTGTTTGTTGATAACTATGTGAATGAAGTAATCTACTTCTACTTGATAATGTGTTATGATGGATTACTTAATTAATTGCTCATGAGCTCATTAAGCATTGTGCTTATTGTTTAAGTGTTTACTTGTTGTAGGTGGTAAGTGAGAAATTGATTGGAAGGACGGTTTATACAATTAGCGTGGATGATAGCTTGCAAGTTTGTAAGTAGCAAGCTTCTCTTTGTAATTATCGTTGTGTATCAAACTTGTATAAGTCGCCCTTAAAAGATGTTTTGTAAGTTAACCATGGTAAATCATGAAAATGTGGTTTTTGGTATAAGTTGACCTCGTAAGTCAACTGATGTAAACACTTATGTAGATTATTGTTTGAATATATATGATGCATAATAGTAGTAATTGAAAGTGTTAAAGTAGTTAAACTAGTTGAATTTGGTAAAAGTGACCAATTGGACCCCTAAACGGGTCAATGAGTTAAGACATGATAGAATGGGTATGTGGGGGTGACGAATATGGACACACGTCATGGTTATATGTATAAACTTGTGGTTAAAAGGTTAGAGTCAAAAACCAAGCCATTTGAATTATGGCGTGTCAACCAAAATGGTCAAAAATGGCTTAAAATGAATCGCACCTTCGTTTTCTCGAAAAATATGTAAATTGAAAATTTGTAAAAAGGGAAAGTTTCATTTTGGTTAGATGAAAGTGCCTGCAAAATTTCAGAGTCTAACTCTTTACGGTTTAGTAGATATGCCCGTTTGAAAATCGAAAAACTGCACATAGTATTGGCTCAGAAGCTGAGCAGATCGGCTTTGGTTACTGAGCCGATCGGCTTTAGTTTGATAGCAGATCTGCTATGCTTAGCAGATCGGCTAAGTTAGTGTAAAAACACGACAGAACTCGTTTTGGTTGAAAAAGTCTGAAATTAACTGAAGAAGCAGATCGGCTATGGCATAGCAGATCGGCTTTGGTCCACAACAGGTTCAAATCAGTTTTTTTTTATTTATTTTGTGTTTCATTTACAATCTTATGAGTAATATATATACGTATACATTCAAGGTAGTGTAGTAAAAAAAAATAAAAAAAAAATAAAAAAATAAAATGGTTACGAAATCAGGGCGTTTCAAAAAATTACACCACTTAATATGTGAGTCGGTTTGTGAACCGATTTTAAAATTCATAGGTTCTCAAACTTTCTTTCATTTCTTTTTCTTGAAAATTTTGCAAACTCCATGAAACCATATCAAATTGAAAACCAAACAAGTTAGTTGCTGTGATTTTGGTTTTACAACATCAGGCCTATTATCAACATCATCTTATCAATTCTTCATCATCAAAGTGAGTTTGTTTTTGAGTTTTAATGGATTATAAGGATTATTGAGTTATGATTGAAAGTGAAGCTTGATTTTAAGTGATATGATGTTCCTTTGATGTTAGTAAAGTGTTAGAAACCATAGAATTGAGTTTTTTGAAGTTTTGGTGAGGTTTGATTCGGAAAACTCGTAACAGCAGCGAAATTTGCAGTTCTCAGTTCGTCTTGCGAACCGAGTTCATGTTGCGAAGCGAGATGAGATGTTGCGAAGCGAACTGAGATGCAGCGAGTTGAGTTTTGCTTTGCGAATCGAGTTCTGCGAACCGAGTCGCTGCGATGCGAGTTGAACTTGCAAAGTGAGTTGAATCGCTGTGCGAACTGAGATTTATGCGTTGCGAACCGAAATGTTGCGAACCGAGTTAACCTGAGAACCGAGATCACTGCGAACTGAGATTTTTAAAATGTGTGTTTTGTAAATTTTGAATATGCGTAAAGTCTTTTAGGGGTAACGGACAGGTGACAATTTCACTAACTCGGATTGGATTGAAATTCACATGGTCACTCGGAAACGGCCTAATGATCCCAGCTCTATCAAAGAGCCTAGGCAGTTTTTGGCCATTCGGGGTCATCTAGGGGCCGAAAATGTCATTTTTCAGTTTTTAAACGTCATTTTGGGATTTTCTGATTTCATTTCTGATTGAACTTTCGTTTGCCTAGACTTCAGGGATTACCTGATTGAATAAATATACTATGATGATGATTATGGAACAAGTTACTAACTTGTGTATTATATGGTGTTTCAGATACTCCGAAGACTCGGTAATATAAGATTTCTGAGTGTGGGATCTGCAGAGGTATCAGTGAGTGGATTTGGAACTCACTGTTTAATTTAGTTGTAACTGTTTAGTTACAACAGGTAAACGTATATTTGATTATTTGACTGTTTAGTCTGTGTTATTGATTATGAATCTACGTGCTATGTGGCCTCTGTGCATCAGTATATTGAGGTCAACATGTTAGTTGGGCTAGTTGGTTATTGTGTGAATTACACCGGGTCTTGATTCATTTGTTGTGTGAAGAACCTGTGTTTGATTATAATAATCATTAACTATCGGTCTCGTCCGTTATGGTCATATGGATATGTACGATAAGTGTTCTTGGGGAATCCCCGGGTATTATGATATCCCAAAAGCCACCGATCCTCATTGAAAGAATATGTGTTTACGATTATTTGGTGTAAACAAGTAGTTAAGCTAAGTTGAATTGTGGATGACGAATTCATTCACTTAGCTTCGTGCTAATCCCTCATATTACTTCCTGTAGGTTTGTAAATTATGTGAGTGGTCAGGAAGTGATGCTTTGAAAGCAAGGGATGTTTGACTGCTCTGCGAACTCTGATATAGTTTTGTTATAAACTAAGTTTGGAATTTTATAACACTCCGTTTTGTGTAATCCTTGTAGCCCTAAACGATGGTGTGTTAATGATGTAAACAGGGTATGTGCTTTATCGTGAATGCACAGTAATGATATATATTTTAAAATATACGCTTTCGTCATAAATAATATATAATATTCCTGTATAGAATGAGGGGTGTTATAAATTCCGTTATTGTAATCATCCGTTGAGAGTGGTGTGACGATATTCAAAAGTGTCGAGAGTTGAGCGTCTCCAATTTTGTAATATCTTTCATATAGTAAATGTTAAGTGGCCTACGAGTCCCATGGTTTTTACTCTCGTTTGAGAGGTTTTCCACGTAAAAAGTGTGTGCGTATTGTTTTTCTGTTTTGTACGCTATTTATTTATTGACTTATACATGGTTGTGTGATTTGATGTGGTGGTGATCGATCCGATGAGTGTTATGAGATCAGGCTTGATCCCAACATAAACACCCTAACACACATAGTAATATGTGTGGTAACTTGTGAGTGAGAGAACGTTCTCGATGACTACATTATTGATTGAGTTATTATAAGTTTATGAATCAAGGAACAAATACAAAAATGGTTGGTATCATTTTTATTAACATAGACACGTTTTTAAAGACAGATCTTCGTATATATAGTTCAAGTAGTATTGTTACCGCAAATGTTCAAACTCTATATGTGTGATCTGTAGGTCAGGTGTTCGAATCCGTTCTACTCATCACATGTAGTTGATTTATGGACCAATGATTTATCCAGCGTTGATGCTTCTTACGAGTGGAGCGGACACTACCTATTGAAATGTCATACCGGAGTTTAGAATAACCTCAAAATTATCCTTTTAGACGGAGTTGAAAATTGGTTAGATCTTAGACCCGAATGTCATATACATTTTCCAAGTAATTTACAAAGAAGGAAGTTCGGGGGAAAATAGAAAAAGGATAAATAATGTGGTAAAATTGTAAAAGCAAAAAGTATTCATTTTCATTTTGATCTTATCTACAAACCATGGGTGACGTCATTGCCAACCCAGAGACAGGAATCACTCTGGAATATTCAAACCACTCCCTCTAACCTTCTCCCTTTATTACAATCTCTCTCCCTAACAAACCAAAATATCCACTTTTTTCCAATCCCAAATTCACCATTTCCAGATCAACATACAACTTTCGTCACATATATTACAACTAATTTCCCCATTTTTCTCTGGAAAAAGGAGCTGTTTTCAACAAACCTTATCAAAGATTCGTTTCGTACGCGACGACCCGACTTCGACATCTTCTCCCATACACCTTACCCAAAATTAACCAGAAAAAAAAAAGATATTAAAAAATTAAAAAATCAAGACTTTATTTTTCTCTCACATGTTTGATGTTTCTCTCTCTATAATTATTTATATGTAAAAAATTATCTTGTATTCCAAGTTTATTCCTTTTTCTGATTCTTCTTTAGATCCTTTTATTCTCGTTCAAACCGGATCTTACTATGCACCCAGACAAAATCTTCCACATTTAATGCCCCCCCTTTGATACAAATTTTGATCCAACAAAAGTGACTGTCTTTTGGAACCATCCAATGGGTTTTGATCATAGTACTAATAATTTCAGTGATTTTGGTGAAAAAATGCAAAGATGTAAAGAATATATGGAAGCTTTGGAAACAGAAAGAAGAAAGATTCAGGTGTTTGAACGTGAGCTTCCTCTTTGTCTTGAGCTGGTTACTCAAGGTATGTTCGTTCATGGCTTCTTTTTTCTTTAAATGGTAGACAACTTCTGTATTTTGTAAATTGTAGTACTGTTTTTATTTCAGATTATTGATGGGGTTTTGTTTTTATGAAATGGGGTTTTGTTGTTTTGGGAAAAAGTTGAAAGGTGCTTTGTGTACTGTTTGGATGATTTGTGTGTGTGGATTTACACACAGTGCACGTTCACTGTGTGTGTGATATTCTTATTATGGGAAATTTGAAAATTTTCGTTCCAGATCCTTGATGGGTTTTTGTTTTTGAGCATTGGGTTTTTTCTTGTTACGAAAATTTTGAAACTTTTTGTTGCAGGATTAGTATCTTGGAATACACACAGTGCACACTCATTTTCTATGTGATTTTCTTCATTTTTGAAAAGTTTAACAATTTAGTTAAATATTTATGGGTTTTTATTTTTTTAAAAAGGGTCTCTAAGTTTCAAGAAAAAAGATAGTTCTTGCTTGTTTTTTGTTTGTGTTTAACAATTTTTTGTAAAATTTCACCTTTTTGCACAAATCTAAAAGAAGGTTAATTATTTTTTGTGTTGCAGCTATTGAAGGATGCAGACAACAAATGTCTGGAACAACAACGGATTACTTCAATGGACAATCCGAGTGTTCTGAGCAAACATCAAGTGAAGGCCCAGTTTTAGAAGAATTTATTCCTATTAAAAGAACTTCATCCGCGGATGATGATGAACAAGAACACTCACACCAACATTTATTAAATCATAAACCCAAAATTATATCCAACAAATTAGATAAATCATCATCATCTTCGAAAAAATCAGACTGGCTTAGATCTGCTCAGCTCTCTATTCAAACCCCAGATCCAGTGGTAATTTTTCACTTAAATTTTTTTAACTTATTAAATTTAGTGAAACCCCAAGATTTAATTTTTATAGACTTTTTATGCTTAAAGATTGGATTTTTATGCAACTTTCAGGAGTTATCTCCCAAAAGAGTGCCGGTTGTGGAGGTAAAAAGTAATGGGTGTGGTGCTTTTCATCCATTCAAGAAAGAAAAAAACTCCGACATAGCTCCGGCAGCCGGAAATGTGAAATTATCAGCTACACCCAACGTAGATCAGACAACTGCTGCCAGCTCCACGGCGGATACAGGTAGCGGTAGTGGTGGTTGTGATGATAACAAAAATGAAGATAAAGGGCAGTCTAATCGGAAAGCAAGAAGGTGTTGGTCGCCGGAGTTGCACCGGCGGTTCCTTCATGCTTTACAACAACTCGGCGGTGCTCATGGTCGGTATTTTTTTTATTATTGTTTTAATTTAATATAATTTATTATATTATTATTATATTGAATTTTTAATCATGGGATGTTATTTAATTACGCAGTTGCTACACCTAAACAAATTCGAGAGTTAATGAAGGTTGATGGGCTCACAAATGATGAAGTTAAAAGCCATTTACAGGTTAGCACTTTTGTTTTACTTTTTTTAGAAATTAATTTATTTTAATGCATTTGATCAAAAATCTGAAATTTGATTTAATTGTAATATGACAGAAATATCGTTTGCATACAAGAAGGCCGAGCCCTACAATGCATAACAATAACAATCAACAAACACCACAATTTGTGGTTGTAGGGGGAATATGGATGCCACCACCGGAATACGCCACCATGGCGGCCACGTCTAACCCGACCTCTGGTGACACTAACAATTCAAAAAGTGTATACGCTCCCATTGCTTCTCATCCGCCATCTGTTGCAGAGGCTTCAATGTCTCTAAACAAAAGCCATTCGGGTGAAAAAGATGTTGAACGTAGCCATAACGATTCCCCATCAACTTCCTCCTCCACACACACCACGACGGCATCACCAGCCTTTTGAGTGTCCGAAATGGTGACTTACATTCGGACTTGTGTAGAATATTTTTTTGTAATGAGGTTGTTTTTTGATGGTTCATTTCTTTAGTATTGTTGGTTGTTGAATGTGGTAAAAGTATAGCACAAAGTAGAGGTTATCATTGTTGTTTAACTTACATTTGATGGGGGTGCATATGGTATGTTATATATTACGATGGCAAAACAAATGGATTATTAACTTTTCATCCTACAAAACAAAATTTACTCTTATAATAACTCATAGCTTGCGATCGACTACTCGACTTTATATTTATTCGATCAATGCTTTGCTATTTAAAAGAAAAGAAATTTTGGTCAAGTTATGAGAAGATTTTTTTTATATATTTTTGCTTATTGGGGAAAGAGCAAGGAATCCTATGATAATTTATAAATCTAATTATACACTTTTAGTATGATAATTAGACATTCTTCGTTTTGATTACATTTTTTTTTTTTGACGAAAAACAATAGTCACTTGTATTTCTATGACTTATTTCAACTTTTGTTGAATAAGTCTCTTCTATATTTTTATCTATCGTTTTGATTACATTTGAGTGAAGTTGACTAATCGAATTTAAGAGGTGTGCTTAGTCGCTTACAATTGCTTATTTGCAAGTACTTATCTACTTGAAAGATTAGCACATAATAGCATATTTACTTTGAAGTGTTTTATCACTTTTGACATAAGCAAACATCTTGTTTTTGTATGAAAAAATAAGCATATAAATGACGAAAAAATCGATCCTAAACACCACTTTCATTAGTATTCACTCTATCAACACTTTCCCTTCATAGTTACACTTCTATAATAAGTAGCTAATAACAAGGGTAGCATACTAGTTTATATACTCATTTTGTGAACACCATTTTGTATGGATTTTGTGAGTTTATCTTCTTACTTTTAAAAATCTTGAGAGTCGAGAGGCTAATTGTGCAAGTCTTTTACTTTATATTCTCCTCATCAACAAACATATTAATTATCCAGTATTCTTCAATTATAGTTGCAACACAATTGATACATTATGTATATCTTTTATTATATGTTTTTGCCTAGTATTGACAAATATATAAGTTTGTCCTCGCGATAATAGTCAAGTGGTGGTGGAAGATATGCAATATAAATGTGAAAATCAGAGGTTCAATCTCTATCATCATACTTCTTTAACTATGCGTTATACAATTCACCTCTCTCATATTGATTGTGAGAGTGTGACCGTCAGATGATCCGCTACCATTTTAGTATTGATATTAATAAAAACAAGTTGTCAAGAATAATTATAAAAAAAACATTTATAAAAGAGGAAAGAAGTTGAGGTTTGGAATCTAGAAGGCCATAAAAGGGTTTGGCCACTATAATACTCAACAAAGGGCCATGTTAGATGTGTGATTGACTTCTTAAGTCAAAAACCACCAAAAGGGAGTTTGGGGTTAGGGTTGGGTTTGGAGTGGGGGCAGGGACGGTGTTTTGATCCAACCTCCACGTTAAAGAATAATCAATGTCGACAAGATGGAGAATCTTGACTATTGGCTACCATATCTCCTCCCTTACTTTCTTATAAATATTCTATTCTATACATACATTCCATTACATGCATCCATATATACATAGCCACATGTACATATATGTATTTTTTTATTTTATCTTTTTATTACAAATGTTGAGCATAATTACATTAACATAAAGTCATAACTATAGTTTGGTGAATTAGCAAATTCGGATTACAGTAATTAGATGGTGATCGAGGTACTTTACCCAACTTATAAGATAACTAATTATGATTTTCATGTATAAACGTCATTAAACTTTCTTGTTTTGATTACTATTTTACTCAAAGAGAGAGTTGGCGATTTTAAAGTCAATTGTAGTGTTAGAAATATTTCAAACCTTTTAGATCATAATAGTCGGGTAAGGTTCTCAGTAGCAATTGCATTTAGAGAGTAAAGAGAGAGATACAATCTCAACTTTTATTATCCCGTGAGCAACAACCCAGATTCAACTAATCTTAACCACAATACTGCATTTTATGTTATGTAGCATGCACGTAAAAGGCGTTACTAATCTCAACCGTTAACCAAAGAAATCAACAATTGAAATCTCACTCCTTTCCCTCAAAATATATTTGAACCTATGATCCCACACTACAATAATTTTATGGACATAACATCTATTTTTTTTTAAATAGAAATATATAATATTAAAAAATGTCTATAGCCGGCAAAAAGGAAACATTACAAGAAAATTCACTCCAAGCAGGAGCTAATGAAAAAAAAAACAAGAGAATTACCGAACACTACTACAGAAACAGGCAACAGCGATAGAGTTTTGCGGCGGAAATAAAAACGTAGCAAATTTATTGCATTTGCGACGCATTTGTCACACTTTTGTGACGATATATTAGAAGAAAAAAAAGTCAAACATTCGACTGATTTCTGACACATATTAGTGACAAATTCGCGATGACATATAAAAGGTCAGACATTTGACCAAAAATTGCGACAGATTTGTGTCAAATTTGCGATAGTAAATCATGATTCAAATAGTTGACTAAATTTTCAAACCTTTGACTAAGTTTTGCGATGGATTAGTGTCAAATTTGCGACAACGTATAAGAATTCGAATAGTTGATTGAGTTTTCAAATCTTTGACTAAAGATTTGCGACAGATTTGTGTCAAATTTGCGACGACTAATCAACATATTTAGTAAATTAAATAATTCATAATTTACAATTATAATACTCGTAGCATATCTGTTGCAAAATTAATCAAAAAATAAGATTATAATAAATAATAATAAATGAAGTTGTCGCAAAACAGTCGCAAGATTTAATCCTGGATTTTAAAATAACAAATATATCAAAGTTGTAGCAAATCTGTCACAAAATAACTAGATTTGCTACAAAAAATTTTGCCGATTTGCGTTTTCTTTATTATATAATCACACTTAAATACATAGGAGCATCAACTATGTCTTTATTCAAGTCTAACTTATTAAACACATGATATATGTACACGTTACTATATTTGTTCTAAACTAATGATGGATAGATATATACTTCTTATATGTCGATGTTGATACACACACATACTTATGTATAGATATGCATATTCATCCACTTTTGAAATTTTCTACGTACCTATTTAACCATATAGTAAGATGCATAAACATACATGTGCATTTTTTATTCATAACTATTTTAACAAAATAAAAAGCAAAATATGTTGTAGCAAATCCGTCACAAAATATCTAGAATTGCTACGGAATTTGTTACAGTATATTATGATGTTTTGTGTTTGCTTGGTTATATAAGCCACATAGATACATAGGAGCATCAACTATGTCTTTATATAAGTGTAGCTTATCAAAGAAATGATTTTTGTACATATTACTATATTTGTTTGTATGTATGTCTAAGCTACTAATGGATAGATATATATACTTCTTATATGTCGAGGTTGATATACACACATACTTATGTAAAGATATGCATATTCATTCACTTTTGAAATCTTTTTACTTACCTATTTAACCATATAGCAAGATGCATAAACATACATGTGAATTATTTATTCATAACTATTATTCAAAAATAAAAATAAAATAGGTTGTAGCAAATCCGCCACAAAATATATATAGAATTGCTACGAAATTTGCTACAATATATTTTGTCGTTTTGCGTTTGCTTGATTATATAAGCACATGTAGATATATAGGAGCATTAATTATGTCTTTATATATGTGTAACTTATCAAATAAACAATTTTTGTACATGTTAGTATTTTTGTTGGTCTATTTATCTAAACTACTAATAGGTAAATATATACTTCTTATAAGCCGAGGTTGATATACACGCATACTAATGTATACATATGCATATTCTTTCACTTTTAAATTTGTTTTATGTACCTTTTCAACCATATAGTAAGATGCATAAACATACATATACATTTTTATTTAAAACTATTTTAACAAAATAAAAAACAAAATAGGTTGTAGCAAATCCGTCACAAAATATCCAGCATTGCTATGAAATTTGCTACAGTATATTATGCCGTTTTGCGTTTGCTTGGTTATATAAGTCACATAGATACACAGGAGCATCAACCATGTCGTTATATAAGTTTAAAAAGTCCGTCTCAGTTATTTGCCACATCAAATTGTCGCAAATTACCGTTGCAATACGGTCGCTAATTTCGGACTTCCTCATGTTTTAAAAGATCATTTTCTTACAGTTTTGCTACGGGCAATATCTGACACAAATTTTTATATCCGTAGCATTTTTCGTGGCAACTGACATTAGCCACGCGTTTTATACTCTCGGACAATTTTGGTCGCAAAATGGTCACAACAGGGCTACAGTGACAGATTTGCGACATTTTTTTCCGTCGCTGTAGGTCCTTCATGTTGTAGTGGAACCACCAAACCAAAAATATTACCCAATATTCATAAAATAGAAACAATTTCTAGGGGAATGAATCCACGAATCCACGTTTTGTTGCATCTTTTCGAAAGCCATAGGAGAGTAAAACATAGAAGTTGAGTAAAACATATGTTCGAAAGATATTACATTTACTAATTAATTACTCTGTATGAGACAGACGAAAAAAATTATAATAAACAAATGTCAACTCAAGAGAGAAAATTTACCAAATAATAATAAATTATACGGAGTACTAAGCAATCAATAACACTTTCAACTAAAAAAATATCAAATTCAACAATAAGTTGATGGAATTACATATTTTAGTAACTTTTCTCATAGAATAAAAATCAATATACTACGGACTACGGAGTACATTACTAATTTACTACTACATGATTGGGTGGTACCTGGCGAAAGGATATTTTTTTCAGCCAAATTTATTTTCAAGGGGAAGAAAGAAAACAAAAATGGTGTCAAAATCTTTTACTATCTTTATACTAAACTCCGTACATAAAATATAATACGTGGCATTTTCACATGAAATTGGCGACGGGGTACTACGTAATAGGACAAACCTCTATTTTAGCCTTTCAATTCCTACGATTATTTAATTATTAGTCACCGTTTAACAATATTTTATTCTACTATACTACGGAGTATATAGAGTGCATTAATTCCATTTTTAAATTGTTATTCACTTGGTCATGTAATTTTGGATTACAACATTATAATCTTCATACGGGTAATGATTATGATCCATATTTAAATATATATTATCAAATACAATAGTCACAATACAATATTATATACTCCTTCCGTCTCAATTTTATCGTCAACAGACAAAAAATACGCATGTTAAGAAAAGTTTACTATGTGTACTCTATAACTAATAAGATTTAATCTCTCACCACATTCAAATGTTTTGATTGGTTGAAAAGTACAATTGAACAATAAATTTAGGACACTTCAAAATGGAAATGTGGACTATAAATTTAGGACGGAGTGAGTATTTGATAATTAGTTACATATGTCAACTAAAACGAAGATAAAACACAAAGAAAATCAAATACATATTAAACAACTTCTCACACCATTACCGAATCAAACGTTGTTATCTTCGTTAGAAAATATTAAATATTTTGCGATATAATACTTTCTAGTAAAATAATAAACTAGATAATATAAAATATTATTTGGGACCATCTAACAATAAACTAAATAATTATATGAAGTTTTTTTAAGTAGGTAAATATCCGAATATTCGAATTGAAGGGGGTTTGTATAGTAGGATAAAAGTAGTCGTCGCTCATTGGTGGAGTATATTCCTTATTTGTTTATATTATCAAGTTCGTTTAGATTCCATTCATTCTTTAATATCCATGCATCACCTACTTGTATCTCATATTATAATCGCTGGGTGGGTTTAAATGAGAATGAGAATTTGTGTGAGAATGATGGAACCAATAATATCATGTCATATGTGAAAAGAGAATGTTCCACATGTACAAAACCCATTTACCCCCAACATCAATTATCTCACAAACGACAAATCGAAAAATCATGAAAATTGCACCATTAAATTTGACGTTTTCTCCTCTTCGATTTGCTGTCCATCAAGGCATACTTTCGACGATATTTTTTTTTTCATTTTTTTGGTGGGTTTCACATTTACTAACACATGTGTTAAAGTGTTGCGTTTAGGGTTTAGAGTTTGGGGTTTAGGGGTTAGGGTTTAGGGTTTGAGGTTTGGGGTTTCTGGGAACCCTAAACGCTTTATAAAACTCTAAACCCTAAATCATACTAAACCTTAAACCTTAAACCCTACTAAACCCTATACACTACTAAACCCTAAACCCTGCTAAACCCTAACCCTAACCATAACCTTAAACTCTGATCTTAACTCCAAATTAAATGTATAACCAATCACTAACACATGTGTTACTAATTTGTAAGACCCACCAAAAAATGGAAGAAAAAAAAGTTATCGAAAGTATGCCTTGAGGGACGACAAATCGAAGAGGAGAAAACGCTGAATTTTATGGTGCAATTTTCATGATTTTTCGACTTACTGTTTGTGAGATATTTAAATTTTAAAAATGTGAAGGAGAAAGAATAAAGTGACACATGGTAAAAATATATGGGTTCCTTTATTCTCACTCAAAGTTGGTGTACTCATTTGAACCTTACTCTATAATCGCTTGCACCACTCATATCTTTAGATACTAGTATTAGTTAATTTAATTTAATTGAATTTTCTAGTTTGGGTAAAACTAGTAACTTTGTGCCATAATTCCATTGAGATGGAGGATCACGAGGCAAGCCTCATTTGAAAAGAAAGGAGGGTAACAAATTCACACCCTTCATTTTCAAGATCAATGACTTATAATTCAGACAAAACTTGAAACCTACAAAATTAGATTATATAAGTTTTTCATCTACATCTTTTCCACAATTTCTACTTTTTGCTTTTGGCTCATCCACTTTATTCCTACCGCTTTTGTCCTTTTTTTCCCCACCCACCACCCACTACCACCACCACCACCACCAGTTGCCGCCTGCCATGATCGTTCACCACCAGCCGTTACCCGATTTCTACAACTGTTATCTTTTTATTTTATTTTAATTTTAATACTTTTTAAATAAAAAAATAAGTTTTTTCTACATTATATACATTATCTTTGAGTGCATTTTGAATAACACTATACTACATATTGTTGATTTACTACATTTATAGAGATTTTGCGTACATATTGTTTGTTTTGTACTACGTTTATAATATATGTATTATCTTTTTACTACATTTGAATAAAACTACACTGGGTATTGTTGACTTTACTGCATTTTTTATATATTATTTTTTAATAAATATTATTTATTTTGTACAATATTTTGTATTATATGTATTATCTTTTTACTTCATTTTAATTAAAATTATACTGCATATTGTTGTTTTTATTGCATTTTGTATATATAACTTTTAGTACATATTGTTTTTTGTTCTACATTGTATTATATGTATATCTTTTACTGCAATTTGAATAAAACTATATTGCACATTGTTGTTTTTACAACATTTTATATATATAATTGGTACCTATTGTTTGTTTCGTATTGCATTTTCTATATATAATTATTTAGTACATATTGTTTATTTGTTACTGCATTTTGTAATTCATATATATATATATATATATATAATTTTTTTGTGATGCATATTTGTATAAATTATATTGCATATTTATATTTACTACACTTTATATACATTATTTTTTAGTACATATTATTTATTTTGTACATCATTTTATTTTATACATGATACAAAATTACAAATATATATATATATATATATATAATATAATATATATATATATATATATACACTAAAATTGTATTTTGAAGTAATATACAGTGTTTATAATATAAAAAGGAGTAAAAAATTTAATTTTGAAAACATAACGCCAAAATTCGGTGGCCGTCGATGATCGACGACGGCTGGTGGTGGTTAACGGTGGTTGATGGTAGGAGGTAGGAGTGGGTAGTTTGTGGTGGTGAGGGTGAAAGAGGCTTAGTGAGAAAATATGTGGAAAGTAAATAAGGCCACTCCTAACCCAAAATCAAACTGACAGAAATCGACAGAGTCACGTCAGCGCCACGTCAGCTTTTTCAAAAAACTGACTGAAATTGACAGACCCCTCTCATCCCTGCTCCGTCACTTTAACTTTTGGGTCCCGCTGACCAATTATTTAATCAACTAAAAAACAACAATTTAAATAAACTTAAAAAAACCATTACACTTAAAAATCAGAATTGAATAGTTTCATTTTATTTACAAAGACTTGTACATTATGCATAATATGGTGTACATTTACTTTTCATCTTCTCTTTCATTATATATATATATATATATATATCTATGTATCTATCTATATCTATATCTCTGCAAACAAGATACCCTTCATTTTTTTCCCCTTCGCTCACTCGTTCCCCACTGGACCCACCTCCTCGCAAACAAAACCAAGTGACGAGCTTCGGTTATCCGAAGTTGCCAACCAACAAGACAAACCGATGGGCTCGTGCCATCGGTGTCGGTTCGTCGGTTGTGAACCGACGAGAGCCTACGACTCCCGTTGGGAGGAGCCTAACATGCAAATAAATTGTAAGAGGTCAAGCTGAAGATTATTACTACTAGACACATGTTACTTTCTAAAATACCCTCCTTTCTCTCCATAAGAGTGCTATTTTCATGAACCGTTCCCCATTATTAATATGAGCATCTTCAATGATAGCTTTTTCAAAATCTTTTTTATGTAAAAAAACTTAAGAAAAACTTTTTTATCATTAAAGTAAAAGCTTTTATTTTCTAAAGCTTGACATATCACAAGGTTTTGAGCAAAAGTTTTTTCACCAAATTGTGTGTGTAGGTTTCAAAAGAAAAGCTTTGCAAAAGTTTTTTCAATGGAAGATAAAGTTTTTTTCTTAAGTTTTTTTAAAAGTTGATGATGTATCTAAGAAAAAAGTTTTGTAAAGTTTTTTACATTGGACATGCTATAATGGATGTGCGGATACATCTTTGCCAAAAAAATTGACACTTTCTTATTACATCTACAATATACGTTGACTTCCTTTTTATGCATACATAGTTTGCGAATTTGTTGATCATACCTCATTTTATTTTAAAAATTATACTCCAGTTTGTTTTCAAAACATATAACATTAATTAATATTCAATAAAACGATATGAGTCTATTCACTTTTAGTATTTCTTTACACCAATGAATGACCTTAAAAATTTTTTATTTTCTAAATGACGTTCTTATACTAAGTGTCGGCTATTAAGTATTCCCAATTTCAATAGTTATTAGTAATTACTATATGATTAGTTATGGTCATATTCTCATGTATATACTTCATTGAATTCTCTAATTTGTGGTTAATCTAACACTCTGTTATACATGTAATCTTATGTGCTTTTTACATATTATATATATATATATATATATATATACTAGGTAAAGGACCCGCGACAACGCGGACTATAACACTTTACTTTGTAAAAATAAAATGATTAAAGAGTGTGTGATTTTTATTGTCGTTAACTCGTTATAGTTAGGCAAACTCGGTACAATCACAAATGAATTGGAAGAGTTAATAAATGACTTGTAAGTGTCAAAATCATTAGTAGTCCAAATTCAAGTGGGTTATGTTTAGATTTTTGAACCGGATTTAAAGTAGTGAAGTCATAAAGCGTAAGAGTTCTATATATGTTCTTTATATTATGTGTTTAGATTACTATAAATTTTTAAGTTGACGCGTAGTACTCGACTCGTAAAGCGTAAGCGTTACACAACGTTCTTTATATTATGTATTTAGTTTACTATTGAGTTATTTTTTGTAAATGTATTATTCAACTTTTATTTTAATCTTATTTTTTATATAATATTTAAAGTACCTAGGAGAGACTCATTTAGATTAAGCATTGGACGCTTTTATTGGATGGATGGAGCGTATGATGAGCGAAGAAATAGAATGGATTAGAGGTGGGAATATCATAGATATAAATAGAATTAAAATGGGATTAGTATTCGAGGAGAAAATCGTTAAAAATATAGTATATTTTTTAGATAAGAACAAATAAGTTAGAGGGGTTGTTTTATTTTTAACCGATATGATATGGTGCGGTCATTTTTTTAAGGATGTTTTTTTTATCCCCAGTTAAATTAAATAGTAAGATATTAAATGACTATTTTGTAATTAATATATTGATGGATGATTGGTTGTTATTTTTAAATGGATACGATAGCATGTGACTTTTTTAGGTCGACATTTTGGAACTTTTTTAGGTTTATTTTTAATAAGAAATCCTTTTTAAAAATTTAAATGTCGTTTGTTATTATTGATTTAATAATTAATTAATATACTTATTATGTATTTAATGCATTCATATAATATTTATCACCCTTTTGTTCGGATCCGATAGGATTTTTTCCTATTTATTAGCCCATTTTAATTGTTTTATTTTGTAAACATTGTCGTTGATTATTAAAATTATTAATAAAAATATTTAGTATTTATTTATTTATATAATTATGTAACATTTAATTAGATGGGTGAGGAAAGTGTAATTATGGAGATTAAATATAATCCGTTAAATTTTTAGAAAGGAACCCACTTTTTACATATTATATACATACATACACACACACACACACATATATATATATATATATATTATATATATATATATTATATTTGTCTGTTATTTTATGTAACATATAGATCCTCCCACATACACACACACACACACACACACACACATATATATATATATATATACACACACTAGCCTCGTACCCGTGCATAGCAGCGGTGAAAGTGACGATGGTGGATGGAGGTCCGAATAACTGTTTTAAAATAAAAACATATTGTACTCCGTCCGTCCCATTAAAAAAATCCACATTACTATTTTAGGATGTCTCATTATAAGTGTCCACTTTGATGTTTAACCAATCAAAAAGACTTTAGTGGGTAGATTTAATATTTGATTGATAAAAGTGTAGTTATTGGAGAATAAGTAGTCATAGATAATAGATAATGTGATAGTGGGACTCACCTACATATTCTTAAAAAAATAATTGAGAAGAGAGAGGGTTAAATGTATTATATAATAATATTAATATAGATATGTGTGTGTCCCTATACATACAAGAATATATATTATATATACATATATACTTAACAGATCGACATGAATACGAATACATTTATGTCTAAAGGATTAGAAAAAGACAAGATAATAAAAGAAAATATGGTGTTAAAGATAGACTTGGATATAGATTCCAATGGGGATTGACATGTAACATGGATAGATTTATATCAAGTATAGTAACGAGAGAGAACAATAGGAATACAACATCATATTGACTTTTGCATCATCATTCATAAAATTGCTTAAATTATAGAGTAATTAAAATTAATCTATAAAATCAAGATATGAGAAATTGCCTTTTCGCCTAACTAATTGTTCTTACTGTTATGAAAAAGAACATATACATCTTTCTCACTTTCCGTTTGACATTTTTGTAAAAAAATAAGTACCTTATAGTAATAGTTAGTAACAATTTTTTTTTTTTTTTTTTTTTTTAAATGAGGTATTCAAAATATTTGCTAAAACAATTGTTGCAAGAATACGTCCCTTGGATAATTGAAAGGTCATTTGTCTCTTTCTGTTTGAGCAACAAAATGAGACCTAAAATTGTACTAAGAATATTCGAAAACAGTAGATGTGCACAACTTATAATAGTCGTATAGTACTAAAACTCACCAATATTTAATCTGATCGTGTATATTACATGACCGGAGAATCGTTGAACTGGTTGGGTGCGTTTTGGTTACCTCGATTCGTCGTAGATATTCTTACAATGTATTTAGTCACTAGAAAGAATCGTAAAGTGATGTCATGAGGTGTACAGTGAAAGTTGAAGAGCATCAAATGACATTTGATTTAGCGATATGTGAAAAAGTTTATCAATCAATGAGTTGCGAGTTCATGTCTAGTCATATAATATGTATTTACATTTACATATATTGTGACATGTGTGGTAGTAGTTACACATTAAATAGACAATACCTTTTATTAACTATGGACAAGTGTCCATTTTCGTTATATACTTTGAAAAGGACAACTCTTCAGGGTAAGAAGTCTAGATTTAGACAACTTATTTATAGAAATAATTAGATTTAGATTAGATTAGATTAGATTCTCTGTAATACTATCAAAAAGTCATTCTTTTTTTTTTTATCACATGAAGTACATTTTATTCCTATAATTTTTATGATTCCTTCTCTTCTGCCTGGAACTTTTTACAAATAAAACAAGATTGACTCATATTCTAAACTTGGATCAAGCTAGCTATATACAAGAGTCTAAATATAGAAAATGAATCATATGTATAAGAATAGACGATGAACAATTGCTACATTACACATTGGACATGTTTAGTTTTGATGTGGTCATGTTACAACCACCGAACCAAACAATATATAGTTATTTACATTGTTCCAAAATCAAATCAAACCCCTTATGGTATCAGCACAGAAACAATAAAAAATTGTTGGAAATCAAAATATATATTAGTTGGTTACCATACCTTAGTGTAATCAGGTCAGGTTGCGCAGTTTGATCTGTCTTTGTGGTCCAATGGTTGGGTCTTAGAATCCAGATTTTTAGCATACATTATATGAAGTTGTATTTAGACATTACATGCACTGTATACACTTTCAAATTAGGATCAAACATTGTTAAACTTGTATCATTAGGAATGACTAGAGTTTACAAACATAACCTCTGCATATACAAGTAAAATGTATTACACGCACTACTACTACAAACCAATTAGGTGACATGTATAATGGTAGTCTTAAGATGACAATATCTAGTACACCTAGGATGTGCTCTGGCGTCTTTACATCGGGTAACTCTTTGATATAAGCTCCTGCATCACAAACTTAACCAGATTCTAGTTCCAACTTGTATGCAGAACATTAAGAAATGACATTTACATGAGTCATTCAACTATCAGTTCTAATCAAATTGTTGAGCTTAAGAGTTGTACCTTAAATGATTCCAAGGTTCCATTGTAGCAAGTAGACATTAACCCTCAAGATCTCTATGTCTCATTGATACAACAAATCAGTAGAAAAGGAAAACGGTACTCATACTTTTAATAAATTTCCACACAATAATAAGATTGAGATTATCATTGACTTACTTGGAACATAGCAACTTTGCAAGTTGAACAGCAACATTTTTGTCCCGAGACCAATGTTAATCACGGCAAAGGCTGCTTAAGTCTTAAAGGTGTAATGATGATATCGGACTTTTCCTTTCCAATAAGCTACTTGTTGTAGACACAATGTGGTTCATAGTAAAGACTTGACTCCTTTTGTGGCTAAGTGACAATATACCTAAACAACACAAACATATATAATGTGGTTATAGTAGTGATTTTCTTGTTTCGAATTGCATATTCTTACTGTAATAGGAAGAGAAAATTAATACTTATCCATTTTCGGGCCGTTGCCTAGGAAGACCAAGAACTGGCTCTGGAGTAGCCTTTACCTTGACTTGAGAACCGTTACTTAATACTTAGAGAATCAGATTGAATTAATCAAATAATCCTTCTTTTTAGGGAGAAAATTCCATTATTAATGTCAGTGTTACATCAATATATTCATTCAAGAAAAGGTTTTGACAAACGTAATTATACTCAAATAACCAATTGCGATGTGTGTTGCAGAGTTTCTGTTATATACTCTTGCAGTTGAAATATATAGTCACTTATGCATGTAACTACCTCATTATTTATTTATTATTTATCTTAAGTTTTGGAGAGCAAATGCAGGTGAAGATATCTATTGAAACTAAACTGACAACTTACTATGCTTATAACTTATAAGCTCAAGTATCCGCAGTTCAAGAAAAAAGGTTGGTGGTTAGGGGGGGGGGGGGGGTTGCAATTTGCAATATAGGAATGGCAATGGGTAGCATCATTGTAACTGTTGGGTATATTTGTATGGGTTTAAAATTTGTAATTTAAATCCTTAGAACTGGACATACTCCAAACCCCTCAAGGGAGATGGGTTTAGGAATTAATTATCTCTTTCATTCCCAGCTCCTGTTTTCTATTTCCGCTCTTGTTTTATAGTCCTGCATTCTGTTCTGCTTTGATCTCTTCCCTGCAAAATGCTTAATCTCCCTTGATCACTTTGTGTTAGTTTTCTCCCCGACAGGTGACTTCTTTCTTTTCCAGCACTACCATTCTGTGATACTCCATACAATTGAAATATTCTTTGAAAATAAAGACAAGCTCGACCTATTTCCAAATGTAATTCCTGAAGAATTACAAGTTACTTAGGCGCATGCCTAAGTTAAAAGGGTTCTCCTTTGGGTCATTATATGCTAACTTCCACGTTTGAATTGCCGAAACATTTTGTTTTTGGGGACAGAACCTCCTCAAGTATTTTAGAAAAATTGGAGGCAAATTGGTACACTGATAACAACTTTTGTTTATCCGGAAGGTGCTTCCCTAAATGATCAGACTGTAAGTTAGGACAATCGTAAAAGATATTATGGAATAATGAATCGATGATCCTTATTGATTAATAATGCCCTATATATATAGGGATAGATACAAAATAAATATAGCCACGTATTGTGGAGATAAACTAGGAAGGGATACAATTAAATCCTAATTGAAATACATCTCCTATATTCTAGCCATATACATATAGTCGGCTAATATTCCCCCGCAGTTTGAGCGGTAGGAAAGCAAACGCGCAAACTGGACCGAAACTGCTGATACAAGTAGCGTGGCAATCCTTTGGTGAAGATGTCCGCATATTGCAGAGAGGAAGGAATGTGTAGAACTCGAACCTGACCAAGACGTACCTTCTCACGTACAAAGTGTATGTCAATCTCCACATGTTTAGTGCGTTGATGCTGAACCGGATTCTGCGACAGATAAACGGCAGAAACATTATCACAATAAACAATCGTCGCCTTTTGAAGCGGAACATGAAGCTCAAGTAGGAGATTGCGGAGCCAAGTGGTCTCTGAAACGGCATTAGCTACACCACGGTATTCCGCCTCCGCGCTAGAGCGAGATATAGTGGGTTGACGCTTAGATGACCAGGAAACAAAATTATTGCCAAGAAATACGCAGTAGCCAGACGTGGATCGGCGGGAGTCGGGGCAGCCGCCCCAGTCGGCATCAGAGTATGCAGTCAGCGTGTGTGATGGAGATGCAACAAGCTGGAGACCGTAGTCTATAGTTCCCTGTAGATATCGAAAAATCTTCTTCATAAATTGAAAATGAGGCTCGCGGGGAGCATGCATAAATAAGCAAACTTGTTGTACTGCATAGGCAATGTCAGGGCGTGTAAAAGTCAAGTACTGGAGAGCGCCTGCAAGTGTCCGGTATAGAGTGCCATCGGGAAGTGGTTCACCATCAGTGGCACTAAGTTTAGCAGATGTATCCACCGGTGTAGTGCAAGGCTTACATGAGGACATAGAAGCGCGCTGTAATATATCACGAGTGTAAGAAGCCTGCGACAGAAATAAACCATGCTTATTGCGAGTAGCCGTGATACCCAGAAAATGGTGAAGTGCCCCGAGGTCAGTCATAGCGAATTCCTGAGACAAAGAAGCAATAATGCTACGTAGAAAACCATGGTCAGATGCAGTCAAGATAATATCATCTACATATAGTAACAGATAGGCACAATGACGACCATGCTGATAAACAAATAATGAAGAATCACAAATGCTACTCCGAAAACCCCAAGACATGATGAATGATGAAAAACGAGTATACCAAGCACGCGGGGCTTGTTTAAGCCCATAAAGGGATTTCCTTAGGCGACAAACATGAGAAGGAAATCGAGCATCGACAAATCCCGGGGGCTGGTGCATGAAGACAGTTTCATGAAGATCGCCATGGAGAAAGGCGTTCTTGACATCCAACTGATGTATCGGCCACGCCTTTGAAGTTGCAAGACTAAGAACCGTCCGAATAGTAGCGGGTTTAACAACCGGGCTAAATGTCTCGTGACAATCAATACCTACTGTTTGTGATTTCCCGTTTACTACAAGCCGTGCCTTATAACGGTCAAGTGAGCCATCTGCTTTAAACTTGTGGCGAAACAGCCACATACACCGAATAACTGGACTGGTTTTCGGTCGGGGAACGAGTTCCCATGTTTTGTTCACCTGTAAAGCCCGAAATTCATCTTCCATGGCTAGTAACCAATTTGGGTCAGACCTTGCGATAGAGACAGAAGTAGGAATTGGGGAGATAAGTGGTGTTGATGTAGTATTAAGGTTGAGACGAGTGACAGGTTTGGTAACTCCTGCCCGTGCGCGGGTAGTCATCGGATGGGCAGAAGGTGGGGGTGGTTGTGGTGAGGCTGGTGTGGCGACAGGTGTGGAGGCGGTGGTGGTAGGTGGATTAGATGGTTGCGTTGTGGTGTCATTTGTTGGTTGAATGGTGTTGTCGGGCTGCTCAGTCGGTGCGGGTGGGGCAGTGTTGGTGGGTGGAGCAGTGTTGGTGGGTGGAGCTTTTGAGCGTCTTGAGTAGGTCAAGATAGGTGGTTGTGGGTCTGGTGGGGTGGGAGAGTGGGAGGTGGATGATGGTGGAACGGGGTTATTAGGTGGAGATGGTGAGGAAGGAAAGATTGGAACGGGTGAGTCATCTAGAAAGTCGTACGAGGTGGAAGATGAGGAGGTGTTGGCAAAAGGAAATGAGGTCTCGTCAAATGTAACATGACGAGACAGATGAACTTTGCCAGTGGATGGGTCGTAGCAACGATAGCCCCGAAAGTTTTCCGGATAACCAAGGAAAACACATTTGACGGAGCGAGGTTGAAGTTTGTGAGATTGAGTGGCGGATGTGTTAGGATAGCAAGTGCAACCAAAGGTTCGGAGATGCATGTAGGATGGATGGCGACCATATAAGGAAAATGCTGGTGTGGAAAAATTAAGGCGTTTTGTTGGAAGGATATTGTGGAGATACGCAGCGGTGTGAAGTGCTTCAACCCAAAATGAGTGGGGAAGCGAGGCATGAGTAAGAAGGGTGCGAATGATGTCGTTAAGACGACGGATCATTCGTTCGGCCCTACCGTTTTGTTGAGATGTTTGTGGGCATGAGAAACGGAAAACAAGACCATGAGTGTGACCAAATAATTTAAACTCATTATTATCAAACTCACCACCAAGATCACATTGAAAAGACTTAATGGTTCGGTTAAATTGAGTTTGGATTAACTTATGGAATTTTTGAAAATTAAGAAAAGTGTCAGATTTATATTTGAGTGGGTAAACCCATACATAATGAGTAAAATTGTCAATGAGGACCATATAGTATTTGTACCCTGTTTTGCTTAAGATTGGAGACGTCCAAAGATCACAATGTATAATATCAAATGGTGCATAAGTGACCGAGTGCGAATCATAAAAGGGCAATCGAGTATGTTTAGATAATTGGCAAGCATTGCATAAATAAGAAGTCATAGATTTATTACAAGTAATGGAAAAATTAGAACGAAGTAAATCTAAAACAGGAGCGCCCGGATGACCCAAGCGAGCATGCCAACGATCTTGAGAGGTGGCAATAAGAGCAGATGAACAGGTTGGTGGTGTGACGGGGTAGAGATCACCCGTGCTATCATGATGAGAAAGTAGAGCTCCAGTCTTGAGGTCCTTTACAGAAAAACCAGATGGATCAAATTCAACAGAAGCTTGATTATCGATAGTAAACTTGCGAACAGATAATAAGTTTTTGATAATTGTTGGAGTAAATAAAATATTTTTCAAGGCATAGGAACGAGATGGGGTTGTGTAGGTGGTATGGCCAGACCCATGGATCGGAAGACTAGAACCATTTCCGACAAAAACAGAGGTGACAGGAGAAGTAAACATGGGACTAGAGATCTTACCTGTATCTGATGTAAGATGTGTCGAGGCACCAGAATCCATGTACCAGGTAGGATCAGTGGAGTTGAGATTAACCTGTTGCATTGTCTGAGCTAAGTCTGATGGGCTGTAATCTGAGTACCCAGCAAATTGTGGAGTTGGGCCAGCGATAGGACCATTGGGGCGCACCACAGACGATCCATTAGGCCCTTGTTGGTTAGGCCCAAAGGTATGATTGGCCCACTGATTTGCAGATTGGTTAGGACTGTTGGACGGATATGGTGATGGCGGTGGATTCCATGGCGGTGATGGGTTCCAGTTCTGTTGATGCCATTGATTTCCATGATTCCAGTATGGTTGTCCTCGACCCCCACGACCCCTAGAATTTCTGCCACGGCCTCGGAAGTTGCCGCCTCGTCCACGGCTGCGTGCACCTCTGCCCGATTGGTTCTGGTAAGTGGGTGTGTGACTTTGTTGAGGCACTGTAGGGTTTTGTGGTGGTCGATCATCAGAGGTAGATGCAGCGAGAACTGTATGCGTTTGGTTTTGCCTTGCATTCTGTCTGTGTTGTTCCAACTGTAACATGCTACGAGCCGTGTCCCATGATGGTGAACTTTGATTGATGTATGCCCCAACAACATCAAACTCCGGCGGTAATCCACGAACCATTTGCAATACGAGTCTTGATTCATTGACTGGATTGTCAACATCTCCAAGTTGATCCGCTAAATCTTGAAGCTTCTGACAGTAAGCTTCCATTGATGAACACGCACCCAAGGTAAGATTGGTAAATTCTTGTTCAAGGGCTGCAGCACGTGATCCTTTGTTATTGAGAAAAGTTGTTTTGAGTTTGTTCCATGCAGCCTGAGCTGTGGTATCGCTTTCTAAGATTCGAACCATAAGTTCATCAGACAACGTGTTGTAGATCCATTGAAGGACTAGAGCATCAATCTCCAGCCACTGATGATAACCGGGATCAGTTTCTGGTGGCGCAGGGGTTCCGTCAATATGATCGAGAACCTTATAGGCTTTGGCATGAAGACGGAATAGTTTAGTCCATGAGGAATAGGTGACCTTCGTTTCGTCCAGAGTTCGAATCTTTGTTTGAATATTGGTGACAGTGTATGCTGGGTGCAAGGCCGTAGCCTTCACCTGACTGGAGCCGGCAACCTCTTTATCTTTTTCCATGGAAGCAAAAAGCCGCAGCTTGGATCAAAGATGATAGGCCCTAGTTTTTAGGGTTTTAGGATTGTTTCTCTGATACCATAAAAGATATTATGGAATAATGAATCGATGATCCTTATTGATTAATAATGCCCTATATATATAGGGATAGATACATAATAAATATAGCCACGTATTGTGGAGATAAACTAGGAAGGGATACAATTAAATCCTAATTGAAATACATCTCCTATATTCTAGCCATATACATATAGTCGGCTAATAAATCGTACCTGGAATAAACCTTTAGTTTTTGCTGATAGTTACTCGTACTTCTTTTAATGTCAAGAACTTCTGATTATTCGAGTGATTTCGGTCACAATTTATTGCCACTATATATTGATATTTGAAGTGTTATATGGAAGCTTTTTGTTTATATATTTGATTTTCCAGTTTGTTAATCTCAAGTTATCAAATCAAATAGTATATGATCTTAGACATATTAGTAGACTAGTAGTCATATTTATTTGATTAAGATTTGCAGGAAACTTGGACTTTGGTAAATCAATGGGTCATACCTCTTTTGTATAAGAATTATGACCCATTTGAACTTGGATCAAGCTAGCTATAACAGTCTAAGCATACACAATGAATAATATGTTTAAGAAAAGACAATGAACAATTGCCACATTGCAAATCAGACATCAAACATTATCTATATACCGTTTAGTTTGATATGGTTTATGTTAGAACCAAACAATATACAGTTGTTTTCAATGTTCTAATATCAAATCGAACCAGTTGCGTTATCAACACATAAACAATCATATAGGTAGAAACCAAACTAAATTAGATGGTTACAATTTTTCATAACAAAACAGGATCAAGCCTTCTGAAATAAGATTGGTCTGTATGGTCCAATTAGTTGGGTCTTAGAATTCAGACATTAATATATACTTGTCTGTAAACATTACATGGTGTACATTTTCATATACAGATTATATGAATACATATATCGGACACTCAAGTTGATTTATGAACTTTTGTATGAAGTATTAAATAACAAACACACGCTGAACAAATACATGAGTCAGAAGAAATCAAGAAAGACTAAAGTTTACAAACATAACCACTGCATACAACCAAAAAAGGAAGAACAATAAGATAAAACATAAAAGGTTACGGGTACGCATAGTGCATACCTAAACTAAACTCCAAGATCAGCCCCTGCTAGCAATGGCACCAGCACAATCACTTCTTGTCTACAAACCAATTAAGTAAAACGTACAATGGTACTCTTAAGATGACGATATACTGAGGGGTATCCCAGGAACGGGCTCTAGCGTTTTTACATCGGGAAGTTCCTTTGCTAAAAGCTCCTGCATCACAAATTTAACCTGATTTCAGTTGCAACTTCTATGCAAAACATCATGAAATTACGTGACTCGTTGAACTGCAAGTTGTAGAACTGAAAAACATTACCTTGAATGATTCAAAGGTTCCATCAGGCTTTAAAAGAGTTGCAAGTAAACCTTTACCATCAAGATCTCCATTTCTCATTGTTACAACATACCTGTAGTACAAAAAAACAGGAAGAGTATGATTATACAAATTTACAAACGGTATTAAGGTCAAGATTCTCGTTGAATTACTTGGAAGCTAGCAACTTCGCAAGTTGAACAGCATTTTCTTGTCCCGACACCAATGTTAAACCTAGCAAAAATAGCTTGATTACAGGTGTAATGATGATATCAGCCTTTTCGTTTTCAATAAGGTCCTTGTTGTATACACAATGTGGTTCATAGTAAAGACTCAACTGCCCTTGTGGAGCTGTGACAATATACCTAAACCATGTGAGCATAGGTCAGTTAGTAAGTGATACTCTTATTTTCAAGTTCATATTCTTTTACATATAAATTAAAGTAAAATAAACAAGAAAATGAATGCTTACCCATTTTCAGGGCGTTGCCACGGAGGACCAAGAACAGGCCCTTGAGTAGCTTTTACTTTGACTTGAGAACCGTTGCTTGTGAGAATTTCAGTGTTATGGCCAGGTTCCAAGTATACGATCTGAATTGTGTATGTACAATTGAGTTATATTGGAACATGATAAACTGAAGTTTAACGACATCATAATGATACTAAATTTTTTGAGAAACTAGCATTATACTTACATTACTGAATAGAGGATCCAATAGTTTTTTTGCATTTGGAGTGGCTATTACTCTAAGATTGGGTAATTTTTCAGAAAGTGGCTTTAATGTCTTTAAATGACAATGATCATCAATGCTTTGTGTAATCAATAAGCAATCAACTTCAGGTAGATCAGTAAGCTGCAATAAAGTTACAAACTGTTAAAGCAAAACACCAACTTTAATACCTGAAAAATACTAGCCCCTTTGGCAGCATGGTCAAACTAAATAAAAATATATCAACCAATATGATCCAAAACACTTGAAAACTGTAGTTAAACTATATAATCTTAATACTGTTACATAACAAAGTATATATAGACATACATTAATTAGCATACAGACTAGTTCAAGGCGTTAAAAAATGTACCTGAAAATCCTTCAAGTATTTCTTGCTACCATCATATAGGAAAGGTATTCCGAAATCCAAGTTACCAACCAACATAGGATCAACTAAAATCTTCACTCCACCAACCTCCCATAACCAACTATTTACCTTAATCAAAACAATCTGCTAGTTAGCTAGAATATCCAGCACGCAAAAAATACACAACAACTATATATGGCAAAACTTTGCTAAGGTTGAACAATCAAACAATATGTAGCTTGAATGGTATCAGGCGAACCATAACAAATTTTTATATTTCAATAATCAAAACCGTTCATTTTCGCGTTCATTATGGGTCGATTTTTTGTTTTTTTAATATGTTTGGTTTTATTGTTTGTTTTCGTTTTCAATCGAATTTTGAGACTTAACCTTAGTATATATATATATATATATATATATATATATATAAAATCACATTGTACAAATGATTTGAGGGGGCAGTTGCCCCTTGACTAGAGGCGTAGCTAGCAAAAGATTTTTTTTTCCACATTGAGTAGCAAACGTTTGAAACTATCAATAATAACTCCTAACAGCCAATAGGGGGGCTAGGGGTGCCCAGCCTCCCCTAATCAGCCCAATAATCATTGTATATATATAGCCCAACTGATAACATTGTACAGTCTTAGCTTAACTTCCAAGCCCATTCATTATCCACTTCAATGTTATTGCCCGTATAGCATTTGACTCTTCACATTTACCTGTGTACATAGTACACATACGAAAAATAGACGGCCATTATATTAAAGTATAAATTGATCCTATTTCCAAATCCTATATTCTTTATTTTTTAAAATTCTTTTTAAATTTTTTGATTTTAATCCTCTGTATAATCTTTAATAGTTATAATAGTTATAGTTATTGGTATTGAAAAATGTCATAGACTTTTAATATCGTCTTCTGCAATTTTGCTTTCGTTTCCTTAACCTTTCCTTATGATATCTTTAGTTTCTTGCTTTAAATAAACAAGTCTCTTTGTAATAATATGTTAACTATAAACTATTTTGGATGTTAATGTATATTTTTATATGATTTTAATTTCTTATTATTGTTGATTAGGATTAAAATTATTGGCTACATATATTTTTAGGAACAATATGATATTTTGTAGGATCGATTTCAGGAAAATTTGTTGAGAGGTTAGATCGCAACTATATTTGTATTATTTACCATTATTGTCTTAAAACCAAATTTAAGCCCCCCTCAACTTAGAATCCCAGCTCCGCCCCTCCCCCCAATCTTTGGTGATTACTGGTACTGTAATTCCACAAAAAGTTTACCAAACACCCCTCAAGAATCAAAGAATATGAAAAACAAACCTCCAAGTAAGTCAGCTTGAATGCATCAGTGCCACTGCAAAAACTTGATTCACCCACTTTCTCTTCAGAATCCAAAGCAGAAACAACCCTGTACGAGTTTTTTTTTAATTTAGTGCCAATCCACATCATAACTAAATACCTCCCTGTTTGTAGTACTTCATATTGACAAAAAAAAAAAAAACTTATATAGAAAAAAATCTCAAAAATTACCTGTTGTTCGAGAGGTTCTCCATGTTATGTATGAAGCAAGATTGATCTTTTCAAGTTGGGTAAATTGTTGTGTTGATGTTGCTTTGTTGAGGAATAGAGGAAACAGGTTACATCAGACAGCCATCATCATAATTATGTAGGACTAGCTAGGATGATTTAATTGCAGTGAAACTTTCATGGTGGTTAGTAAGCGTAGGTGTGGATTGTTGAGACTTGAGATGCACTGCTGAAACTAAAAGCTAGTATTCAATAAATACTGCCATGTGACTTCGTATGCATCTCTACTTCACTTCTTAATTTTAATTTTCAACATCCTTAACTAGAATGAATAAACTTGAATGATTTATTTTACTTATCAATGTGAGACAACTCAATGTATATTATTCAAAATCAAATGTAAGGAGTTGATCCCACATTAGTTTGTAGATAAAATGTTGAAGCTTTCATTCTCTATATAAATATTATACATCAAGGTTGATTCACTACATTACATCATAAATAGAGTGAAAATCTTTATAATTTTTTACTCTTTTCTATATAAGTACAATGTCATACATTACCATTATCAACATCAACTCTACATCATCTTGAATATAAAATTTCCGCTGCATTGCACGATCATAGTTAGATTAATTCATCATTTCCTCGCCTCTTAATTTATTTAACACACTAATTTAACTACTAAATAAAAACTCTTTAAGCATTATATATATATATATATATATATATATATATATATCTTCAAGTGATTGACACTGATACAAATCATAATTAACATGTTTAAATGACCGGTGACAATTGATTTCTTAAGATATATCATCAATTCGTTAGTACATCTCGAAAGAAACCGCAACCTAACTTGATGGTTATTCTTCATAACAGGACAAGACTATGGCAATTGCCAGTTGCCCATTTTGATTTGTCTTTGTGATCCAAATAGTTGGGATACTCAGGTTGATTTATGAACTTTCAGATATCCATTTACGAGTATCATATATACATCCACACGCTCAACAAAACATGAGTCAGAAGGAAGACTAGAGTTTACAAAGATAACCTCTACTGCTTTGCATATACAAGTAAAATGTATTACCATGAATTAAGTGTAATATTACAGTTTATAAACCAAGGTATAAACAACTACTACATGCACATAAGTCTTACATGTATTACCATTATCATAACTTGCTAATTTACCTACTTTACACTACCAAAAAAGGATAGTTTTGGGTATGCACAGTGCACCGGTTCATACCCTAAACTACTCTCCTAGATCAGCCCCTGCCAACAATGGCACCGGTATGATGACTTTCTGCCTACAAACCAATTATGTAACGTTTACAATGCCATAATGGTGCAGTTAAGATGGCGATATATCCAGGGGTACACCAGGAATGGGCTCTAGCATCTTTACATCAGGTAGTTCTCTTGATAAAAGTACCTGCATCACAAAAGTTAACCAGATTTCAGTTCCAACTTGTATTAAAAACATAAGAAGCCACATTTACATAACTCTAACAGTAGGTTGTAGAACTGGCGATTAATACCTTAAATGATTCTAAAGTTCCATCAGACTTTATAAGAGTTGTGAGTAGACCTTTACCCTCAAGATCTCCATTTCTCATTGTTACAACATATCTGTAGAATTGAATAAAAATTAGGGTAACATTACATAAATTTCAACAGAATTATAAGATCAAGATTCTAGTAGAATTACTTGGAACGTAGCAATTTTGCAAGTTGAACGGCATCTTCTTGTCCAGACACCAATGTTAAACCTGGCAAAAGTTGCTTAATAACAGGTGTCACGATGATATCGGCCTTTTCCTTTCCAATAAGTTCCTTGTTGTATACACAATGTGGTTCGTAGTAAAGACTTAACTCCCCTCGTGGCGAAGTGACAATGTACCTAGACCATGTCAGCATGGTGCGTTAGTAATGATTTTCTTGTATTCAAGTTCAGATTTTTACAACAAAAATGAATGCTTACCCATTTTCGGGGCGTTGCCAAGGAGGACCTAGAACGGGCCCGGGAGTAGCTTTTACTTTGACTTGAGAACCATTTCTTATTTGAATTTCAGTATTTTCACCAGGTTCTAAATATAAGACCTGAAATGTGTATGTATATAGAAGTATATCGGAACATGAGAAACCATAATTCAACGCCATTATGATACTTTAATGCTTTGAGAAAGGATTATGCGATGCAGAATACTCACATTGCTGAATAGAGGATCCAATAGTATTTTAGCATTTGGAGTGGCAATAACTTTAAGATTGGGTAATTTTTTAGAAAGTGGCTTTAACGTCTTCAAATGACAATGATCATCAAGGCTTTGAGTAATCAATAAGCAATCGACTTCAGGAAGATCGGTAAGCTGCATTAAAGCTACAGATTTTAAAGCATAACACCATATAAAGAACTAACATGACTATAAAAATCAGTAGATTCTCTAGCAGTATGATCAAACTGAATGATAAATCTTAACAACCGTCATCCAAAGACACTTGAAAACTTTAGTTAACCTATATAAGTTGGATAGCATTAACATAATATAACATATATAGTCATTGTTGCATAAAGAATGGTTCTAGGTCTCAACAAATGTACCTTGAAATCCTTCAAGTATTTCTTGCTAGCATCATAGAGGAAAGGTATTCCGAAATCCAAGTTACCAACCAATATTGGATCAACTAAAATCTTCACTCCACCAACTTCCCATAACCAACTATTCCCCTGAAGAAAAAAAATTCAACAGCGTGCTAGTTAGAGCCCATAAAGCACAAAACCACAGCAACTTAACGCAGCAAACTCTGCTAAGGGAGCGAATCACCATTATAAGCCTTACTATACAAACTTCACATCTGTATGAACTTTGTTTGAGGGGTTGCTGCCCCCTACTGTCTCTCAATCCTGTATCTGGGCTCGAATGCCCTCTTTGGTACTAATTCCAAAAATGTTTTCCACATTTCTAATAAAATTTCAGATAACCAATTCTAATATGTATTGCAGAGTTGCTGTTATGCTCTTAAGGTTGCAATGATCACTTATGCTCTTAGATATGAAATTTTTACAAGAATTCTATTTGGAGACCAATAGCTAGCATGTAATTGTGAACTGAAACTTGAACCTACAACATGTGATAACTTAAAAGCACACAAGTTTCCAAAGACAACAAGAATTCTAGAGAACACCCCTCAAGAATCAAAGGATATACAAAACATACCTCCAAGTAAGTTAGCTTGAATGCATCAGTTCCGGAAAAACTGGATTCATCCACTTTCTCATCAAGATTCAAAGCAGAAACAACCCTACATAAACTTTTGAGATTTTAGTATTTATAATTCCATGTCATCCATCATCATCATCATCATCAACAACAAAGATACTCCACCCCTCCCCACCATTTGCAACAGGGGCGGATGTATAGGGGGGATTTTCAAATCATGTAAAAAAGTAATTTTTTTAAGGGTATCAGCTTCACACCTGATTTGCAATACTTATTGACTGTATAGTAACATTTCACATGTTATTACCTGTTGTTCGAGGTGTTGGATACGAAAAACGATGGATTTTTCCGGGTTGAGAATAAACGAGTATTTGAGATAAAAAATGGGGTAAATTGTTGTGTTGATGTTGTTTTGTTTAATTTGTTGGGAATTTGAGGAAACAGGTTACATTGGACAGCCATCATCATAATAATAATCTTCAAAAAAAAATTAGTATGTTAGGTTTAGATTTTACGATGATGATGATTTAATTTGCAGCGTGTTTTTGTTGGTGGTTAAGGGTAGGGCGTGGATTGTTGAGATCCACTGCTGGAATTTGGGCGCCAATTATTTCATGACCCATCTGATTTTGTGCGGCTAAAATTGTTCCAGTAAATTAATGATGTTAAAAAGGAAAATTTGTCCATTTGGGCCGTAGGAATGGGGTTTTGGATTTTCAACTCCAAACCCATCGATCCATTTAATTTTCAAGGCTGTGTTACGGGTAAGTGGTTGACCCGCCAACCCAAAATCAACCTTAAACCAACCCATCATATTTGACATGTTCGACCAAAACCAACTCGTCAACTCACAATCAACCAGAAACCAGTAAATTTGACCTGAAATCAACCTGACGACCCAAAACCAACCCGTTTCACCGTTCGCTCAAACATGTCATACCCAGGTTGGGTATTTTCGGCCCATGTTATTCAGTTACTGTACGTGACACATGAGAGTACCAGACATCCAACGCTTTTCTATTTCTATGATGGAAAAAAACTGCTTATATCTAGCCATACTCAAGACTTAATGAAATACATAAGAAATCACAAACCACACGTAACCGGCCATAGAGTTACAAACACAGTTTTAGACTATATTGAAGGGTACACCGGGGATGGGTTCAAGTGTCTTTACACCGGGTAATTCTTTCAATAAAAGCTCCTGCATTACAAAGTAAACCGCTTTCACTTTCAACTTGCAAAAGTTTTTGTGTACGACGTGTATATTGCACGTACCGATTCACCAAAAGCTTGTAGAATTTAAGAACTACATACCTTGAAGGACTCTATTGTTCCCTCTGACTTGATTAGACTAGAAAGAGGTCCATCGGTATCAAGATCTCCATTATTCATCGGAACAAAGTATCTGTAGGAAAAAAGTAACATAAAACATAATATCAATTTCCATATGTAACAGAAACATCATTTACTTCATATTTGTCTGTTAATGGGTTTATGGATCCATCTAAATCATGATCCATTGATCATAAACATAACATAAATCAAGAATCTCGTTATATTACTTGGAATTTAGCAATTTTGCAAGTTTAACTGCATCGTCCTGTCCCGACACTAATGTAAAACTATGCAAAAGCTGCTTAATAACAGGAGTAATGATGATATCAGCCTTCTCCTTTCTAACAATCTCCCTGTCGTACACACAATGTGGTTCGTAGTAGAGACTCAATTGTCCTTGTGGAGAGGTTACAATACACCTAGACAACATAAGCAAATACACCTTAAGATAAGTGATTAACTCATTTTACCATTCATATACATTATGATCTTTACAGAAAAGAAAGCGTCATATATATGTACCCGTTTACACGCGATTGCCAAGGAGGACTGAGAAGTGGCCCAGCGATTGTCTTTATTTTGACATGAGATCCGTTGCTTGTTTGGATTTCAGAGTATCGGCCCGGTTGTAAATATATGACCTGAAATGTGCACCCGTACATCAAATTATTAAAAAAACGCAACATTTCACTGTATAAGAATCAAGGTTATTTACCATTGTTATACTTATTTACACAAACTTTCAACTTAATCACTCACCTAATGAGTACTATACAAGCTTTTTATAATGTTGCAAATTGTTAAAATTCTTGTAAAAATTGTACTTGTGTGCCAATTGTTTAAGATAGCTCACTTGGTATCCCACATGTATACAACATAGTGACGTGGATGTCTAGTGTGTAAAGTGGCCATGTCATCACTTGCATACAATAGGAGCTACGTCAGTTATCATAGACAACTGACTCCCCACAAACAACATATACATATGTATCATTTTAATATTGGTTGCAAGTCAACTTTTCAAGATTTGTTTACAAGGCGGGCCCACGTTACATTAGGTTGAGAAGTTAGAGCACAGTGTGTGGTGTCGGTGTACTTGAACAGTGTTCTGGAGAATGTTGAAAGTGAGGATTTTATGGTGTGGTGAAACAATTCTTAGTGTTTTGGACAGTGTTCTGGAGTTTTTTTATTAGTTGTTTTATTTGATTTTTGCATGAAAAAGAAATAGAAAAACAAAATAATTGCTTTAACGGTGGTTTTCTTCAGCGTCGCAATACAAACGGTGGAACTAAAACTAGGCGAGAACACACCGGTGTTCTCGTCGAAGAACACTGACGCCAGCTAGATGCACACCGTGTGCTCTTATTGGTTATTTATATTGTTACCACTCATATTTAGACGGTGCATCTTACAATCAATTTAATAAATTACCAAGTGAAGAGGCTTTTAATATTCTGTGCCACGATGACTGATTTTTCCGAGTTCACCACTATTTACAACACATATCAATTTTTTTTAAGAAATACTATAATGGTTAAACTCTCTTTCAAAGGTTGAGTGACCCAATGAAAAACTCATGAAACTTGGCTAATACAATTGCAATATCATATCGAATATCAAGTGTAGCATTATATACTTACATTGGTGAATAAAGGATCCAAGAGTGTCTTTGCATTTGGAGAAGCTATTACTTTAAGATTGGGCAACTTTTTAGAGAGTGGTATTAATGTCTTCAAATGGCAATGATCATCGAGGCTTTGCGTAATCAATAAGCAATCGATCTCAGGAAGATCACTAAGCTGCAATGATTATGAAGGTATACACATTGTTAAACATAACACTAATTATACAACAAAAATGATTAAGAGGCTAAGTAGTAAATGTAATCATCCTGTCAACGTTTAGCAGCACTTTATAAGTAAACACATAATTTACGAGTGAATTTGCAAAAATGGCAAGGCCTGTAACAAATATACCTGAAAATTCTTCAAATATTTCTTGCTAGCATTAAAAAGGAAAGGTACTCCAAAATCCAAGTTACCGACCAATAGGGGATCAACCAAAATGTTCACTCCACCCACCTCCCATAACCAAGTATTCACCTAGATAAAAGTAAAAAAAAAAAAAAGTTTACACTGTTACAGTACAAATAAGCACATCCATATATAGTCAAGAATCCAAATATTTGTAAAATTTCTAAACAGACCTCCAAGTAAGTTAGCTTGAATGCATCACTGCCTAAATAACTCGGTTCACCAACTTTCTCGTCTGAGTTCAAAGCAGAAACAACCCTAATTCATACAACGGAAACCCGAAATTATGTATCAAAACAACCAGCTACAGAAAAGTTTTTACAGAATTCAAATCACGAACATGAAATTACCTGTTGTTCGAAAGCTTAAGCGCCTCTGATACCATAAACGATGGATTATTCCGAGTGGAGAGGAAGCTTGTTTTCAGATTTAATGTAGTAAATGATTGTGCTGATAATGTTTTGCTTAATTTGTGTGGAATATGATGAAGCGGGTTACAGTGGACACCCATTATTGTTTTGAAGAAATTATGGAACACAACAAACTGAATTGGCTCATATATGTAAAATTAAGTTGTTGTATAATTAAATTATCATAACGTAGTTTTGTCGTAGTGTTTTTTTTCTATAATAACTTGCATTATTGAGATAAATAACCAATGAAATATGGGCGCGAACTGTTTATGAGTTCTGAAATGTCAATTGTGGGCCTAAATTTCTACAAATTTGACAAAACTTGTTAAAAAACGTGTTTTATTATGATTACTAGACTAGAAAATGTACGGCTCAAGTTAGAGTGTGTTTGGTATGGAGGTATGGAAATAGTAATGATTCAAGATATTTGGGGTCAGAGAATGGCTTTCAAGTTTGGGTTTTAAATCAGGGTTTTTCCAAATCCATCAATAGAGGTGGGTTTGAAATCTCAGTCCCGTTTCTACGTCTAGCACTATCAAACCTACATCCATTGTTATTCGTGAGTTCAAACCAAACGCTTCTTTGATGGTACAACAATTACCATAATCAAGAAGCATTATATATATATATATATATATATATATATATATATATATATATATATATATAGGGGAAGGTTCAAATGAGAACCACTTTAAAGTTGAGAACTGTGAGAACCACAATGAATACGTGTTTGTTCACATGTGATTAACTTCAATCATATGTGAACATTGATGTACATTTAATTGAAAAAGAAAAAAGTGAAAAAAAAATCTTAAAATCATATCGAAAAACGCAAAAAACAAATACATGTTCACATGTGAACGATAATGTGAACAAATCGGTTAAAATGTGTTTTACGACGTAAGTTTATGATTTTTTTTCACTTTTTTCTTTTTCAATTAAACGTACATCAATGTTCACATATGATTGAAGTTAATCACATGTGAACAAACACGTATTCGTTGTGGTTCTCACAGTTCTCAACTTTAAAGTGGTTCTCATTTGAACCTCCCACTATATATATATATATATATCCAACTTTCAACTAACTTACAACACATGAGTTAGATGTCTTATGAAATTCAGAATAACAAATAATCTAAAATGATAAACATAGTCGCTTATAACTATACGTCGCTTTATACGAGGTACTTACTAGTTAGAAAATATTGATATCTTGAAAAGTGTGCTAAAGATAATAATAAAAAAGTATTATATATATATATATATATATATATATATATGGTATGGTATGGTTTAAGATGAGAGGGGGAGGTGATGAAGTGTAATATTTATCACGGATCATTTTAACTTTGTTCAACAATAAGATAATTAATTTTATTAGTAAATTATTATCAAAATGGATACTATAAAGAAAATATTAACTGATGAAATTCATTTTTGAATCATATTAATGGTTTATGAATATTTATTTAATAGATTGTTGACGTTCATCATAATGAATGTTAATTTAACAATCTTCACGATGAATGTTATAAAGTTAACATTTTCACAAATTTAAAATTCATTGTGATGAAATTTAACTAACATTTACCTAAGTGAATATCAACAATTGTGGATATGATATTCATTAATTGATATTATAAACTACAAAAAGAATTTATCAAGAAAGATTAACATTTATAGCATCGATTCTGATTAACATTTATTAATTTTACTCTTTATTTTTTGACATTTATATTGGTGAAAATTAATAAAATGCATGATGTACACTTTCCACATTTCGCAAAAAAAAGTACTTCCACTATATCCTCCCAATATATATATATATATATATATATATATATATATATATATATATATATATATATATGTATGAAGATTTGAGTGTCGATGAAAGAGTTTATAATTAAAAATATAAATGTGATATGCAAATTAATGTTGAAAATTAAATGATAATTGAAAGAAGAGATATATTGAAATATGATATGTACCCGATTTAGAGAAATAAATCTTAGGTATTGGGATGTGGTTGAGAAACAGAAGAAAAATATAAAATAAATTGACAATTGAAGAGTACGAATATGAAAGCAAAGACGAATTGGATGACTTTAAGAAATGAAAATTAGAAATTAATTGATCATATAGGTGGCACAAAAAAAATCATAGTAGAACTAATAAAGATAATGAATAGAAGATGGCAAGTAGGATAGAAATTGTAAGCTTTAAGTGTTCGGGAGAGAATTACATTACATAGAAAATATAGCGGTTGACAAAACAAAACGAGGATTCTTTCAATCATCGGCATCTAGCCGACTATCGAAGGATGACAACCTTTTGAATGCATTCAAATTTTGAGTAAATTATTTAAATAGTCTATGTGGTTTTAAATTTATTCTATAGGTGGTCCCGCACTTTCAAAAATTATTTAAATCGTTCATGTAGTTTTCAATTTTGTTCAACGATAGTCCAAAATGGACTACCGGTGAACAAACTTTCCGAAAATAAATTATTTAGATAGTCCATTTTGAACTATCGTTGAACAAAATTGAAAATCACATAGACAATTTAAATAATTTTTGAAAGTGAGGGACGACTTATGGAACATATTGAAAACCACATGGACAATTTAAATAATTTACTCTTAGATTTTCAAAAGAGATTACTATAGAGATTACTTATGGAACATATGAAAGATGTTGTGAATTGTATAAAAATCAATTTTTTCAACCATAAATAAACACCCTCTTTTCCAAACAATTCACAACATCTTTCATACATTTTTATACAATTCACACTAAACTTTTTTATACACATTTCTACTTTCATACTTTAAAATATCTTCCGATTTCGATCTTGAAGATTTGCAAGCGCTCAACGGCATTTTCTATCCAAATTACGCGATCAATGTTATTACTGCCATATTCTCCGAATTGTCCGACGAAGTGAAAATTCCGATCCTGAGAGCTCTCCATCGATACTTTCCGAGAGATCGTGAAGCAATGGGCCAACGTTTGTTTCTAGACTATTTTGCCGAGAACCAAACATTTTCGACGGATATCTTTCAGCGATGTTTTCGGATGAGTAAGCCATTATTTATCCGTATATGTCAACGTATTATATCATTTTTACAAGACACTCGTGGGAAGAAAGAGTTGCAACTTCATTGCGTATGGACAAGGAATAACAGGATCAGAACGTTCATCATCAACTTCGCAAGGCTCTAATCGAACACATTTCGCAACTTCCACCAAATTTCCGTGCTCGTTAATTAATGTAATCGTGTTTTTTTCTTCCAATAATTGTAACGTTTTTCTAGGATTGTAACTGTTTTATTATATTAATAAAATGTACTATTTTTATTTTAATGAATTGTGTTTTGTTTAAATTTATCTGTTTTAATTGTTTAAATAATTAGTCAGTGGATCTTAAAAAAATGAATTGACAGAGCACTGATGGAACTGATCAGTCAGTTTCAGTCACTTTTATGAAAAAACTGACGTGACTCAGTTAGTTTCAATCAATTTTTATCACTGATGAAAGAAGTCTAAGTGGCACAGCTGCAAAAGGTCAGGTAATAAAGCAACTCAAACATCCAAGTATATATATAAGCTTATATATTTCTTTTTAAAGTCCTATTTCTATCACACTTGGTTTGTAAGTTTCAAAGTTGTGACTACAAATAGAATCTAGTCTACTTGTTAAGTTTGAATGATACTCCGTATATAAATAGTTTTAATTAAAAAAAATCATATCATAAGTAAATAAATTAGGGGTTAGTGCCTGAGAATACATCCAACTTGTGTTTAATGTATATTGTATGTAACTTACTTACGTCTACTATTTTTAATAATTCAACGTTCAAAAATGGTGTCTTAGTATATTTTGCCAATGTATCGCTCGTTTATACGTGTCACGTGGCATCCAGAGAGTTTGACACATGGTCAAAACGTCACCAAAATAATTATAACACACTTTTTAAAAGTTTGATGCGTTAAAAATAGAAAACCTAGGTTGGATACACACAATAGACATCGAGTACAAGTTGGATATATTCCTAGATACTAACCCCAATCTTAATCTTAAAATTATATATAAGAAATATATAATGATGTCATCAAAAGTTAAATTAACCAATTAAATTCTTTGATTTTATCCGATTAACTAAAATTTAGGACATGATGATGTCATCAATCTAATTAATTAATTAATTTTATTATAATTTGTATTTATTTATTTATTAATATTATCACTATATGAATTCTAATCTTATAATGATTGATACTATCCAAATCATACTTAATTTTATATAATGGGAAGTAATATTATTCAAAGCTAGAGTTCCTAACTATGTATATACAAAGATTAAAATATGTACATAACTTGACATATATATTCCTTTTTTTTTTATAACTTCAACGATATGCAACATATACATATTACCAAAAATAATTTGGTTCGTGAATTCACTGGATATTTTTTTTAAGTCCTAGGAAATAATAGAATTTTATCATATACATTATTCGCGTAATTATAAAAATCAAATACACATTCGATGGACCGTGCGTATACACATGTTTAATATCTAGTAAATTACTAAATAAATTGACATAGATATAACTAGTTATATTTTATAAATTAACTACTCGAGCTCGAGCTCGATCGAGCTTTTTTTTAAGTTCAAACTCGACTCGACTAATGTATCGATACTTTCGAGTTTGGTTCGACTCGACTCGATTATCAGTTGTTATATTTTTGAATTCGATACTTTCAAGCTTGACTCGACTCGACTCGATTATCATTTATTATATTTTTGAACTCGATACTTTCAAGCTTGACTCGACTCGACTCGATTATCAATTATTAAATTTTTGAACTCGGTACTTTCAAGCAATGCGACTTGATGCTTTCAAGTTGGACTCGGCTCGACTTGAAGTTTATTAATTAATACTAAAAAAATGATAATATACATATAAATGGAGGGAAAAATGTAAAATAGTGCAAGCTCGATTAGGCTCGCGAGCCTATCAAGCCGAGTATTATACTACTCGAGATCGCCTCGAAACTCTACTCGAGTAGCTTGGGCTAGAGCTCGACTTGTTCCGAGTCGATTTCGAGTATTTTTTAGTCGATCTCAAGTAATTCATGAGTTGTCTCGTTTTATTCACATCCTTAATTGCAATAGTTAAGTTAAGTAATAACAAAAGGGGGGAAAAGTTAAAAATATTGAAGACCAAGTTAATATACCAAATAAACAATTAAATTGAATAATTGAATAAATCGCATATAACGAAATGATTCCGTTAGTACCTGCTTTGGTAGTTAACGAATTGATTTGCTGAATTTTTTATTTTTAAACTAATCAATTGAAAATGTCTGTATGTAAAACAACAGGAGATTTTATAAGAGTAACTAATAATAGTAATGGTTGTTGTATAATTTAACTAGATGGGCCAATTGTTTTGTGACTTAGGTGGGCAAAGAGTTATTGGTTTATCAAACTAGTGATAAATCATAAGCACCAATTACTATAAGAAAGTACTAAATGATAACAACCGATTACTATAAGAAAGGTGTTTAAGGTGGGCCATGTCCCTTCTTATGTCTCCAGTGGCGAGGGCACTGTTATTTTAAAAATCGATCAAGGTGTAAGTAACCCTATAACCCTAAACAATATACTTATCTTTATCACTATTAGTTTATTTTAAACAGTAATATATAAAATTAATTTTCTAATAACTCCTGACAATTATATTAACATTGCTCGGAGTTATTAAAGACTTTTCAAATTTTGAAATAATAGAATTCATGATCACAACTTTTAGTAATTTTAATTATTAAATTTAATGCTCATAAGTTTACCATTTAGAGCATTGGGTGTGGTAATACTGTGTTCACAGTGTTTTTGGTGTTGTGTTGTGAGTTAAAATTTTGTGGTGTGGTAACAATGTTGTGGAGAGTGTTTTTGAATATTTTATTATTTGTTTTATTTGTTTGTTAAATAAAGATGATGTATAAATAATATATAAAAACAAATAAATTAACTAAAAACTACATTTATTTCATTAAAACAAAAGGGAAAAAATTACAAAGTCCTAAAAAATAAAATGCATAATTAAAACACACTATTTAAAAAGTCCTAAAAAAAATACATAATTTAAACACACCATTTTTAAAGTCCTAAAAATAGAAAATACAATCAATCACCACCGGCCCCGGATCCTGACCCCGAAGCACCACCGCCCGATCCCGTTTCATACGACCATCCCATTTTCTCGCAAATTTTCCTTTTCTCCATTTCCAAAATGTACCTAGCTTGATCCGGTAAATTTTCAGTTGGCATGGACAATATTCGTAGTTTTGCCTCGAGATCCTTCGTCTCGTAGTACCCTTGTTTATCGCTTCGCATCTCCTCGAATGTTGTCGCAAGTGATTCGTCAAAAGAAGCACGGGAGGAAGCTGCTGAACCGGACGATGTTTTTTGTGACTTTTGTTTCCTAGATTTTCCTGCCGGACGTGGATACGGATCGTCTCCAAATAAATCTTCATTTGTAACATCCTCGTTTTGGGCCTAGTTGAAATCGGTGATTTCTTCATTTTATTTAATTATTTAAGTTGTGCTATAAATGATTTATATTATTTGGGCATTGAAAATAATAGGTCAAATAGTTAAATGACTTATTGTGAATACTAAAATATTAACTGTTTTAAATTTATTTAGTTGACGGTAAAATAAAATTGTATTTCTCCGCAAATGGTTTTTAAGTTCCAGACAATAATAAATACGGGGAATAAAAAAAATTTAACACTTATATGGTATACTCTATGGGGTGGGTCAGTTTTTACCTCCCACATATACACACATACGTACATGCATACTTACACCAAGAAACCCTAAATCAATTGCATGAAACTTTAACATCAAATTGGAGCTTGTAAATTCGGATTCAAGCTTCCTTAATCATCAAGAACAAGGTATGATCACATGTTCTTCATTTTCCATAACCTAGAAATTGGGGTTTTTGGGGTTTTTGCTAATTGGTGAATTTAATCCGAAATTAAGGGTTGGTTTTGTGAAATTGTTGTTAGTTAAGCTTGTTATGGTTGATTACTAACAACATTCAAGCTTAAGATTATAAATCTATGGTGATTCTTAGGGTTTATGATAATTTTGATGGGTTAATGATTCTAATCCCAAATTAAAGTATGCAATTGGTTAAGGAAGTGTTAATAAGTGTTTATAAGCTGGTTAGTAATCTTAATTTAACCTAGAAGTGAATTAATCATGTTATATAAGTTGTAATCAAAATGGGGTTTTGGGTAATTGATGGAATTAGCATGATTAACATGAAATTGAAGCTTGAGATACTTGCATGATAGTTAGTTGATGTTTATATGTGGATTATAACCTTAATCTTAGTTTAAAAGATGAAGAATTTGAAGTATAATCATATGGATAGTTATGGGTTTAGTTGAATATTCATGAATTGAAGCTTTGTGGTTATGATTAGAGTTGTTAAATTGTGTTTAATTCATGATTAGAACTTAAGTCTAACTTTGAATTGATGAAATGTGATTAAGTTGAGGGAATCACCTATATCATATTTTTTTTGCAATGGAGTAAATTGAGAATGAAAGTTTTAAGCTTGTGTTGTGACACGTAATTGATAATTGTTGTTAACATGATTCTAAGTATTGAACTTAATTACTTGCAAAATAGTATGGTAGTTAATTACCACTTGATTATTGATAATAATGATACGGAGTATTGAGGTAATGGGTAATCATACAATGAGTTGTAATAACTTAGTGATTATTTGTAGTTAGACATTATTAAATTAAATGAGTTATATGTTCTGAATTTATTACTAACTCATTATTTATATTGTGTTCTTAGATATGGAGAAGACTCAGTGACATTAGACTACTGAGTAGACGACGGAAGTTTGGTGAGTGGATCTTGGACTCTCAGTCTAAGTTAGTTGTAACAAATGGTTGCAACTGGTAAATTGGTTTATTGCATTGATTGCCTTAATATTATACTGCCATGATGGTATTCCTTGAATGATTATTGGTGTCCTATATGCTATGTTGAGTTGTGGACTATTTGAATTGGTGGGGGTCAACTAATGTGTTGGGTTTGTGTACTATTACTTTGGACAACGCAGTGGAATTGTACATGTGTTGGACACTGAACTTGCGTTGTATGTAGTATTAGTACCAAACTATCGGTTAAACCACTGTTTGGCCTTCAGGTGGTTATAAGCGTTACTTGGGGAACCACCGCGGCATGAGGGTACCTCAAGGACCACCGATCCTTCTATGTTACATGTTGTAGTCATTTGCTATGCTAAGTTAGATTGTTGGTACTAGATCTACTCACTTAGCTTCGTGCTAATCCCACCTCATTACTTCTTGCAGGGATAGCTTTTGGTTTGTGGGTAGCTTGAAGTATGGGATGAACGGGATGTTTGACAAGTCTACTCTGATTTAAATATGTTGGATTAAACCTTTTGTATCAGATGTTAATATAACACCTAAGTATGTATTTAGCAAATTATGATAATTTGGTATTAAAGGTTGTACGTATTTTGGGTTGCTCTATGGAAATGTATTATACACATCCTATGATGTATTTTAAATGTTCGCTTCCGTAGTAAAAAAAAAAAAAATTGTCTTGAAAATTTGGAAGGGTGTTACATCATTCGGGTTTGGGGTTTCTTGCACACCGACCTGATCAAAATCCAAATCTTCCAAACTAACCGTATCACGGCGCTTGAGTACATTGCGTCTACCAACGACAAAACCAGAGGGATGGAGCCACTTTTGCTTATCTTTCAAAAACTCCCACGCCATCAAGTTTGTGAAACTTTTTTGATCGTTTTCCACCTTGTATTGATGGTGGCAACGGATCAACAAATCGTCGGCGCCTTCACCACTCCTTTTTTGGTCGTCAAGCCTTTTATAAACCCCCTGAAATTTGTTGCAATCCGCGTTTAAAGAACGCCATTTCGAAGACAACGCGTCTTTTCCGCGTTGGAATGGTGGATTGCGGGCATTGTAGGAATCCATCACGAGATACCAAAAAGAAGACCCATCTTGGTCAGTGCTACGTTGGGAATTTTTCGATACCGAAATCCAACTTTGAGCCAAACGAAGCTCGTCCTCGGGTGTCCAAAGGTTGCGGTTTGTAAATACTTTTTTGGGTTTAGCCGGGGAGTCTTTTTTAGACTTTTTGGGTTTGCCTTTTTTGGGTGCCTCGGGCGTCGGAGTTGTGTCTTCAACGGAAAAAGCGTCGGGGGCTTGTTGACTTTGGCGCCACAATGTAAACTGGTGGTAATCCTCGGGTGACATTTGCGGTAGTGGCGGCATAGAACGTGGTTGTTGGTTGTAGACGGGATTGTATGGGGTTTGGTTGTAGACGGGAGCGTATGGTGCAAAACCTTGGAGTGGTGGGTTGGAAGATTGTGAATTTTGTGGCGTTTGTGGTCGCTCCCAATCGTTCGTGAATGGGTTCCAAGTGGATTGTAAATGATACGGGTTGTTTTGGTTGTTCGACATTGTTAAAAAAATGGGTGAATTATATAGATTTTTTTGAGAGTATTTGGAAGTGTTTTTGATGTTTGAAGTGTGAAATGGGTTGAAGTGTTTTTGATATTTGGAAGTTGTGTTGTGTTGAATATATAGGAGAAGAGTAATAAATTGTTTTTTTTTTATCCCAACCGTCCACTCCACTATGCTCAACGAATGCAAACAAAAGAAATATTTAAAAAACCAAAACGCTCCTCGTCCCCAACGTTAACTTTCGCACGGTGCACGAAAAACGACACCAAAACGCTGTACCCGGGGTGGAAAAACGCCGTCCGACGGCGTTTTTGGCAAAAAACGGCGACGAATCCCTCCCCACACCCGGTGTTCTTACCAACACAAATTGGAAACTCAACGGTTTATTTTAGGAGCAGAGCACCCTGCTATAAATAGGCACTATGACTTATAAACAACAAACACAATTCAGAATCGAAATTAAATCAGATGAACATGAATTGATCGATGAAGATAAAGATGAATAGACTTTGATAAAGGGTCCACATTTTGGAGAGAAGATGAGAACCTGTTTGATTTTTATAAATTTTCGAACTCATACGAGGCAGTCAACAAATTGCCAGTCAAGGTACGAGTCTAGTCACTAGCGTATTTCTGAGTCTAGGGATCCAGGTACTACTTTTTAAGCACATCATGGACGTCTCATTCGAGTTTAATATTAATCCCCACATTTTGGATGTCTCATTCGAGTTTAATACTAGTCGGGGTTTGTTTAGGATGTTCATTGCTTCTGCTTCTCTTAAACTTAACAAATGTAAAGTGTTTGGATGTAAGTGAGTATTAACTTAGAGGCAAAGGGATTTATAAAGGTGACTTTAATTGGGCAACATGGATAAGATCTTCATACCAACGTGTCCAAATCTCGCATCTTTTGAAAATTCAGATAATTTATGTCTTATAACTTGATTTTAAGGAACTAATGGTTTGGTTTAATTGTATCAAGGTTCTATCATGCATTATGTACACTCGTAGATTCACTTGTTGATTTGTCATTCCGTTGATTTTTTTGTATAGTTATAGATTATGTCTGTTTTGTTGTTAGACTAATGGAGCAGGTTCAAGGGACACTTAAAGCAGTCAGAAATGCATCAGAAGATTTTATTAGCAGCATGTCGGATAATGTGATAACTAATATACTTGATGTTGGGCTAAATTCTTCTGGTTATCAAATGTCAAATTATTCGAAGTGTTTAAGTCTGTTCAAGGTTAGTGCTGTTGGGCTATGAAGACTTAGTTCTGCTAGTAGAAGTTAGCTCTGTTCATTTATTGAAAACAAAGTTTTCCAGAGTTAGTTCTGCTAGTCATTCAATGGTTAGTTCTGCCAAGCATCTACAGAGTTAGTGCTGCCAAGTGCCAAAGTTTGCAAGAATTAGTTCTGCCAGTTCAAAAAGATAGTTCTGCTCGTATTCCTGTTAATGCTGCTTAGTGAGTCTGCTTTCTACCAACTCTGCAACACAAATACACCTAATGCAGACATGCTTTTGAGGAATAGTGCACGCTGCAGACAAGGAATGGTAATGCATTTAATGCAGGCGTGTTTCCTAGAAAAACTTGTCTTTGTAAAGTAGATTTTGTATAGATTTTATACAAGTTATTTAGTCTATAAGTATGTACTTGAGTCAAGTGTGTAAGAGAGATCTGTGAATGTCTAAGTGTGTCCAATAGTTATAGTCAAGTTGTAACCAAGCTTCAAGGTTATCTTTGTAACCCTGATACAGTTGTGTATCCGTATTATTTAATAATAATATTGAGGCTTTTGATTATTGAATCACTTGTGTTCTTATTTTGTTTACAACTCTACTTCAATTACATTACAAGTTACATAAATCTTCCACTTGATAAGTTGTATTCCACAAACTGCTTATCAAGAAATTCTTAGCTTGTGTCAATACATTTGTGTAAGCAAGTGTTATTGTGGGACCCCACACTTGATCGGTTGTCAATACCAGATGCGATAGCGACTGGCATCCTTTCGAGAAATTGGAGGTATAAGTGGACGTTGCTTACCCAAATTGTATTTGATGATTGGTTTTCTGACTTTCTATTTGAATCCCAAGGCGAATATGATTATGACTGGAGGGATGTAAGTAGACTTCTGTTTCATCTTAAAGATCCCATTAGAAAGTTCCACTTGTATATACCAAATTACAAGGAATTGGATCAAGAGGACATTGATCATTGGGTTCTGTTGTTGTCAAGAAAAGGAATTAAAGAGTTTGCTCTCTTAAATATGCATGAAACGCTACTTAGGTTGCCTAGCCATATTTTCAGTTGTCTAGAGTTGAAACATCTGAAGCTTCGTAACTGTTCTTTTCATCTTAAACTTGGTTTTTGTGGTTTTATGAGTTTGTTAAGCTTAGACTTGTACGGGGTAACATTTGAAGGCGGAAATTGTGAGGAAATGATCAACAAGTGTCCTTTACTTGAGACTTTGAAAATTAGTTATCATGATCACACTGGAGAAGTGAAACTAGATAATTTTGCAAAACTGGAAAATCTCAAAGTGTTATATTTGCCATTGCGTAAGGTTGAGAACATAACAATCATGAGTTCTAGTATCGTTGAGCTCGGGAGTTATCTTCCAAAACTTCAAGAGCTTTATTTGGATTATCGATATTACAATGTAAGTACCGACTTTTCTATAATCCACAATGATATATTAAATTGTTCAACTAATTGATGTGAGATTCTACTTTTTATAGTTTCTCGGAGATGCTTGTTTTAGAAGTGTTTCCTTTCCCTGCCTTGACACTCTGAATTTATCCCCAATAGATTTTAGCGATGGTTTAATGTTATCACATGCTTTGGAACTGATTTTTGGCTCTCTGAATTTGAAGACCCTTAAGATCACAGTGGGTATCATATTACTGATATTATCATATTGCTTCTTATATGTGTGGATCTGAATGCTATTTTAATTTTGTAGGCCAAATACGATGTTGTTCCACCGCCTGCGTTTCTAAACATGTACAATAACGCAATATGGCACCTGAAGTTACAAGATGTAGTTTTTTCGTCTTTTAGAGGTACTGAGAATGAAGTATGTTTGATAAAGTATTTACTTGCATATTCCCCTTTACTTAAGAAGATCAGTGTTAAACTCGATTCATCTTCAGTGGTTGGTGGTGCCGATGGAAAGTTTATGTTTGCTAACAAGTTGTTGAAGCTCCATCGAGCCTCACCCATAGCGGAAGTAGATATACGCTAGTTTTGGTTTTTGTTAACTTGTCTTTTGGCTACTTAAGAAGATCGGATATCTTCTATCTATCATCTACTATGTTCTCACCATCATCATCATCATCATCATCATCTGTGTTTTGTTAATTTGTATGAACTTGGTTAATCGTTTTGTTTCGGTGGCATTCTAATGTAATCTGAGAGAAAACTCCTTTTAATTATCATTATGGCTTATGTTTTGTTTCCTTATCATATAACTCTACAACACCATAATGCAACCCTGTCAAAAGCTCATTGGGTTCCTTTCTCTTGAAAAACGTTGATAACAATGTAAAATTCCAAACCTCATACAAATCTACCGAACATATTAGTCTTACAAAACTCGCATACTTGCAAAAGGTCGGTAAATAAAGCAAGTCAACATACAAGTATATGCCTTATATGTCTTTTTATAGTCCTACACACTTGTTTTGTAAGTTTGAAAATTGCGACTACAAATAGAATCTACTCTACATATATATACATTATGCATTATATATACAAGTTTGAATGATATTCCGTATATTAATAGTTTGAAATAAAAAAATCATCGTAAGTAAACAAAAATACTAAATAAATTGGCATAGATATATAACTAATTAATCGTCAAATGATAATTAAGTTATACAAGTGTTCAACTTAAGTCCCTCCTTGTTTATTATCTTGATTTAATCACTCAAATTTTATTAAGTGTTCAACTATTGTCAAAATATGATAATCAAATTTCACAAGTGTTCAAACACATTCACTTATACTTATACTGTCTAAATTTAACCATTTATGTATATGTAGTGTTCAAGTGTTATTATATTAGGTCCATGTGTATATATATAAAATATCAAAAGATTCAAATAAGACCGTTTACTACAATCAACTTGAGTTTCTTGCCACCATAACCGTTCATGTTTAGTTTTGGTCTTTTGAACATTAAAGCTTCTACGAATATATAGATACAGTATAAAACGTTGTAATTCATTATTATCTTATAAATTCCAATTGTAGCAAAATTAATGACTCAAAAGCATATCTCTAAACTCTAGTAACTCGAAGATATATTCTCAATCTCAACTAGAAGTGCACATATGGGCTTTAGCCCGAGCCCAGGTCTAGAAAAAGCTCAAAATAGTTCGAAATAGCCTGACCTGAATAAGCCCAACCCAAAGCCTGGCTTGACCTGAAAGTTCTAAAGAGGCCTGGAATTATTCGAAAAAGCCAGATCTGGCCCGGGTCCGGGCCAGGTCGGGCTAAGCCCAAAGCCTAAAAAAGCCTGAAAAAAGCTCAAAGCCCAAAAGCCTTAGCTTTTCTAAAATAAAGCCCGAAAGCCCGGGTTTTTTTAAAGATAAAGCCCGATCCTATTTTAAATTAATGTTTTTAATATTTATATTTATGTTTTTACTTATATATGTATATGTATATTACATATATTTTGTTCTTACAAAAAAAGACTTTGGTATATTATATAACTTATACCTTTTGAATATACAAAGTTTTCAATTCATTAAGTACATATACAAGTATATATTCATTTTATCGATGGATACTAAAACTATGGTAATATCATATTTGTATATCATAGAATACAATAATAACTCATTTTTACTCAAATACACACACACACACACACAAACACAGACATATAAAATTAGTAGTTATATAGTGCTAAACAAATGAAATAATTAATTAGTAGTAAACAAAGTCAAATTTTTAAAAAAGCCCAAAAAAACTCGGTCCGAACTTTTAAAAGTCCGGACTAAGATCGCTTAGCCCTGCCCGGGTTTTCTTAAGCCCAGACTTTTTTAAACGAAGAAGCCCGAACTTTTTAGGCCCGGTTTAAGCCCGACTTAACCCGGAATTTGTGCACCTGTAATCTCAACAATAACTATATGTATACAAGAGATATGTTTTTCACACTCAAAAGTCAAAACCCAACCAATCCAATACTATTCTAATTTCGATACGTAAAAGACTGTTTTAGATTAATTTCTTATTAAATTGAAGGAGATGGTCTGTTATATATATGGGCTTAATCTAATAACACTCGAAAAATATATAAACTTGAATGGTAAATATTAGACAACAAAAATATATGTGACTTTGGTTAAAAACTTGTGAAACTTGATTATTAAAATTTAACAACAATTAAACATTTTACAAAGTTTGAGTGGTTAAATTAAGACAACAGAATTTTGAGTGACTTTAGTTGAAGAAACAAATCTATGAGGGACTTTAGATAAAATGTTGTAAAAGTTAATTAGTAATTCTTTTATTGAGGGTCAATCTATTTTAGTTATTTATTCTGGCCCAAATCAAACTTATTTTATTGTAAAATAAAATTTATAAGTACAGAGTACAGACGGAAGAAGACATAGCCACCCAAAAGTCCCAAACCAATTACACAAAAGACAAAACCAGTTTCCGGCGTTAGGTGCTCCGGACAGCCAACGGTGACGGCGGCAGCGGATAATATTCATGTAATGTGATTTGCATGTTTTGTTTATATCACCGTTCTACTGGCCGTTACCCATACCATTTATTGTCTTTCGATTTTAACCCTTGTGAACGGTTGAAAGCGACATTTAAGTTGCCAAAACGACACTCATCACTCCACAAAATTATTAAAAGTGAAGGGTAACAACGAGGGTATAAGTAATGCGATTTGCATGTTTTGTTTATAGCGAAAATTCAACTGCAAAATTTTGTATTTACGATTCGGAACTTAAAAGTAATATGATGATAAGCTAGCTCAAGGGGTGTACGTAATTAAACTGTGAGAATATGCATATAGACATTTAGGGGTGTTTAGAATGGGTTTAGTTGGTTATTGTGATACAATAAGATTGAGATTTAATGTTACGATAAATTTATTTGGTTAACTTATTTGCTTACCTGTGAGCTGGATTTTGTTTAAAAGCTCATAATAACCTAGGAATTTTGAGCTCATATGCTTCTAACTTTCTAAGCAATAAGCTCCAAAATTAACTCCTCTAACACCCTCAAAACTTAAGCTTATTATGTCCATATAAGCTAGAAAGTTAGCTCTTTCAATATGGCCACACCCACTGAGAGCATGTATGTACAATATGGTCACACATTCACACCATATTTTCGGTGTGGTCGTGCCACATCAGCCGCATTGTATCGAAACCCATCTAAGTATCTAACTGGGGTATGGTCACAGTTAAAATCGGACCAGCCTCATATTTTTGAACTCTTAAAACAAAACAATATAATAAGACTTTCTAATTCCGCACTATGGTTCCAGCCACGTTGAGTCTACCACCTTTACAACCACACCGGGTCCACTATGGTCACACTGGTGTGATTGTCATAGCAGCTGGAATTTGGATGGCATAACATGTGTTCTAACCATAGATTTGATGTTACCAATTCCAAACTCATTACCATATTGTGATACCGTACAAACACATAGCTGCTGAATACCACTGGGTATTGTGTATCAGTTGCATCTGTGAACAGTAGAGTTCCGGTACCTGTACCTTTTTTATTTAGTGTCACGATTTTGTTCCGAGTTTTGTAGGCTCCAAGATTCAAATATATGTTTAAGTGATGGTATCTGAATGTGCCCTTAAGAATTTGTTGACTTAGTTATTCCGTCTATTTTTATGTATATATATATAATATATTTATTGCATATGTTTCTCTTTTTGTTAGACTTATGGAACAGGTCCAAGGAAGACAAAAAGCATCCAAATTTGCATCCTCAAAAGATGATGATGTTATTAGTAGCATGCCGGAAAATGTGATAACTAATATACTTGATCGTATGCTAATAAAAGATGCAGTAAAGACTAGTATCTTGTCGAGAAACTGGAGGTATAAGTGGACTTTGCTCACCCAACTTGTGCTTGATAAGAGTTTTTCTGGGTTTAATTCACCACGCAAATGTCATTTTAAGTGGAGGGATATAAGTAGACTTCTACTTCACCTTAAAGGTCCCATAACAAAGTTCAACTTATATGTACCCAATAACAAGGTATTAGATCAAAAGGATATTGATCATTGGGTTCTATTCTTGTCAAGAAAAGGAATCAAGGAGTTTACTCTTATAAATATGCACGAAACGACACCTAGGATATCTACAAATCTTTTCAATTGTCGAGAATTGAAACATTTGAAGCTTCGACGCTTCGTAACTGTTGTTTTGATCTTGCACATAGTTTTCGTGGCTTTACGAATCTTTTGATCCTAGACTTGTACCGGGTAACAATAAAAGGTGGAACTTGTGGAGAAATGATCATTAAGTGTCCTTTACTTGAGGTTTTGAAAAGTAGTTATCATGATTCTATTGGAGAAGTGGGACTAACTGAGATTGCAAAACTTGAAAATCTCAAGGTATTATCTTTGCCATTCCGTAAGCTTGACAACGTAGCTATCACGAGTTCTAGCATCTTTCAGCCAGGGAGTTATCTTCCAAAACTTCAAGAGCTTATTTTGGACTTCCAAAATTACCAGGTAGGTAGTAAGGTCTTTATAATATGCTATGAATTATTGAATTGTCTAACTAATTGAAATGGCTTACTATTTCAGTATTTCTTATAGTTCCTAGGAGATGTCGGTGATTCAATTTGTATGCCTTCTTCTTGCCTCAAGACTCTTACACTAAACTCGATAAATTTTAGAGATGTTACTATGTTATCACGTGCTTTGAATATAATTGGTGGTACTCCGAATATACAGACCCTTAAGATTACAGTGAGTGAAGGCATACTTATCATATTACTCATTATTAACTTATTATAGGTGTGCATCTGAATCCTATTTTCATTTTGTAGGCCACATACAACGTTGTTCCACCCTTGCCAATACTAAGGGTAGACATTAACTTAATGTGGCAGTTGCCGCTACAGCACGTGGTGTTTTCATCTCTTAGAGGTACAGAAAATGAAGTACGGTCGATAGAATATTTACTTGCATGTTCTCCTTTGCTAAAGAAGATCAGTATTGGACTCAATTCATCCTTAGTGATTGGTGGTGTCAATGGAAAATTTAATTTTGCTAACAAGTTGCTGAAGCTCCATCGAACCTCTCCGATAGCCGAAGTAGAAATATACTAGTTTTAGGCTGGCAAACTTATGCCGAAGTAGAAATATACTAGTTTTAGGCTGGCAAACTTATCTTCCAGCTACTGTAGTTTTGTATGAATTCGATTAATTCTGTTTTCACTATTGTCATTGCCCGTGTTTTGTTTCCTACAGCGAATACATGATTATGAGTTTGATACAACATAAGTTGATATTTTGGTATCTAAATTGAACACCTTTTGTCGCACCCCCAAATTTACTGTGCGGAAGCGAATCGGGTCGGGGCGCGACAAATCAAATATCACAAGCACACAAGATAAAGTGAACGACTCTATATGCGTCATTTACTGCTTACATTGATATAATAAAAGTTTACAATGTAATAATGTTTACAAAAGCTCGTAATTAATGTTTAGAGATTTTAAGGCATATCTAGTTTACAAAATGTAGAAATGCAGGGGAACCTCCTGGTGTCTGTATGCGACTCGAGCTAATAATCCTGAGCAGATCTACTACTGCTGAGTACCTGAGAATACATACTAAAAAGTCAGCTAAAAGCTGGTGAGCTCACAGGTTTGTATAAATAAACATGATGTGTGAACCATGAGATTTAATATAATGATTTGCAATCAAGCAAATAAAATAGATGTATATCACTGCCATGAGCCCATAGTTTGAGCTTAACTGAGGTGTCAGGATCACAACCAAGTGCCTGAGCGAGGGTGCCTCCCTGCGAGTGCCTAATCTACACTCATATGAACAAATGCTAATGCGTCCATTTGACCAGTTAGTGCGTGCTAACCCGGACGGGGATTGTCAATCCCATATGGTACCATACACTAACAATCGCGCTAAATCCATATAAACAAACTATGTAGTGGAGGGCTTTAAATGATTAGCAAAACAACTCATGCAGTATATATCGAGGTTTAGTACTCATGTCCACATGTAAAACAAAGCGAGTATGTATTCCCACCCCTTGGTTAAAAACAGTAAAATGAGGGGCTATGAGACTCACCTAAGTCTGGTGTGTTGCTATCAAGCAAGTATGATGTTGCACAAGGTGATGTTGTCCGAAGACTGTAACCTGCCGGGCGTTCAAAACGCGCAAGGTTATAAGTATATGTAGACGTCTCAAAAGACCGTTCATGCTAGTTGTTCATCCAACTAGTAATGTCCAAATAATTTGGTTGTTTGATTGATTAGTTTGAGTTTTTGAAAATATGTACGGCCCGTTGGTGATGGTTTATAAAACATGTTTCGCAAATATCATTTTAGTTGTCTTATGTCATGTTGGTTCATAATACTCTTGTAATATTATTGTTCTCGGCGTTTAAGCTCTAGGATTTACTAAGGTATATGTATATACATATATATATGTGTGACAATTTTATGGTCCAAAAGTGTAGAGTTTCGAAACTTAGAATTATAAAAGTGAAATTTTTCAAAAGTGAGTCCGACAATACATTTGGTCCGTGAGTCAAAGAAAGTCAAATGCCACAACTAGTCCGACAATAGGGTACTGCATCAATAGGATTCTCGGACACTGTTCATGCGAGAATGGGGATTCACGGGCACTGTTCATGCGAGATTAGTAATTCACGGACTTGGTTATGCGTGAATGATATTCACGGATTTAGTTTATGCGTGAATGATATTCACGGATTTAGTTTATGAGTGAATGATTATTCACGGATTTTTGTTCATGAGACAATGGTATTCACGGATTTAAGATTTCATACGATAATAAGGATTGATGGACTAATTAATCCGACAATAGGGATTGTCGGATTTGTGAAATGGCAAGAACAGTCCCTACACTTTGGTTTTCTAGATCTTAACTCGACAAGTCTCTCGATTTAACCAACTTCTAAACCGAATCAGGTCTAACTAAAAATCATGCATGTTCTCCTATATGTCTAGTGTAAAACTGCACTTTATGGTGTTTTTATATATTCATTTACTATTTTTAACAAAAATAATCATGAAGGGTGGTCGGTTTTGGTCCAAGAACAATTACAGTCCAAAGATCAGCTTCTACACTAAAAACCGTGTATTTATGGAAAAGGATAAAGAAGAACTTTTTGTAGAGGACATTCTCACGGAAATTTTGGTATAAGATTCATGTTCTAACTCGACCTAGAACCCAAGTTATGGATGTTTTGGTGAGGTGATTTTTCTAGGACAGATTATGATACTTGTATATATGCTAGGTAAAAAATGATTTTTAAGATGATATTTGGACATTATCTTGTTAAATGAGCAACTAGACATGTATACAAGTATATTTAAAATAAAACTAGTAGAATATTAAGAGTTCTTACAAAAAGATGAAGAATCTAACTCGGAATTGCGACGGGAGTGCGTAAAACTTCTTCTCCTTGCGTTTTCTTGATTTTTCGAGTGGTGGTTGATGGTGGTTTGTGGTGGATGGTTGTGGTGGAGTGGTGGCAGCCCTTGGGGCCTGGAATTTCGTGGAGGGAGAGAGGGAAAGAGGGGTTGGAGTGAATGGGTGAAGGAAATGGAAATGGGGGAGGGTATGGGGTGTGGTGGAGTCAAACAAGCAAGAAGATGGGGGCATGGCCTCATTTTCTGCAAATTTTAGTGGGCCCCCACTCCATGTGGATGCTTAAATTGTTTTCACCAAGTTGCACTAAGTCTCGCGGTCGTTTACCCGATCGTCTGAACGTTTCATTATTGTTATGCGCTTTTATACGCGTGTTTGAATAATGATTTAAATCTCGATATTTTTATTGAAAGTATTATCCTAAATACTTTATTTTAAGTTGTTAAAATGTTGTCGGGTCTCGGTTTGCGCGTTCGTTGCTTATTTGTACGTTTATATGACTCTCGTAACGTTTTTAAACGATTTATTCATACGCGTGAAAACGTAATATTTTTACTCGAAGTATTTTATCAAAATACTTAAGAATGAATTATAAAAATATAATTTGGGTTTATTTCATTTGTCGGGCGCGTTTTACACGTTTTTGGTCGTTTTGGATTCCGATTATTTTCTCTATGGTTTCGTGAATGATTTTAGGACCAGTGAGTTGGCTGTCTCCCACTTCGGTCCAACAGACAGGTGATCGGCACTTACGACCGTATAGTGCCTCGAAAGGTGCAGCCCCAATACTGGTATGGTAGTTGTTGTTATACGAAAACTCGCATAAGGGTAAATGATGTTCCCAATTTGCATCGAAGTCAACTACGTAAGCCCGTAGCATATCTTCCAGTGTTTGAATGGTTCGTTCACTCTGGCCGTCGGTTTGAGGATGATATGCAGTACTCATATCTATACGAGTACTCAGAGTTTTCTGAAGTGACTGCCAAAAGTGAGATGTGAAACGACTATCCCTGTCGGAGATAATCGAAATGGGAACGCCGTGTCAGGATACGATTTCCTTAAGGTAAATTCGCGTGAGGCGTTCCATTTTGTCGGTTTCTTTGATGGCTAGGAAATGAGTAGATTTGGTGAGACGATCGACGATCACCCAAATGGTATCGCAATCGCTCGATGTCTTTGGAAGTTTCGTGATAAAGTCCATGGAGATCTGCTCCCATTTCCATTGAGGGATTTCCGGTTGTTGGAGTAATCCGGAGGGTTTCTGATACTCGGCTTTGACTTTAGAGCATGTGAGGCACTTGCCAACATACGTGGCGATGTCAGCTTTCATGTTTGGCCACCAAATACAACTCCTTGATGCCATGATACATCTTGTCAGATCCAGGATGTATTGAGTATTTGGACTTGTGAGCTTCATCCATCACCAAGTCTCGTAGGTTCCCAAAATTAGGTAACCAGATTCGGTTAGAGAAGTATTTGGCTCCGTTGGATTTGGTTTCAAATTGTTGGTCTATGCCACGCAAGGACTCATTTTTAATGTTCTCAGGTTTGAGTGCTTCGAGTTGAGCGTTAATGATTTGAATGATAAGATCATTATGGATAGTAATGCTGAGGGCTCGGACTCGAAGGGGTTTTACACGTTCTTTTCGACTGAGGGCATCGGCAACAACGTTTGCCTTGCCTGGATGATAACGGATCTCGCAATCATAATCGGTGAGCAACTCGACCCATCGACGTTGCCTCATGTTGAGATCCTTTTGGTCAGAGATATGCTGAAGACTTTTATGATCGGCAAAGATTGTACATTTCGTGCCATACAGATAGTGTCTCCAGATTTTGAGTGCAAACACTACGGCTCCCAATTCGGGATCATGAGTGGTGTAATTCTTTTTGTGAACTTTGAGTTGTCGAGAGGTGTAGGCAATGACCTTGTCTCGTTGCATCAGGACGCAACCGAGATCTTGGTGTGAAGCATCGCAGTATACTACGAAGTCATCGTTGCCTTAGGGTAAGGATAGAATAGGTGCACTGCAAAGCTTTTGTTTTACGGACGTATTTCGATCTCGATTGATTATCATGTCTAGAGAGAAGAGCTTAATCTGCAATCTTGAAGTGGGATTTGAATTGTGCTAACCAGCCTAAATAGATTTATAAAAAGTGGTCTCCTTGGCCATCTTGTTGTTAAAATAGTAGTCCAATAAAGACTATTTCATTGTTCGAGCGGTAGTCAAATCGTGTAGTGGTCAATCATGATCCAATAAGGCGTATGAGAAATTGATGACAATCAAAGTCAAAGGTGATCAAATTGTGATTAGATAATGTGTTTTGTGTTATGAATGGATCGCTTGTTGTATGTGTTGAGATAGTGACCAAACATGATCAAGTAACGAGTTTCGTAGGAGTATGGTGGATAACATCCAAAATGAACCGTTGGAACCTAGCTTCAGTATATAAATCGTTATAGGATCCGCAGGTATTCACTTGTATAAGTTGTTATCGTTGTCCTAGTTTTAAAGTGGGACTAGGGTTTAGATCATAGGGATAAATTGAGTGACAATCAAGCGTGGGTTCATATATGTGGTTTTCTTCTGGCTAAAAAGGAACATCATCGAAATTTAGATAACTTTGTTAATAACTTATGGATTTTGAAAATTTCATAAAGCTCTTTGTGGGAAAATTTTTATTTACAAACCCTTGCTGGTGTAAATCCACTGAAAACTTGAGATGATAGAATTTCGTTGAAAACTGAAAGTTAATCAATTGTGTTGAAAATTCTTTTTCATCGACCATACGTTGGAAATTTTGTTTATGAAATTTGTGAAAAGTTTGGAGTAGATGTTCGATGAGAATTTGTAGAAAGATTTACGTTTGAGAAAGGTCCTCGAAGGATGTCTAGCGAAAAATTGTTGAGAATTGTTTTCACAAATACTATGCATTCTTAGAGAAATTTTCACCGGTTTCAGGAGGGTTTTATTTTGTACCCTAGTTTTAGTCGTAAGGTGGTGACTTCATCGCTGGTCTCCATCATTTAGAGATGGGTGATATTTCCGGTGTTTCATAAAGGATACGATGTTCAGTTTCGTCCCACCGGTCTCCCCTTGTATGATCAAAGTATTACCGGTGGCGAGAGGAATTCGAATGATTTTCTCGAAGCAAATGATTTTAACTCGGTGCTTGGACAACCAGTCCAAACCAACAATGATGTCAAAACTTTAGGTCAACGGAAAGGGGCTCGTTGGTGAGGTTTAAAGTGCAATCATGCATAAGGTATATTTACTTAAAATGTATGTACCGGGAATTAATATACAACCGTACAAGTGACAATTAAGTTCATTAGATGATAAGGTTCGAAACCATTCTAGGTAATGAGTTCAAAAGATTATCAGCATAGAGTTTACAAAGTTACCGAGATTGTTACATCCGGTCGAATACCAAAAAGGATTATACAAAATGTGATGGGGTAACTATATACCCATCGAATTAGAGGTTCTCGGTGCGACCTACTGCATACATAAATCCGCTATACAAGGGAGTTATAGTTACTGTCTATCTATCCTAGATTCAGGTCGTGAGGGTAATAACGGGCTTCAAGAATGTCCCGGTATCGTAGGGGCGTAGGGTAGGTCCAAGCATCTTCTGTAGCTTGTTGGTACATCCACTTGACCCATGTTTTCGCTCTTTGATTAAAGTTAGTAGCCACTTCACCCCAGTGACGGATCCTATCTAGGACTCGTTCGAAAATGGACCTTTTTAGAATTCTCAATTCCAACTCGTAGGTCTTGCATTTTAGTTTAAGTTCCCAATTTCGGCCATCTAAGTCCTCGGCCTGATCTCGTACTCTCTCGTATTCTTCGATGTCAACTACCCCAAAGTTTAGATCTTCGATTCCCTCGTTTATGATTTCTTCCGTTGGGGCTATCTCTTCATCGAGATATGTGTATTGAATTTGTTCCTCGTTAATCTGTTCGTTGTCAGACCTGCAGTCGTCCACGGTGAAGTTTGCCATTTCCATGCAAGTGAGTTCTATAGGAAATGATAGAAAAAGGATTTTAGTCCTTGAGAATATGTTGCAAGTGTTAAGTGTGTTTCAACTGCTGTGTTTGAATTTCCAAATAGAAGCAACAGGGAGCCAGCCCCTTCGGTGGGGTACTGCCTTTTGGTGTGTTCCATGTATAGTGAAATCGACAAGTGTATGAGTTAAGATCTAGCTCGAGGAGACCTAGTAGTTTTCTCTAGTAGTACGTCTCATACGCGATCCCGAAGGATAAGAGTGGTAGGAAGGACACAAAGCAGTATCTTTCTCATGAGTGGTAGGTAGTACAGCGGAACGTGTTGTCATTCTCGATGACAGGGTTGTAATGAGCAAGTGAGGCCTATTCGTACATATTCGATATACAATAGCCTAGAGAGTAGTACGTGTGTGAGAATTTCACATATGTCAATGATAAGAGTAGAAAATAGTAGCAAGATGGCTAATATAAGTATAGATCATGTGACTTCTAAATGTAGCACGAAGGCTAAAAGTCGTGTGAGTTTCGGATGTGGCACAAAGGCCAGAAGTGGGTGTAAATCATACGATTTCCGACTGTAGCACTTATTGCCAGGGATGAGTAATAAATCGTGTATTTTCAAACGTATGTATCGAAAGTGGCACCAAGTGCCCAAATGCAGCACCAAGTGCCGGGAATGCAGTACCCGAGGTACCGTAATGCAGTACAAATGTACTGTGAATGTAGCACCAAGTGCCGTAATATTGTGTGACGGATCTTTCATGGGATTATAGTTTCGTTGCTCGTCACATTCGTGTGAGCGGTTATTGTGGTTGCCCCTATCGTAGAAGATAAAGCTTCGGTTTTCGTTTCCTAAATCGGTTGGTGCAACGGTAGGAAGGTATGCCATTTTGAGACAAAACGTTAGAAATAATGAGGCCTATATTCATATAATGCATATATAATATAGCCTAAGATATTGAGCGAGAGTGAGGCCTATCTATGTATATATACATATCACATAGTAGCCTAAAGTGTCTAACACAGACATGTTTGAGTCCCGGTTTATCTCGTGGTCAGAGTCAACTAGTGTATCTTGTTCAGTCATGACTCCTTTCAGATCTCACATCATATTCTTTGAATTGTACATAGTTGATCAGGCTATGTTAAATTAAACCAATATCATGTAGTCACTGTACCTAATCATACTTAATAAGGAATACTGCCTAACGGTCATAGTCTAGGCCCACTAAATGCAACCTAGTTCACTATAACCTTAGGCTCTGATACCAATCTGTCGCACCCCCAAATTTACTGTGCGGAAGCGAATCGGGTCGGGGCGTGACAAATCAAATATCATAAGCACACAAGATAAAGTGAACGACTCTATATGCGTCGTTTACTGCTTACATTGATATAATAAAAGTTTACAATGTAATAATGTTTACAAAAGCTCGTAATTAATGTTTAGAGATTTTAAGGCATATCTAGTTTACAAAATGTAGAAATGCAGGGGAATCTCCTGGTGTCTGTATGCGACTCGAGCTAATAATCCTAAGCAGATCTACTACTGCTGAGTACCTGAGAATACATACTAAAAAGTCAGCTAAAAGCTGGTGAGCTCACAGGTTTGTATAGATAAACATGATGTGTGAACCATGAGATTTAATATAATGATTTGCAATCAAGCAAATAAAATAGATGTATATCACTGCCATGAGCCCATAGTTTGAGCTTAACTGAGGTGTCAGGATCACAACCAAGTGCCTGAGCGAGGGTGCCTCCCTGCGAGTGCCTAATCTACACTCGTATGAACAAATGCTAATGCGTCCATTTGACCAGTTAGTGCGTGCTAACCCGGACGGGGATTGTCAATCCCATATGGTACCATACACTAACAATCGCGCTAAATCCATATAAACAAACTATGTAGTGGAGGGCTTTAAATGATTAGCAAAACAACTCATGCAGTATATATCGAGGTTTAGTACTCATGTCCACATGTAAAACAAAGCGAGTATGTATTCCCACCCCTTGGTTAAAAACAGTAAAATGAGGGGCTATGAGACTCACCTAAGTCTGGTGTGTTGCTATCAAGCAAGTATGATGTTGCACAAGGTGATGTTGTCCGAAGACTGTAACCTGCCGGGCGTTCAAAACGCGCAAGGTTATAAGTATATGTAGACGTCTCAAAAGACCGTTCATGCTAGTTGTTCATCCAACTAGTAATGTCCAAATAATTTGGTTGGTTGATTGATTAGTTTGAGTTTTTGAAAATATGTACGGCCCGTTGGTGATGGTTTATAAAACATGTTTCGCAAATATCATTTTAGTTGTCTTATGTCATGTTGGTTCATAATACTCTTGTAATATTATTGTTCTCGGCGTTTAAGCTCTATGATTTACTAAGGTATATGTATATACATATATATATGTGTGACAATTTTATGGTCCGAAAGTGTAGAGTCTCGAAACTTAGAATTATAAAAGTGAAATTTTTCAAAAGTGAGTCCGACAATACATTTGGTCCGTGAGTCAAAGAAAGTCAAAGGCCACAACTAGTCCGACAATAGGGTACTGCGTCAATAGGATTCTCGGACACTGTTCATGCGAGAATGGGGATTCACGGGCACTGTTCATGCGAGATTAGTAATCCACGGACTTGGTTATGCGTGAATGATATTCACGGATTTAGTTTATGCGTGAATGATATTCACGGATTTAGTTTATGCGTGAATGATTATTCACGGATTTTTGTTCATGAGACAATGGTATTCACGGATTTAAGATTTCATACGATAATAAGGATTGACGGACTAATTAATCCGACAATAGGGATTGTCGGATTTTGTGAAATGGCAAGAACAGTCCCTACACTTTGGTTTTCTAGATCTTAACTCGACAAGTCTCTCGATTTAACCAACTTCTAAACCGAATCAAGTCTAACTAAAAATCATGCATGTTCTCCTATATGTCTAGTGTAAAACTGCACTTTATGGTGTTTTTATATATTCATTTACTATTTTTAACAAAAATAATCATGAAGGGTGGTCGGTTTTGGTCCAAGAACAGTTACAGTCCTAAGATCAGCTTCTACACTAAAACCGTGTATTTATGGAAAAGGCTAAAGAAGAACTTTTTGTAGAGGACATTCTCACGGAAATTTCGGTATAAGATTCATGTTTTAACTCGACCTAGAACCCAAGTTATGGATGTTTTGGTGAGGTGATTTTTCTGGACAGATTATGATACTTGTATATATGCTTGGTAAAAAATGATTTTTAAGATGATATTTGGACATTATCTTGTTAAATGAGCAACTAAACATGTATACAAGTATATTTAAAATAAAACTAGTAGAATATTAAGAGTTCTTACAAAAAGATGAAGAATCTAACTCGGAATTGCGACGGGAGTGCGTAAAACTTCTTCTCCTTGCGTTTTCTTGATTTTTCGAGTGGTGGTTGATGGTGGTTTGTGGTGGATGGTTGTGGTGGAGTGGTGGCAGCCCTTGGGGCCTGGAATTTCGTGGAGGGAGAGAGGGAAAGAGGGGTTGGAGTGAATGGGTGAAGGAAATGGAAATGGGGGAGGGTATGGGGTGTGGTGGAGTCAAACAAGCAAGAAGATGGGGGCATGGCCTCATTTTCTGCAGATTTTAGTGGGCCCCCACTCCATGTGGGTGCTTAAATTGTTTTCACAAAGTTGCACTAGTCCCGCGGTCGTTTACTCGATCGTCTGAACGTTTCATTATTGTTATGCGCTTTAATACGCGTGTTTGAATAATGATTTAAATCTCGATATTTTTATCGAAAGTATTATCCTAAATACTTTATTTTAAGTTGTTAAAATGTTGTCGGATCTCGGTTTGCGCGTTCGTTGCGTATTTGTACGTTTATATGACTCTCGTAACGTTTTTAAACGATTTATTCATACACGTGAAAACGTAGTATTTTTACTCGAAGTATTTTATCAAAATACTTAAGAATGAATTATAAAAATATAATTTGGGTTTATTTCATTTGTCGGGCGCGTTTTTGGTCGTTTTTGGGCATTATATATGATACGAAATGCTTATGAAATATTATCGCAATAATATTTGGAAATATGTATGTTTATCAAATAATTTCATATTATTTAATAAATTGAGTTCACCAACGTCCGTATTAATGTATCGGGATCCGCCCGATATGAAAATGTACGATTGAACATAATCGCGTACGTGTATATATATTCCTATATATATATATATATATTGATACATACAATTAGCCTAATCTAGCACTAATTACATGTATTAGCAGGTGATTAGGAACTAATAACTAGCCCTAATTTGTCGGGTGTCACACCTTTAATACAAGCTTACAGTTTTGACGATATATATATACGTAACCGAAACCTAATAATTGCTTGAAAGTTTAGGGTTCTTTTATATATTTGTGAAAGAATTGTGAAAGAAACCTAATAATTGCTTGAAAGTTTAGGGTTCTTTTATATATTTGTGAAAGAATTGTGAAAGCTGATTTGTCATAATCTTGGAAAGATTTTGGAATCTAAAATTGTGGAATTTTTGTATGATCTTGTTTTGAAAGTTTATGATGTAAATATGATTGCTACACCTAGATGTGCATCAGTTTTTGAGGTTTGCGTCATGTACTTGTAACTTCTCTCATTTCGTATGCAACTTTAGAAAATGGCTGTAATTCTAAGAAAATCACCTAATAATAAATCTAAACCAATGTATGTAACCTAATTTAAATATCGTTAATATGAAAAGTGTAGTGTAAAACTGATTGATATAGTAATTTAGTGTAATAATTTATCACAAACTTTGAAGATAAACTTATATTAAGTGAAGGAAAATGATTGGTATGACTAATTATGTAAGCCTATAAAAAGACCGAAGGATGTGATTGGTTGCTTTGAAAAATTGATTGGATGACATTAGAAGAGTAAAAAAAATCAACCAATAAGATAATTAGGTCTGTATTTAGGTCTATATAATTAGGTTGATATAACATTACTCGTAAGTGAACATACTTTTCATGTTATTAAACAAAAATGTTGTAAAAATGTGAGATTTTCTTAGCTTGTAAAAGAGGCTCAAGCAAAGAAGCTCTATTAAAAGTGTGTTTGTTTTTGCTTTATTTTTAATAGCTTACGTAATTTTGTGACACCCAGTCAAAAATGACCCAAATTTCAGTTCAAATTTGAACTTTATTACAAAGTAATACATACTTAAAGTACTGAAGCATACTAGCATTATATATATGAATATATATAATAACGTCGAAACGATTATTTAATAATCGTTTACATACAAATCTGACAGAACGCAGAAACTCAAAAAGGAAGTTGGCGAAAAACATTTTAAATAAAGTATTATTATTGAGAATAATAATTATGTACTCCGCTAAAAATTCAAATACATTTTGGACACTTAAAACTATCCGTATATTTTAAGTAAACCAAAGATACAATTGTATAACTCCGTAAAAACATTTTTATAAAATATTTCAATTAAAAACTTATACGAATCTATTTTTAGAAAATTATCATTTCAAAAGATTATACTGCTTTACGATCGGGTACGCGAACACGGGTCGGAAAATACTCAACCACCTCAATAATTGAGGCCGGTATATACAATCGACCTCAATTATTTCACACACACAGACACATTCATCCATCCATCCTCACTCTCTCGACTCTCTCTTTTCCCTCTTGGTTTTCATCAACAACATCATCAACAACAAGAATCAACATCATCTTCATCATCATAATCATCACCTTGGATCATCATCACCATCGTGTTCGTCATCATCATCCTCACGGTTCAAAATTCTAAATTCGTAAGAATCACTCACCTTTTTCCTTTAACTTCGTATTTATATTACGTAATAAAACATGTATTAACATTCTATCAAGTCGATTATATCCGAAATTTAGATTAAAAACTGGTTTGGGAATGAACTGCACGAACAGGGCATCAAACTGAATTAATGATACCCGAACGGCTGGATCAAATGAGCCGATCGGGTGAGGAAAATGAGCCGATCGGCTAGAGACATAAGAACAGATCGGCTCACCATGCTTAGCCGTTCGGGTATGAACAAAAATCCATCTGCTGAACACATTTTGAACTAAATTAGCCGTTCGGCTAAACTTAACCTATCGGCTGAAAGTTTCCAGCCGTTCGGCTCAGAAACCATAGCCGATCAGCTATGTGCTATGTTCCAGAAAATCATATTTTGTAGATTTGAAGCCCTCTGAGTGACGGTCGTTTGGGCGCCTGGATCGTCTAAATCCGAGTTCGTATGAGGGAGATATGGCCAAAACGGTGCAGCCTCACCAAATTAGTTTAACGACGAATTTTTATGTATATATACATGTGAGCAACAAACGTAACTTTTGAAACGTAAATATACAAGTTATATTTATACAAACAAACATACCTTATGTTTTGGAACATTATATATATATATATATATACACGATAAATATTTTCACGAAAACAAATCAAATTGTATTTTTGGTATGTGATTACAAAACCGTCACCAACGAGCCGTATACCTTTTCACAAACTCAAACACAAACACTTATACGAATGGTTTAGTTAAACATCCACTTACTCGTTATAATCTCACATGTTTAGGACATTAGGAGATTACCATTGGAACAACTCACGTACTTTAGGATTGCTTGCTCTTCATGTGAGTCTCACAGCCCCTTTTTACCGTTTTACTGTTTTGGGGGAAATGCATTACTTGTTTTACTTGAATACATGTATAAATGTATTGATTACTTATTTGTACTTACTGTGTTACAAACTTACAAACAAAAATACTTTACTGGTTTACAAACTTACTGATTACGACTTTACGACCTTTGGGGTTTATTACTTTACGGAGTTACTACTCCATGAACTTACTACTTTACCGATGAACTACTTTACTACTGTAAAAACTTAATGACTCACTGTTTTACTACGATACTGATACTTTGCTACTTTACAAACGAAGTGAGCCACTGTTTTACTACGTTACTAATTTACTACTTTACTACTGTACGAACTTACAAACTTGTTGTTCTACTACGATACTAAATTACTACTTACCGGTATATCAAATTGCATGAGTTTCCGTTTAATCCAATGAAGGCCTCTGAAATCATAGTAGTTAATTATCGAATAAGCGCGAGTTTTAGTATATGGATCCATATGGGACTGACAATCCCCACCTGGGGTGGTAGCGCCACCACGAACCGTTACTCGTATAAACAGGTGTTTTCTACTCGTTTCATATGAGTGATTTTGGGTTGCACTCACGAGGGGCAAAATTACGGTTAAGCTTCGACTATGATGGCTCATGGCAAGATACACCGACCTTACTTACTTAATTACCTGTGCGTAATTGGAATTACTTACTTAATTACCGATGTGTAATTGGAATTACTTACTAAATTACCTGGGTGTAATTGATACTTATTACTTAATTACTTGTATGTAATTGATACCTACCTTTCCGAATTTCTTGTTGAACTCATTACTTACTGATGCTGTACTAAACTTGCTACTACTATTTACTACAAACCTGTGAGATTCACCAGCCTTTAGGTTGACGCTTTTAGTGATGCATTCTCAGGTACGCGTCAACAGTAGGAATGCCCAGCAGGACTGCTTGATAGCTTGAGTCGCATACATACATACTTGGAGATTTTATTGCATTACTTTTGTACTAACGGTTATGTTTTAAAATCTCTAGATACTATTAGTCGAACTCCAAGCTATGTTCACTTTTGAAACTTATGTAATGTACTGTAGAGTAATGTATTTTCTAAAACGTCTCATTTAGAGTCGTTTGCTTAATCTTTGTGCTTGATATTTGATTAGTCAGGCCCAAAAGCAATCGCTTCCGCAAAGCATGAAATTGAGGGTGTGACAAATTTCATCTTAGTTCTCGTAAGTCCATTTTCTTTAGCTTCGTAAAAGCTTATAAACTTATATAAGTTTAAATTAAATGGAAAATAAAATATAATAATTTAAAGAGCGAGGATCGGGAGAGCGACTCACATTTGAGAGCAGCGAGAGCAGGGATGATCACCAACAAAGGAATGCCACGTGTCAACAAATCAAATGGTAAAATCAGGGGTACAAACGTAATTTGCCTAATCCCCCACCTGCCCTAATGTGACCGAAATTATAGAGAATCAAATTATATCATCTCTGTTGGGATCTGAGCAGAATTGATCAAGTGTTGAAGACTTACCACTGTTAGTTCAATTGATTGCCACTGCTAGAAGGATTGAAGAGCTAGCCACTGCTAGTATATTTGTAGCAGCAGTGCCATTGTTAGTGTAATTATACTTGGTGTCTGTAATGGGAACTTACTACCACTGTTGGTGTAAAGTAAGTTACTCCCACCGTTGATGTAAAACTTATATGTTGATTAGAGTTATTTATGGGATAGATTCGAATACCATAATAACTAGAGATTGTGTAGGACTCTATGCATTATAAATAGAGATCCTTAGACCTAGATTAGGTTAAGATAGTTTTACGCAGCTTCAAGGTTTTCTGTAACCCTAATACTTAAGTGTATTCGTCTTATATCATTAATAAGATTGAAGCTTTTGATAATTAATTGTGTATTACAAGTTATTATAATTCTTGATCTTCTTAATATTATTGAGTGTGATTCCGCAACTTCTCAATAATAATTCAAAGTTTATTGAATTGTTTATTAGATTATTCTGGGTTCAATAATCTCCTACAATTTTGCTATTCTCTTATATCTTCTTCTCCAATATATACATATACGATCTATATATATCACAATCGAATATCATCAAAATTATACACAAAAATCGCATAATATTCATCGTTCACAATGCAAATACTCGACCTCAACCAACCAGCTCCGTATCCGATTGATGATTCTACGATAACTGAAACACAAATTGATTATGTTGATCATAATCAACTGATTCAACGAACAACAACACAATCACCATCTTCAGCCGTCGTACAAACACCTTCTTCAGTAGAAGCTGACAAAGAGAGTATGATCATTGAACATACACCTATTCCTTATGGAGAAATTGAAGGTAAAAGCTCAGATCTAAAATAAGGAAGTATATTTCAGAATGCAGTATACATAACTTGCAGTAACTATATTTTGATTGAACTTGTGAATAAGATGAATACAATGTAATCTGTAATCTGCAGTATATATGTGATAGACTAGTTTGCAGTAACTTTGTAATCTGCAGTATATATAGGACAGAGTAACTTGCTTTAGTTCACTTTGTAGTTGTCAATTACATGTATGCAGTGTATTTACTAAAATTGTTCAACAACTGTAATCTGCAGTATATATATAACAGAGTTACTTGCTTTAGTTCACTTTGTAGTTGTCAATTACATGATACAGTGTATTTACTAAAATTGTTCAACAACTGTAATCTGCAGTATATATATAACAATGTTACTTGATTTGTTTTTTTAAGTTGTTAATAACATGTATGCAGTATATTTATTAATTCTAAATCTGCAATTTGCAGTATATATATGACAGAGATACTTGATTTGTGTATTTTTAAGTTGTCAATAACATGTATGCAGTATATTTACAATATGCAGTATATGCAGCAAAAATTTGATAGAGTTACACTTACTTATTCATACAGTTCTAAAAAATGCAGTACAATTTTACATTACATTTACTTCCTCATGGAAAAATAATGTATGTGTATTGAACGTATTGTACAGATGTAGCTGATGGAGCAATTCTTCAAAAACCTTCTTTAGGTTTTTATAGTCCAAATGGAACTAGGTATTGGTTTCCTGATATAAGTGATAGTGAGAAGCCCATAGTTGGAACAATATATGATTCATGGAAGCAACTTATGATTTTTATTGTGCATATGCTAAGAAATCAGGATTTGTATCTTAAAAAGTATGTCTTACAATCCTGATAAGATACATAACCCTAGAAGTAAGTACTTCAAGTATAACAGAGAAGGACAAAAGACTTAAACTTGCAAGTTCGTGGGTTGAACATCTCAATAACAAACAATCCCAACTTAGTGGGCACAAACTTAAAATTAAACGCCCTATCCAACAAACACCCAAACCCAATTTCCCTAACTAATACCTTCTGCTGAATTGTTAAAGTAGTCACTACTGATGTTAACCATTTCGGTGACGTTCTCGCCTCAACTCTAAAAAATTCTTTCCCTTCATCTTGATCAGGCTGTTTCTTCTTGTTGTCTGCCTTCTTTTCTACTTCTAACTTCACTGATTTAAGTTTCGTAGATTTTCGCTTTGTGTTCTCTTTGACAGTTTTACCTATAAAATGCACTAAAACATGAAAATTAATATAAAAAACATGTAGAAACATATATAAAGCTATAGAAAATCACAAACAATAAAAATTATGTACATACAAAAAATACACATAAAATGCAGTAAACATACATATAAAAATGCAGCAACAAACAAACAAAAAAATCTACCCACATCTAAAAATTCTCATAAAAACCACATCTAAAAAATGCAGTAAACATACTTAATAAAATGCAGCAACAAATTATGAATATGCAGTAACATACATATTAAAATTCAGCAACAAACAAACAAAAAATACACATAAAATGCAGTAAGCATACATAATAAATATATCAAACAACAACAAAAAATATGAATATGCAGTAACATACATATTAAAATGCAGCAACAAACAAACAAAAAATACACATAAAATGCAGTAAGCATACATAATAAATGTATCAAACAACAACAAAAATTATGAATATCCAGTTACATACATATTAAAATGCAGCAACAAACAAACAAAAAGTACACATAAAATGTAGTAAGCATACATAATAAATGTATCAAACAATAACAAAAATTATGAATATGCAGTAACATACATATTAAAATGCAGCAACAAACAAACAAAAAATACACATGAAAACCACATATAAAGTATTCAGTACATACAAAAATACATCTAAAATGCACTGATATACATATTGAAAGATATATTAATATCAATATGCAGTAACATACATATTGATAATCAGATACATGTTCATTTTTTAGTTTGCTAGATGAGGCTTGACACTTTTTTCCCTTTTTATACTTATTCTTTTAGAAATCCAAATCTATATAGTTTATACACATATAGATGTATACACATATTAATAATCTATACGGTTTATACACATTATTAATATGCAGTAACATAAATATTAGTAATGTCAATATGCAGCATACACAAGAAATAAATATATTAATATGCAGTAACACACATAAAAAAAGAACTTATAATAACAGAAGAAAAATCTAAACATGCAGTAAACTTATAATCACACCACACACATAATATAACATAACAAAATTCTAAAAATGCAGTGAACCTATAAAATAACACAACACATAGCACATGCAGCAAGAACATCAAAAACACATGAAGCAAAAAACAACAAAAACATCTAAACTGCAGTGAAAAAACACATATAAATCGATATCAACATCTCTTGACTGAAATCTAAACCGTATTATACCTTTTGTAACTTTCTCTTGTTGATCATCTTCAACACCGGACTCAGTAAGATCAATAGCAACATCTCCTTTATCATTTTTTGCGGAAACTTGATATCTAGTAGTTCTCATACTCCATCGCGTAGCTATAACACGTAGTAAACAACTATTAAACACACAAAACTTACAAAAATCGACATCTATAGACTTAGGGTTTATACTTACGAGTTGGAGTATCTTTCGTTTTTATCTTACGAGCAGCTAATTTCGGAGCTTTAGCATGAAAATCTCTGTCTCCTACAGGTTTTTTTGACATTTTTTGCTACGATTATCAACTCCGTTACCGGAATTTTGTGAAGAATATACGAGAAACCGATAGGGTTTTTATGAAAGTGAGAAAATTAGTGTGTGAAATTTGAATGAGATTGTGTAAAGAGAAAAAAATCTTTTGACCAGCTGCCCGAATTGATTGACATGAGGTGAGCTTGGTTACAAGTGAAATGACGATAATACCCCTCCGTCTCATTAATCAATTTGCATCCAACACCCCTCTACTTTATTACATTTTAAAATCCACCGAGCAAATCTGAACCGTAGATGATCAAATTCAACGGGCCAAAAAGCGTGCCTTCTTTTCTCTCATATTTAGCCTGTCCTCATGATCCGCTACCTAATTTAAATTACATACGAGTAAGATGCTACAACAAAATAAGCTAGAACAAAACACCCTCAAAAGTCAAAACATTCTCCTCTGTCGTTTTGTGTCTCAAATCACCGGATTAAATCTTCATTTCTCCCTCATCCGAATCCCACTATTATTTTTTATTTTTAGAAAAGGAATCCCACTATTATTATTAGATCACTGCTGGAATTTTCTCTAATTTTAAAAGTTAACTATTTGAAAACTTTTCTACGTCGGACTTGAAAAAGTTAGAAAGAAATTTATTATTTGAGCTGTGGGAAAAAGGATTCTATTAGAGCACATCAATCACAGGTATGACAAATTGACAATAAGAGACAAACGTGCGCAAAAGGGTTGGGGAGTTGATAGATAATAATGCTGATAAATTCTATCAATTTGCTTCACATGTAATTTTAAGTACAATGATATAAAGTTTGAGTTCTTATGAACTGGATAAATTTTGAGAATGAGTTTAATTGGGCAAAATTCAAATCATGAATGGATCTAAATGGATGACCATCATATTATATTTTTTATATTATATAGTTAAAAATGTTAACTTATTTTGGAAAAAAATATATATTTTAGTGAATTAGAACATTTTTTATGCAATTTTCAAATAGCCCGTTATGACCCGAGCACGTTTAGACCCGCACACGTTTTGACCCATAGCCCATACCCGTCCAACCCGCCCATTTTGCCACATCTAATACATACAGTAGGGGGGGTCTCGTTGATTTTATAAGCGCGGCTTTAAAAATATAAATGGACCCTGTAAAATTAAATTCTATGTATAACTAAAAACAATACGATAAATGTTATAATTGTAAAAAATCTACCACAAATATGATAGCAAAGTCTTTTTATCTCACACATTACAAGTATCGTAATTTATTACTTGGATATTGCAACTCTCCTAGCATTCTTAGAAGCAAAATCGTCAATCAGCTCTTTATAATCAACATTCTCCAATAGATTGTTCTCAATAGCTATCAATGTTAATCCATTGATTATATTTTATAAACAATGTTTTGAAAACCGGTTGGACCGGTCCGGTCCGACCGATTCAACATGATTTTTGGGGTTTTCCGGCTAGTACAAAACCGATTTTGACCAAGGTTTGACTGATTAACGAACCGGACGGTTCGGTCAAAACCGGACGGTTCAACCGGATTTCTGATTTTTATTCATTTAAAATCGGAGTTTTGGTCCGTTTTGAGGCGGTTCGACCGGAACCATACCTTTCTGGTCCTATTCAGTTTCCGATTTTAAAAACATTGATTATAAATTTGAAATTAATTTTTAATAGTTTTGAAACACACTAACACGGAACAACAAAAATTTAAATGCACAATTTAAAATTGATTGAATAATTATATTGAGATAATAGAATTTTGGAAATAAAACTTTAAAATTTAAGGAACACATACCTTTTAGTTTTAGTCGTTTGACACAATCGGCAATTCGAAATCCACAAATCGAAAACTTGTTGTAACTTCTTAAGTTTTCATATTTTCTTTTCTACTTATTTATTATTTATATTATTACAAGAAAAGAATTAAAGATATAAGGATAGAAATGGGAATATATAAGCAATTGGTAAAGGACTCGAAAACCTGTTAGTATCTTGAGCTGAGAGTCGGGGACTCAGCTAGCCCAATAAATTGGGCTAATATTTATTACTAATATATATAATACACTATTGGTTAAAAAATGGGTTCTCTATGAATTCTGGGCCCTGTGTGCAGTAGCTCACTTTGCACATGCTCAAATCCGGCCCTGACATACATCATAAAAATTATAGTTTAATTTTGATGTTTGAATCAATTTGTTTATTTTGATTATCTCCACCCAAAGGGTTTAGACTCTCAACCCATTAGCTTGTTTAATTTTCAAAGTTCGGGTTCTGGTTAACGGGTCAATTCTTCAAAAACCATAATCAACTCGAAACCAACCCATCAAAATTGGTATATTTGACTAAAACAAACCCAACCCGAGCCTAGCCCGTTTCACTTGTCTCCCCAATGGGTCATGTCCGAGTTGTGTAGACTAGTGAATTGCCATGCCAAAGTCAAGTCTATGTAACTGGTTAGTTGATACGAATTTTGAGCATGTTAGATTGGTTGTATACAAATGGGACATCCAACGTTTTTTAATTATTATATGTATAAAGTTGTTTAATTTGATCCATACTATCAGAACGACAAAGTCACAAAACAAAACAGTATCCGTTCACCTTTTATCTTCCATAATCATAACTAACCATGTATGTACTCAAGAGTCGGACGGTAAAGAAAATGAAAATGATAAGAGACGACAAACCAATCATAACTATACAGTTACAAACAGAGTTTTAAATATATCAATGGGTATAATAGGGACGGGTTCAAGCGTCTTTACGCCAGGTAAACGTGGGGGAAATTTTCATAAATATAGATAAAATTGAAATTAAAAAAAATAAAATCATGTTGAGTACGGAGTAAATGTTAAATTATAAACTATAATAATGATACTACAAAATTAAAATCTTAAAAAAAAATATACAGTATTTTTAACAAATGATAAATGAGAAAAATAAAAATAAATGATAAACAAGTTGTGAAAAAGGTAAATGAAAATGTTGAAAAACGTAAAAGAAAATCCGATAATAAGAACTTTTAAAAAAGCAAAAAAATAAAAATAAATAAGTAATAATAATAATAATAATAATAATAATAATAATAATAATAATAATAATAATAATAAAAAAGAAAAAATTTCTGTAATGTGTCTTATATGTACCCAATTACAAGTAACTGGATCAAAAGGATTTTGATTATTGGGTTCTATTCATGTCAAGAAAAGGAATTTAGGAGTTGACTCTTATAAGCAATGTTTTGAAAACCAGTTGAACCGGTCCGATCCAACCGGTTCGACTGAGATTTTGAGGTTTTTCGACCGGTTGAAAACTGGTTTTGACCAAAAGTTGACCGGTCAACGAACCGGACGGTTCAACAGGGAACCGGACCGGTTGAGCCGGTTTTTGATTTTTTTTCTAAAAAAGGTGTTTTGGGCCGGTTTTGGGACGGTTGGACCGGACCGGTTCAACCGGAAATTGAAGGATTTCGGTCCGATTCAATTTCCGGTTTTCAAAACATTGCTTATAAGTATGGATGAAAAGCCACTTAGGTTGTCCACTAACCTTCTTTCATTTTCTGGAGTTGAAAATTTTAAGGCTTCGTTATTGTTGTTTTCATTCTGCACATAGTTTTCGTGGCTTTAAAAATCTTTAAAGCTTAGACTTGTACCAGGTAATAATTGAAGGCGGAAATCGTGATAAGATGATAAGCGTCTTGTACTTGAGATTTTGAAAATTGGTGGTGGAAAAAGTATTCTCTCGGCCATTGTGTAAGCTTGACAACGAGTACGAGTTCAAATATCTTTCAGCTTGGAGATTATCTTCCAAAACTCAAAGAGCTTAGTCTGGACTTCCGAAATTAGAAGGTAAGGACTTTATAATCCGCTAGCAATTATTAAATTGTCTGAACTGTGATGGTTTTCTATTTCTTATAGTTCCTCATAAAGGCTTTTGATCTAGAGTCGACCCGTACGCTTTTTCCCATAGCCTATTCCTCCTCAATGGGTGGTGGTGCAGATGGAAAGTTTATGTTCGCCAACAAGTTGTTGAACCTCCATCAAGCCTCCCCCATAGCCGAAGTAGACCTCAACTAGGTTTGTCTCGTGAACTTATCTTCTAGCTGCTGTAATTTTGTATGAATTTGGTTAACCTTTTGACTTTGGTAGCACTATAGTGTAAGTGAATACTCTACTTTAACTATTGTTACAGTCTGTTTTGTTTGCTAAGTCAGAGCTTTTGTTTTGAATTAGCGTAAAGGATAAATAGAGATGTGATTGTTAGTATAAGTTTATATTTTGGTTTCTAACTAAAACCATCTTGAACGATAACAGGGCTACCACTGCCGTTCGATTATCATCTATTTGCATGTTAAGGTTCAGGTTGTCTTCAAATATACCATGTTAAAGAGACGAAAAACACTGAAAAGTCTTCAGGGTATTGTCTATAAAAACATTTTTGTTTCTCAATTCAACTACAACCCCAGCTTTACCAAATGTAAAGGTTCTGGTTTAGTCTTCATATACACAATATGTTATAACAGATAACAAACAATGACAGAAAACAAAGGATAAGAATCACGCGCATGTAGTCACCTCAATTTATAAAAACATTTGACACCTTATCATCGACCAACCACCACCGCATCAACTATCAACACCTACTATCGTACATTTATGTACCCCCATCAATCACCTCAAAATCCCAATTGAATATTCTAATGAAGGAACAACATAGAATAAACGACTTTGAAGGTCAAATAGAACGGAAATGATTACCTATTTGCCTTTACGATTCCATGAAAAATATATTCACTTATATTTTCAGTGCAAGAGTTCTTTCCCATCTTTCAGGGCAATAAGGTATGCAAGTCACTATCTTTGTCCCTTCTAGCCGTGGCAAATGGTCCTCGTATGGTATCTTTTCGTGCCATACAAATTCATTCTCATTTTTGTACCTTTTTAGCAAATCATTTATTGTTTCCACCTCTTGCTTTATAACTATTCGCCATTCCATCCCTGCCACATTCTTCTGTAGATTATTTAACGCTTGTTGAAGGAGTCCAATTGCAGTTCCCATTTGCCCATCAGTTTTTAAGGCTTGCGCCATGTGCTTGTAACTTCTCAACTCGTGTACAACTTTAGAGCATGAAACGTAATCCTACACAAATAATAACCAAATAGATAAGGTACCAGAAAATATTTACACACGGAACTGACATGTACTAAACCGAAAATTAATACATACCATCAATCTGGGTGAAATATCTTTGCATTCTTTTGCCGCGGTCAAAAGACAATTTGTAGCCTCATCAAATAACTGTACAACACCATAATGCAGTTTTGCCAATAGCCGATCAGCAGTTTGTTTCTCTTCAGCCTTCATTGTAGTTACTATCTGAAGGATTTTTTAAAGAGGGAACTTAAAAGACAGTCAAAAAAGGAAACAAAACATGAACCTTAAACACAGACCTGAGCCTCAGCCAAACAAATACAGCTCATAGCCGAAGAAACGGGTGAAGTGGCTTCAGGTGGACCATCAAGGGTAAGTGCATTCTTCAAAGAGGGAAGAACCTCATGAGCCAGATGATAATACACCCCTGCAGCTTTTCTGAACAGGGTCGCAGACTGTACTAAATCTTTAAAAAGTAATAGACAGAAACGATTGATCAGTAACTATATAAAGAAAGGCAAATTGCATTCAAATGTAACAAACTTTACTCGTTCTAACAAAGAGGCAGACGTTTAAAAGGTTAGTGTAATCTTTTGGGTCATAAAAACCCGTTAATTTGCTCAAAACTACGGAAGTGCCACGTTATCAGTTTCACCAGATTACCATGAATTGAAGTTTGAAAAATTGACAAATTATATCATATTTTGACAAATGTCGGTTACATTTCTATGCAATTTTCCCTTTTAAGAATCGTACACGTAATTCTTTCAGGAAAATACTTTCTACCTGTCAATAAAACTTGAGAAGCATACTCACGTTGCATTGCACCATAAAAGAATAAGACGATTCCAAGCTCAAAACGCAGATTACTGATTTGGAAGTACCTTGGACCCATGAGGTTTAAAAAAGATGAGTAACTAAGAGGACTAGTCCATCTTATCTTAAGATTTGAAGTCCATTGAATTACCCGTTGATCATCGCCAATTATATCAACATGTTGAACCAAATTCTCTAACAATGGCAAATACAGTTCTATCTTCTTTATATCCTGATAATACATATATCAAGTGTAACAATTTTCAGAATAATCACAAACTTAAAATCACAATCAAGAATAACATTACCATAATACGGTACCTGTTCGCATTGGGAAGTTAATCCCCCAGACATTTCCCTTGCAATTGCATCCGTAATCGAACTATTTTCATTAATAGTTTCAACATTCACACGCTTGGAGCTTAACTCTTTCAGTTGTTCAAGAGTGCCTGAATCTTGAGCACAATATACAGCTTCAAACACAATCTGTCCCAAAGAAGCCAATGTTAATTAATCATTAAACAATTCCATAATCACAATCTATATCTCAATTAGATTGCACAAATCATAAATAAAGTGATCAAAACTAAATCTTGTGGATTATTGAATTAAGTACATGAATTAACGAAACCCAAAAACTAAAAATTCACATAAAGATTCAATTTTATGTAAGAATAGTGAAAACGGAGAATGACCCATTTAATCATACACCCAATTATACAAAACCCTAAAATCAAAATATTAAATAGATTACCTTCTTGGTTCTGAGCTTTGAAGGATCTTTATACTGCAACATTTTCTAACTCAAATCAACGACAGCAATTCAAGAAAGTATATGAATACTTCGATTTTAATTTTATCAAGATAATAAAAAGGATGGTTTTGTAAAGTGTTTGATTGATGAATTAAATGAAGTGGGTAGTAATTGAATTAGCCATTTAGGGTTTGAGAAAAAAATCTTTGGATAACTGGAAACTTATTTACAGCTTTACATCATTAAATGATGAAATGGTTATGGATGTCGATGTTGACCCCTAAAGTTGTATATTTCATTTAAGTTTCAATTGAATTATCTTGTATGCTAAGAATTTGGGCTTTTTGATGGTGATCGTAAGGATACGTGGGTTCCCGCGAATATCTAGAACCTTCCAACTCGTTTTGATTCCAGTTGTGACTCGTTGACACGGGCTGAGCCAACTCCAACCTAACACGCTCCGAGTTATATATTGAAAGTAATTTGAATTTATTCTTTTTGAAAATGGATAAGAGGAGTCTCGATTGTTTTCTAAGACGTTAGGATATACATAAAAATTTATACTTTAAAAATAAAATTTTCCATCCCTCTAAATTTTACTGTGTCTCCTTCATTTTTGTAAGTACAACTGTTTTATGCCTGTTTTTTTAACACAAGTTCTTTTCTAAATAAGTTGAGTATCCAAGCGTTGGAGCACTGAATTTTTAACGTTTGACCCACAGCCAAATAATCAAGTGACGAACAACCTTTTTTATATAACAAATGATAATGTCCTATGATACTGATAAAGATAACATAATACTAGGAATTGGAAAATAAAACCTAAATAAAAGTAAAATAAACGTAAAATATTAACAACTTGTGAAATATATAATTGTTTGTACAAATAAAAGTGGTCTAAGTTTATAGTCTGTAGATCGTTTACATACTTAGTGATATAGTTTGTTTTAAGATAATTTTAATGTATTATAAGTGCATGTACAATTTAAATGGTCTAACTTTAAGGTTATTTTGATATAATTTGATCTAGTTTCGATGGTTCTTTATATGTTGCCAAACCAAATCGACATAGTAAAAGTATCATTTAACGTGTGTACTTCTATATATAGACCTTTTGAATATTATACCCATATGGTTCTGAACAATACGATGTTCACTTAGCGGTGTACTCGAATTTTTTTTCTTCCGAAAAACCAAAGCCGAATAATTATACTCATAATGGTAATAACTCCTCGATATTGAGTTACAATATTACTGTGCAGAATAAATCCACTAATTACAATAGTTATTAAAACACTAAATTAAATAAGCAATTCAACTAAAATATACGATATGTACAATATTAACCCAAAATGCTCTTAGGAAGATAATATTCTATAACAAGAAACCCGTGAATTAAATGCTCTTGCAGAAAGTTGGCATAAATTGAATCATTTGATACCAGTTGAAAAACAACCATGCACAAAAATATCACATTAAATATGTAGGGGGATTTCACATCAATGAATTGTGCAGATGTTGAATTTCACCGAGGAAAATGTTATCAAGATGATATTGAAGTTTTTTTACAAATCAAATATGTTTCTTTGTCGATTTCCATATCTGATTGCAAGAGACTTTTGAACAACATAACCGATAAAGAGATTAGATTCATAATTATTGATGAAAGAGTTTAATCTCTTGACCTCTTCTCATTAACCTCAAGGGTTTATATAATTACAAAACCTACTGACATAAGGAAACTAAATAATTATAAACATACAAAAGATACTAAAAGATATTTACAAATCTTTGACAACTATACAAATATTCTATCACACCCCCGCAGTCGAAGCAGGAGGAGGCCGGATGCTTAGACTGGCTCGAAAGTCATCAAACAGAATTCGTGGTAGACCTTTAGTAAAAATGTCAGCAATTTGATAACGAGAAGGAACATGTAAGACGCGAACTTGTCCACGTGCCACCTTTTCACGAACAAAATGAATGTCCATTTCGATATGCTTTGTTCGCTGATGTTGAACAGGATTCCCGGAAAGAAAAATAGCGCTTACATTGTCACAATAAACCAACGTTGCAGTGTTGATGGGACAATGAAGCTCAAGTAGTAAATTACGTAGCCAACAAGATTCAGAAACCACGTTGGCAACTCCTCTGTATTCGGCCTCGGCACTAGATCGGGATAAAGTGGGTTGACGTTTGGTGGACCATGAGATAAGATTATCACCCAAGAAAACACAATATCCTGATGTTGAACGGCGTGTGTCGGGGCAACCAGCCCAATCAGCATCTGTATAGGACACAAGACAGGTAGTATTCGAGCGATACATATGTAAACCATAATCAAGAGTACCTTGAATGTAACGAAGAATGCGTTTAAGAGCCGTCATAAGAACATCATGCAGATTATGCATGTGAAGACAAACCTGTTGTACCGCATAAGAGATGTCAGGACGAGTAAAAGTAAGATATTGTAAGGCGCCCGCTAAACTTCTATAATGAGTTGGATCCGAATAAGGAACCCCTGAAGAAGCACTAACTTTGCCCTTGGTATCCACGGGAGTGGGAGCGGAGTGACAATTGCTCATACCGGCACGATCAAGTATCTCTTCGGCATACTTACGTTGACATAAGAAAAGGTTGTCTTGAGAACGTGTAACCGCAATACCCAAAAAATAACTAAGAGGCCCCAAATCTTTCATAGAAAATTCTCGAGCAAGATGACCCATGATAGTAGTGCGTAGACAATCAGAAGAAGCTGTGATAATAATGTCATCTACGTAAAGAAGAATATAAGTTGTGTCATTACCATTGCGATAGATAAATAGCGAATGATCGGATTTGCTATGCGTAAATCCAATGGTTGATACAAAATCTGTGAATCTTTGGTACCATGCACGAGGGGCTTGTTTTAAGCCATACAATGATATCTTCAATAAACACACGTAATCCGAATGAACCAAATCCCGAAATCCCATAGGTTGATGCATATAGACCGTTTCGTTGAGGTGACCATGTAAAAAAGCATTTTTAACATCTAGTTGATGAATGTTCCATGATTTTGACAGAGCAATACTAAGCACCGTACGAATTGTTGCAGGTTTAACAACGGGACTAAAAATCTCTTCACAATCGATGCCAACCTGTTGAGACCTTCCATCACAAACAAGACGGGCTTTATGCCGCTCAAAAGTACCATCAAAATGCTTTTTATGTCGAAAAATCCACTGTATGACATTCATATTATTAGTACGGGGGACTAATTCCCACGTCTTATTATTAATAAGAGCATTAAATTCATCGGTCATTGCGGACTTCCAATTCGTGTCAGCTAATGCATCTTTAGGTGTGCGAGGAAGAGGTGATGGATTAGTGGAGGTGGTGGCGTGAAGACTAAAAGGAACTTTGGTTTTGGTAATGCCTCGCATACTACGAGTAGTCATAGTACGAGTAGGTAAACTTGTGCGGGTAACATGAGATGCTCGATTGATTGGTGGAGATGAGAGAAGTGAGGCTTGAGACATAAGCCTCGAAGAACCAGGTTGAGAGACTTGGGCTGAAGAATTTGGTTGAGATGTGCGGGCCGAAAGAGGTGAATCGGGCTGAGCAGGAGGTTCTGTTGATTTGTTGTATTCATTAAACATTTGCTGGTAGAAAACTGGACTAAATGAATTAGTTAAAAACTCATAAGAAGAAGAGGGACCAGTTTGGGAAGAAGCAAATGGAAACTTTGACTCATCAAACACAACATGTCGTGAAATAATAATTTTCTTAGTGGTGAGATCGTAACACTTATAACCGCGATGGTTAGGTGGGTACCCCAAGAAAACGCATGGTGTAGAACGTGAATCTAGTTTATGTATGATGGCTGATGGAAAAAGTGGATAACATAAGCATCCAAAAACTTTTAATTGATCATAAGATGGGTCACGATTATATAACACTTGAGTTGGTGAAAAGTTTGCAAGAAGTTTATTTGGCAGTATATTTAATAAATAAGTTGCCATTTGAAGCGCATGATGCCAAAAATTTGGTGGCATAGAGGAATGAGAAAGGAGTGTACGTACCATATTATTGATGGCCCGAATCTTACGTTCCGCTTTACCATTTTGTGATGATGTATGTGGACAAGAAAATCGAAAAGTCATTCCATGAGTGTGACAAAATGTTTTGAATGAATCATTATTATATTCGGTGCCATTGTCACATTGAAAACTTTTAATAGACATTGCAAATTGAGTCTTAACAAAGTTATTAAAAGCTATAAAAGTTGAAAAAACCTGTGATTTTTTTCCAATGGGAAATGTCCACAAAAAGTTAGAGTAATCATCCAAAAGAAGCATGTAATAACGATGACCAGCCGAGCTTAATATCGGAGAGGTCCACAAATCACTATGTATGATATCAAAAGGTAATAAAGTAGAAGAACGAGATTCATTAAATGGCAACTTAACATGTTTTCCAAAGACACAAGACTGACATAAAGAAGTATGAGATAATTTATTGCAAACAATACTATTATTATTCCTAAGAGCGCCTAAAACAGAAGCTCCCGGGTGACCAAGACGACTATGCCATAAAGTTGGAGAGATAGCAGCAAAAGCGGAAGGTGAACGAGCTTTTTTGGAGAGTGTGTTAGCCGTGAGGAGATATAGATCTCCGGTGCTATCACATCTCATGATTGGGGTCCCCGTCAGAAAGTCCTTCACAAAAAATCCATAAGGGTCAAATTCAATAGATATATTATTATCAACTGAAAAACGACGTACTGATATAAGGTTCTTAATAAGATTTGGTGCATAAAGAACATTATATAAGAATAAAGGAGGATATGAGTGAGGAAGCTGAGCATAACCGATTCCACGAATAGGAATTGTTTGTCTACTACCGACTGTTATATTTTTCGGTGTGCTCAAATTAAAATAAGACGAGAGAATACCTTGAGAAGCTGTCATGTGCGAGGTTTCCCGGGTATCCATGTACCAGTTTTCATCAGGAACTTGGATGTTCATGGTATGCATAGCTTGCTCAATATTAGTAGGGGTTGTGGATGCCGTGTACGCTTGTTGAGGTCTACTTCCAAGAATATCTGGAGACCGTGGTGTCGGAGGACGGGTCCAGTTGGATGTAGGGTATGGGCATGGCGGGTACATCCACATGCCTTGCGGGTATGGTCCCCAAGGCTGATAAAAACTAGCATTGGTTTGGGTCTGACCGGTTGCATGAGTGTCACTCCCGTTACCACGACCGCGACCACGTCCACAGTTGTTACCACGATTATTATTGGAACCGCGACCACGACCACGGTTAGTGCTGTTGCGGTTATTAGTGTTGCGGTTGGTGTTGGATATCAATGAGGAACCGGGTGACTTAGAAGTTTCAGCATTGGTAGTGGTGACAAGAGCAGTTGCCGCGCCATTAGAGGCAGCCATTGTTTGCTTGGACTTCCGTGTTTCTTCCAAGACTAAACGTGACCGAGCTTCATAAAAAGGAGGTAATGGATCTTGTTGTTGAATGATAACAGCCACACCATCATAGTTTTCGTTTAGACCTGCAATTAATTGAAGAACTAGACGATCATTAGAAACCGGGGCACCAACGTTTGCAAGTTGGTCAGCAAGCATCTTCAACTCCTGACAATAAAAAGAAACATTAGAGAAGTTATCAAGATGGGTATTAGTGAACTGATGTTCCAAGTAAACAGCGCGGGAATTCCTGTTATCTTGGAATATGTTCCAAAGGCGTTCCCAAGCTTGATGTGCGGTTGTATCAGGTTGAAGAATGGTTTCAAGGAGACCGTTTGAGATAGTACCATAGATCCATTGGATCACAATAGCATCGAGACGAGACCAAAGCTTCTCGTCACGAGCAGGTTGTTGTTGCGCGTCCTTACCAGAGGTTGTTTTAGAAGGTGAAGAAGTGTCAGGTGGGGAGAGGTGGTCGAGAACTTCATAAGCTCGACAATGGATCTTGAATAATTTAGCCCAAGAGGAGTATTGACTTTTCTCCATCTCAAGAGTGATGGGGATAAAGCTTTTGATGTTGTTGACGGTGATGGCCGGATGGAGTTTTGAGTCTGCCATTTGATATGAAAAGGAATAGAAAAATAAGAGAGAAAGGGGCTGAGATTGTCGATGGTTTGGCTAGAGGAGGCCTGATACCATGAAAGAGTTTAATCTCTTGACCTCTTCTCATTAACCTCAAGGGTTTATATAATTACAAAACCTACTGACATAAGGAAACTAAATAATTATAAACATACAAAAGATACTGAAAGATATTTACAAATCTTTGACAACTATACAAATATTCTATCAATTGATTTTCGAATCTTAAACTTTGAAATCGTAGCCTATGGCTTTCATAGATTCAACAAGAAAAAATACCACTGATGTTTTAGTGAAAAACTGAACTACACCCATTAAAAAGATGAAAATCAATGAAAGTGACAATTGATCTCTACTATCAATCAATGGAGATAAGAAGAATTACTATCAATGGAGATAAGAAGAATCACACCAAAGACACAAAGAAAAATAGACTTTTTCAAGCTGATACTTACCAAACGAACACCATTAATCTTGTTAGGTTATCTATAAAACTAAATTAAACAGCAGATAAATTTGATGTGTGACACTATTAAGTTACACTTTGTCTTAATCATAATATATTTTTATGTTATATGAAAATAATAATATTATTCCTACAATTGTCTAACACAAAAGTTCTATATATAACTAAAAAAACTAAATGGTAAATGACTTAAGAAAATTATCAAATTTATAAAAAATTAAAATGACAATATTCAGACAATTTTTATCATAGAAAAAACCTAGTTATTACAATCGTCCAACCCAAAAGTTCTATAACTAAAGCAACTAAATGGTAAACGACTTAAGCATATCATCAAATTTATCAAAAATTAAAATGACAATACTCAGACATTTCTTACCATAGAAAAAACCTAGTTATCCTTTTGTTTTAAATGCTATTCAAAATGTTTTTAAGTGCTAAAGAGAGATTCGATTTCGATGTCTAGATATATAGTCCGTGTGTCACATAGTAAGTTTATCGTTCTAAAAAATATACAATAAAATAAGTAAAATTGAATCTAATTAAATTACCAAAAGGTCGTTAGTATAGCGATATCATTAAGGTGATTAAGGATGAGAACGGTCACCTGATCCATCGGATATTCATCCAATCCATCCACTTGATGGTGGATATGTACGATCTAAATGGATGAATAGTGAATATGAATATAGATGTAAATGGTTAGTGGATCAGATATAAATGACATTTTATCACTCATGGATATATCCATTATCTCCCGAAATACATCTACATATACATATACACATATAAATTTACATGTCCACATATATATAAACCATAAACTATTATGATGTTATTGATTGTATAAAGTGATAAATTTTAAGCTATATAATATACATTTGATGATTTTTTTTTAATTATAGATTTATATAGTAAATCCAAATGCATAAATATATCAGGCCGAGTCAAGTTTTGCTTCCGATCATATAGTGAGTTCAATACACGATAATGACAATTATAACATGTGAGATTAGTCGATAAACATAGAGATTACACATTCACATTTGTCAACATATATGTTTACTTGTAATTGTAACAAATTATGCTTCATTAAAGACAACGATTAAACGCTCTTGTGACTATATTTTTTTCTTATGTAATGTTATATATATCTTTTGATTACAATATTTATTAGTTTCATTTCATATTAAGAAATTTTCAAAATATTTTTTGAATATCCAATTGACATTTATTAATCCGTTTAATCCGTCGGATATGAATATGAATATATGAATTAAAATTTAATGGATATGAACGAAAATATATAAATCAACATCATCCGATATTCCGATTCATATCGGATCAATTAACGTCGTAAAGGTGAGCGAGTTTATTACTTTCTAAAAAATTAATCACACGACTCCGTATTATTTATTTATTTATTATTATTTATACGTGGTATTAAAAAGAGGGGAAAAAAAGTCATAAAACTTCACCTCTGATATTACTGTAATAAAAATCGAGTCGTCTCCTGACACAAACCCCTTCGTGCGGTGTTTCTCACTGCAGACCAAGTTCTGTTTCCGGACCAAGATCACCAAAAAAAAACATCAGCGAGCCAACTGATCCATCGATCGAGTCACGCAATTCAACAAACACATGGCAGCAGACAAAAAACAACTCATTTTAGTCGTTGAAGGTACCGCCGCTTTAGGTCCTTACTGGCGCACCATCCTCTCCGATTACCTCGATAAAGTTATCCGGTAATCTCATGACTCAGTTTATAGATTTGAAATTAAATCAGGATGTTGTCTATTTGTCAAATTTAGCCCTAGTTTAGCCTCTTTTGGTTATTAATTGAATGTGCCCTAGACTTGTTAATATCAGTTGTAATGTGGTTTCAAAAAAGATTAAATTTTTATACCGACCAATTAAAAATGGACGCAATTTGGCATACTTTCTTTGTATATTGCTGATCATAAGTATATAGTGGAATGATGGTTATAAACAATGAGGTGTTTTTTTGTTGTTGTTTTTAGAAATCTTTTGAATTTTTTATGTTTACTCACTTTAGTTTATTTCTTTCTAATTGTTTGTTTTGTCTGTTCATGTAGGTCGTTCTGCGACAATGATTCTTTGGTAAGTGTTTATTGATCGTACTGCTGTTAGATCTTGTAGCAATATAGAATTTGTGTTATTAATCGTGAATGATGATATGAGTGAACATGTGCTTACTCTTTGGATAATTCCAAAGTAGTGTATCATATAATCATAATGTATGTACTAATCTCTACTTGCAAACAAGAAGTATGAGAGTATATACAATGCTTAAATAGGGTGGTCTAAAATGAGATATGTGGAAAATGTGTAGAGATTCTTATAACAGCTATACACATCTTCAGATGAGAAAATAGTGAAAATCGTAAATGGAAAGATGTGATTAAAGAAGAAGTGAGAGTTTATAATCAACTTGAGAATGGTCTTACAAGACGAGAAATTAGAAGTCATACAAGAAACAGTTGAAATAGTAAGTAATAACATTTTCATCATAGTTTGAAGTATAATAGTTTTTTTTTTTTTTTTTTTTTCTTTTTTCTTTTTAAACTTGTGGAATTTTATGTTTACAAGTAAAACTAAACAACAATGTTACAGCAATTCCATAACTAAAATAGTTTGTGATATAATCTTTATCATGATGCAACTCCATACAGGGGTTAGAAACCAAACTGCTAAAGTATTAGGCTTAATCTAATCATATATGTGGGTTATTATGTGCATATCCATGGACAATCTATCTCTTGAAAGTTTTAATTTTTATCTTTGCTTTCTTTGTAAATAGTTATTTTGCTTGGAAGTATATGAACAGGAGTGTTGATGATTGGATTATTTGGTATGATCATAAGCATTTTCTTGTTTCCTTTTACTGTTTTAATTTTTATTGTCCTATTCATATGCAGAAACCATCTGGGGCTATAGTTGAGCTAGCCCTGATAATATTCAATGCTCATGGATGTTATAGCTGTGAGTACTTATTTTTTCTTACGCTAGTTCTGGATTTCTTATGAAAAATTATCATTTACCAAATTCTTACTTATCAGTTAACTTGTATTTTGTCTTTCTATCATAAAAAATGTAGCTTGCTTGGTACAAAGGAGTGGATGGACAAGAAACGTCGATTATTTCTTTGAGTGGCTATCCTCTATACACTTTTCAGGTGGCGGTTTTTGCGATGCCGCAATTGCAGAGGGGCTCGGTGAAGCTTTAATGGTATTTACTGTTTGCTATAAACACATCTCTTCATTTAATATAAATCTCTGAAAATCTATTACAAAATTCCTTTTTTTTTTCAATCAGATGTTTCCTCCTGCAAACGTATCCCAAAATCAACACGGTTTGGGTGTTCAAAGACATTGCATTCTCGTTGCTGCGAGTAATCCATATCCATTGCCGACACCAGTTTATCGACCACCAATGCAGAAAATGGAGCCCAATGATAATAGTGAGGCACAGTCAGAAAGCCGTTTATCAGATGCTGAGAGTGTCGCTAAAGCATTCACTCAGGTACTAACAATGAAGTGATATTATATGTACTTCACTGATGATTATTATATACTTATGTCTATTTTGCTGCAGTGTTCTGCTTCTTTGTCAGTTATATGCCCAAAGCAGCTTCCAAAACTCAGAGCAATCTTCAATGCAGGAAAAAGGAATCCGTCTGCAGCTGATCCTATTATTGATGTTGTAAAAAATCCGCATTATCTTGTGCTCATATCAGAAATGTTTATGGAGGCTCGTGCTGCTTTAAGTCGATCAGGAATTACAAATTTGCCTTCTCAGAGTCCTATTAAAGTCGATCAAACTTCCATTCCTCCAGCATCAGGGCCTCCTCCAACTTCAGTTCCAGCAGGTTTCTTGCATTTCATTTTTATTTTTACACTATTTCATTGTAAATAGCATTAATTTATCTTTCCTACATGAATGCATGTTTGAAACATTATGAACATATCGTGTGACAAAGCTGCTTGATTTTCTTTGTTAAATAATACTCTATGCATAATCCTACGATATGTCTTCTGTATTTCAGTAAGTGGATCTATGATGAACCGCCAGCCAATTTCTATAGGGGCCATTCCTCCCGCAACTGTAAAAGTTGTAAGTCCCATTATCTTTTATATTTTAATTGCTGTTATGCGCTATTTCCCCTGATCACATCGTAGATTGCTGTCAGAGTCGGTACGCTTTCTATTCTGCAAAACTAAAAATGGATATCTATTTATTATTGATCTAATTATTCAGGAACCCACCACAGTACCTTCAATGCCACCTGCATCTGCACCTGCACCTATACCTGCACCCTCGTTTCAACATGGGCCACCCGTTCCTCGTGCCACCACTCAAGGAATTCCAACCATGCAAACCTCTTCCCCGTTATCCGTTTCTCAAGAAATGCTATCAAATAATGACATAGTCCAAGATATGAAACCGATTGTTAGTGGGATACAACCGCCACCCCGTCCTTCTGGTCCTGTAAACCATAGCATTCTTAATAATCTCTCACAAGTACGTTTGATGAACTCCGCCGCCCTTGGTGGCGGCACATCCATGGGACTACCATCAATTGGTGTGAATCCGATGGCCATGCATATGTCCAACATGATATCTAGTGGAATGGCATCAACCGTACCCGCAGCCCAAACAGTAATATCGTCTGGTCAATCGGGTATTACATCGATTCCCGGGTCAGGTACACTTTCTGGGACTTCACAGAGTAATGTACCTGTACCGGGTTCATTTACTCCAGCTTCGTCTAACATGTCTGGGGTTTCAAGTCAACCATTGGGTAATACTCAAGGTAGTGTTGGAATGGGTCAGCCCATTTCTGGAATGAGCCAAGGGAACCTTTCTGGGCCGCAAATGGTCCAAAGTGGTATGGGAATGAATCCAAACATGATGAGTGGTGTGGGTCAATCAGGTATGCCTGGTACAGGAACTGGAACCGCAACCTCAACCGGAACTGTGGCTGGAAATGGGACCATGATGCCAACTCCTGGCATGTCTCAGCAAGTACAAGGCATGCAAACTCTTGGAGTGAATAATAACACGACTGGTAATGTTGGCCTGCCGCAACAGACAGCAGGTGGTGCGCAGTCAAAATATGTCAAAGTTTGGGAGGTAAGACCAATGTACTAGTAGCTACAATTATTTCTTTTGTATATATAGTATAATAATAAATGTAAATGATTTGAAAATGATGCAGGGGAACTTATCTGGGCAGAGACAAGGTCAACCTGTGTTTATTACCAGATTAGAAGTAAGCTCAAAACTTATATTACAGATAATAATTTATTGTAATTTTTGGTGCTCCAGTTTGGACTTATGTTTCTTGTTGTATATATGGCAGGGGTACCGGAGTGCATCAGCTTCTGAATCGTAAGTTATTTGTGTTAAACATCTACAAACCCTAATATGCTCAAATGATACCATTGCATGCAGTTTGATTTTTACTGGCATATTAGCTTATAATGTTTGTTATTATTTTCTAGAAGTAGTTGGAGGGACTTTACTTATATACTAGCACAATACCCGGACAAAGTAGCAGATCTTGTACTCCGTATTAGATTACAAATGTTTATTGGTTCGGTTGCGTGCTATTCAAAGTTTATAGCTCTAATTATATTTATAGTAATATTAATCCATAAACACGATAGATTGGTTAAATGTGTGTATTTAAAGTTCTTACTTAATACAAATTGTTAATATTGGTCTGTTGTTTTACTAAACAATGTTATTGGTCGAAATTTAATTTGCCTCGGACTTACCGTATAACAAACTAATTACTCGTATTGATGGAAGATTTTGTTGATATGAGGGTGTGTTAGTGTTTAGAATTTTTCAATATTGTTGAAGTTATAAGACTAAAGCAAGATGCATTATATAGTGTGTGTGTATATACATAGTTAGTCTCGTACGAGACGCGAGACGACTCGTACGAGTCGAGACATAATGGAAGGAAAAAGATGCGACTCGTATTGTGTCTCATATATATATATATATATGTATATATATATATATAATATATATATATATATATCTTTACAAGAATTATGGTTACATGGAGTATTATTTTTTGGAATTTGGAAGTTGATAAATTATTGTTTCTCGCAGGCTTGCAGCTAACTGGCCACCAACAATGCAAATCGTTCGGCTTATATCTCAAGATCACATGAATAACAAGTATGCTCCATTTATGATTTGTGGCATATTATCTTTTCTAGTTTTAATTGTCATCTAACAGCTTTTACTTTCAAACTAGGCAATATGTCGGCAAGGCAGATTTCCTAGTTTTCCGTGCAATGAATCAACATGGATTTCTAGGACAACTTCAAGAAAAGAAGCTTGTAAGTATCTAATAACAGATTCATATTTTAAGAATTACTGTACCATGCATAATTCTCTAATCCTGTAATGAGAAATTCTCTTTTAATGGTGAACTTTTTGTGATATGTAGTGTGCAGTCATACAATTACCGTCACAGACACTTCTACTTTCTGTTTCTGATAAAGCATGCCGGTTAATTGGAATGCTTTTCCCTGGGGTACGTTTTAATTTTCAGATGTTTTTTTTCCTAAAATAGTTGCATATCATTTTACACAATTTTATAAAATCGTGCGATTTTATATAGGACATGGTGGTGTTTAAGCCACAGATATCTGGTCAGCCGCAGCCACAACAGCTTCAACCCCAACAGCACCCACAACTGCAACAACAACAGCAGCAGCAGCAGCAAATGCAGCACATGCAACAACAACAGCAGATTCCACAATTGCAGCAGCAGCAGCAACAGATGCAACAGCCACAACAACAGCAACCAACACAACCGATGCAGCAACAACAGCAGCAGCAACAAATGGGTGGTGCTGGGATGAACCAAGGTTATATTCAAGGTCCAGGAGGGCGAACACAATTAGTGTCTCAGGGACAAGTTTCTTCTCAAGGCCCGCAAAGCATGTCAAATGGGAGCTTTATAAGTTAAATAAAAAATAAAACTCGGCATAGAAAGGAATTCATGGAGAACGTGGATCTTCATGTGTATGTATGTGCACATTTTGGCCATTCTATTTATGTGTTAGGATGTACGGACGAATAAAATTGTTTATCAAATAATACTACTATCAAGTAGAGATTGTTGTATATCTATCATAATTAGAAAAACTTCAAAAGTAATTAATATTAATTGGATTGTCATGATTAGATTGGTCTGTTTACCTAAAAAGTTCTTTGGAGTATATATATGGTCTTCGTTTCCAGGTATAGTGCAAATTTTCAGTGATGTAAAGGGTAACCTTTCATTTATATTTTTACATTATCAATCCTTTTTAGGTTTTAAACTTTTAATGTTTACATAATTAGTTCTTATTATTAACTGAACAACACGTATGACTGCGCATAAAATGTCACTTATTCTCAGTAAATAGACGATAAGCATCAATGGAGAAAGTACAAAACACAAAATTGACAAGTGCGAAGAAACCCCATCATGAGTATTTGAAGTGACATGCAATATCATATGTTTCATTTTCAATCTTATGACTTGTTTGATATGTTTCTGTTTTATTTACTCATTTTATTAGTTACTTTGACCCATCAATCAACTAGCACAGTTCAAGTTTAATTGTTCACTTCAAATTATCACAATAAATAACTACTAAATAACCAAATTGTCACAATAAATAACTCTCTCCATTCAAGTTTAATTGTTCACTTCAAATTAGCACAGTTCTAGAAAATACTATAATTGTACTACTAACCACTAAGAATTCATCATTCTTCACTTAAATACTTTCCGAGTGGTTAAAATTAAAAGCAGGGCCGTCTTCAAGGGTGGACGAGGTGATTGACCGCTCAAAGCCTCCAAATTATAGGGGCCTCAAATTGTGTGTTTTCGTGTATATGTATGTATGTATATACGTATTTATAATTAGATTGTTAATTGCAAGAAGAAAAAAATGTTTTAATTGGTTCAAAGTTGATTGACCTACAACCAAAAGTAGAAGAAAAACATCTTATAACTCGATATAGGGTAATCATTCATATTTTTAGCTAGGCCTTTGAAATTGAAAGTGTACATCCCAAAAAATAAAACATAAACAATAAAATTAAGACGAATGTAATACTATATACAGTAGCAGTTTCCATTAGAAGTCATAAAGTTTGTTTCTTGATCATATAAAGCCTAATTTATTTAAAGCGAAAAGGTAGTGTGTTTGTAACTCAATTGGCTACTTTTGTCACCCTGTCAAAGTTACTTGACTGTTCCACACTCACCAAACTTTGATCACATCAATTATCACAGGTGCTGTTAATAAAACAATTATTTATTTAAAGGTATATGAATGTGTTATATGACGATAATATATTATCTAACTATATGTATCATGTTTTCAAAGTAAACAAAGATGTAATCATTTCAAGAAACACCGGAGACCTCAATTTCCATATTGTTATGAAAGTCCTCCAAGTATTATTATTTTAAACTTGGGTCCCTCCACTTTCAGCATCATAATGATGAATTGATGATCACCATAACAAAATATTCTTATTCTATAATACTTAAAAGATTTTGAAAAATACCGTTCTTCTCAAGATCACGAAATCTAACATTACCCAATACACATTGATATAGGAGTAAACCACATAACTATATCATCATTATTCTTAATTAGTTGGTGACCTAGAGAAATTGGTGGCATGGTAAATAGCACGTGGTTAGACCACTCGCAGTCATAATATCATAACGTCCATTTTCCCCCTGTCACGTTAGCATAACACTACAACACCATTTTAACTCATGCAATCATAACACCAGAACGCCCCTTTTTCCCCTCCTGGCCCCACTAATTTCCGCATCATTTCCAATTATTTAACAAGACAAATACAATTAAATTAAAAACAATACATTTCAATATAATTAAAATACAATACAATTTAACAACTAAAATACATTACGATTAATAATTTAAAATACAATACGATTAATAATTTAAAATACAATACGATTTAATAATTAAACCTCTTCATTATTCGGGGCATTTAGTCTGCGAAAATTTGGTGGAAGCGCCCATATGTGCTCCGTGAGATCGTTTCGTAGTTGGTCGTGCACCCGTTTGTCACGTATTTCTTTTATTCTTGAAGCTCTGTCTTCTACACGAGTCCTAAAATCCCTCCGAGGCTAGTTAGCAGGGTCGTCGATATGCTCGATTGAAGATATTGCAAACCCGTTATCTTCTTGTATCATGTTATGCAATATGACACAAGTGTACAACTGTCACACCCGCCAAATCAGGACTAGTAATTAGTGCCTAATCAATTGTTAATACATGTAATTAGTTCTGTGTTAGGCTAATTAATGTATCGAAATATATATTGATGAATATATTCAAGTATGTGATTTGATTAAATCGTACAAGTTTCAAATCGAATGCAATTCGATTCAATTAATACGGACGTTGGTGAACAATTTTATTAAATAATATGACTTTATTTAATAACTCTATTTTATCCAAAATATTATTTAGATAATATTTCAACTCAAATTCGCATCGTACAAACAAGGATTTCGCGATTAAAATAATAAACGCGCAAACGATCGAAACAAGAATAGGTTATATTTTATAACTCAAGTAAAAGTATTTGATGAAATACTTCAACAAAAACATTGAATAAATATTCGTATCTTAAAATAATTATTTAACGTTTAAACAATCGAGAAACGAACACCGCACGGAGCGCAAACGCGGGGATTAAAATTTGGGAGATTTTCCCCTCTTTTTCCCCAAAAAATCTGCCCTCCCCACCCTCTTTTCCCCTCATATCCACTAACTCACTCTCTCTACTCTTTCTTTTCTCTCATTTCTCTCTCAAACCGCCACCACCTCCAAACCACCTTCATCTACAAAAAAGCACCATCAAACCTCATCAAATCATCTTGCTCATTTGGAGAAAAACGTTCACCACATCACGATCTACGTTTCTACCTTTTCGGAATTATCCGGCATTAACTTGTAAGATTTTCGACAACTCTCGAAAACTCTTAGATTTCATTTATTTTTCATAAAAGTTGTTTATTTAAGTTTGAAATGTCCAAATATGGGTTGGGTAAAAGTTTCAGACCAAACGGAAACCGGAAAAACACGTTTTTGGCTCAAAATCCGGCCAACAAACATAAGTGTCTCATAGACCGGTGCAGTGTAGCGTCACTTGATGCGTCACTTAAGTGACGCACTGAGTGTCGCTTAAAACCCTAATTTTGCGTCACTTGCCTAAGTGCCGCATAAAACCCCTTTTTCCCGACACTTGCCTAAGTGTCGCAATTTCAATACACGGCACTCCAAACCGACACTTCTAGCGTCACTTGCCTAAGTGACGCCTATAATCGAATTATGAATTGACCCGTCACTTGCCTAGTGACGCTTAACACCCTTATCCGACATTCATACCCGACACTTGCTTAAGTGTCGCCTCTTATGCGTCACTTCCTTAAGTGACGCTAATAATTCAGAATTTTCCATTATATGCGACACTTCCTGAGTGACGCATAAACCCTAAGTGTCGCTATAAGTGACGCTAAAAATAGTGTTTACAGGCCATTTTTATACTAAGTGTCAAAATTGTGTAACTTCAAACACTTATACGATACGACTTTTAGAACACATCAGGATACGTCCTTGAACATAACATTTCAAAATCATAATAATAATAATGAGATTTATTATTACAACAATTTACCAACGGGCCGTACACGTTTTCCAAAGCATAAACAAATCAACCAAATCGTAGTAATTTGAACATTCTAGTTGGACGAACAACTACAAAGGTAGTCTTTATAGATACCTACTCACGTTTATAACCATCACGTGTCGTGGGCACCCTCAGGTTACCAGTCTTCGGACAACTCATTTCGGCTAATCACTCAAGTTTATTAAGTTAAACTCTCAAGACTCAGGTGAGTCTCATAGCCCCTATTTTACTGTTTTACTCAGGGGTGTGATATCATTGCTCGTTTTGTTTTAACTATATGAACGCAAGTACGAAAACAAATAATTACTACATGAGTTATCTCACTAATCTTTCAAAGCCCCCCTCAACATAGTTTGGTAATATGTTGTAGCGTGAATATTAGTATATGGTACCATATAGGATTGACCCTCCTCG